>JANRGV010000062.1:17784527-17813312 GCA_024734035.1 Alethe castanea
AGTTGGCTAGAGTGAATGGAAATCTCCTCCTAAATTAGGAGAAAAGATGTTTTAGATTTGCTTTGGCCTGGAAATCTATGAGTAAGATAAGGACCCCCCCTGACAACACAAAACCAGGACAGTCAGCAGAGCCAGTTAAAAAATAGCAATTGCTGGTCTAGAGGTTTCAACATTTTTGTTTGAATTTTCCAGTAACCATTTAGTCCCCTTCTCAACAGCAAATAAGGAGGAGCAAGAGGGATAATGAATTTTGCCTTTTTCTGAGTGTTTTGAGCGTTTGGCTTTGTAACCCCACTAACTGCCTCTGAGTACATTTGTTTACATGAGAAAAGTACCTTCATGCACACTGAAAGAGCCATTCATCAAACAGTTTGTTTCCAGTTTGGTTTTGGCTGCAGTGCTGAGATGCCCCTGCCATCCAGGACAGGCTCAGGGCACCACCTTTGTTCCCAGTGAGAGGGCATCACCTCCTCTGGGCTGGAGGGAGCAGCCAGGAATGCCAGCAGCCAGCCCAATCACCAAACCACCCTCTGACACTTCATCTGCCAGCCTCCAAGGAGCTTTGGCCACAGGGACAAGAGCACGATGGAGCAGGATGGAGCAGGATGGAACAGGGATGGAGCAGGATGGAGCAGGATGGAGCAGGATGGAGCAGGATGGAACAGGGATGGAGCAGGATGGAGCAGGATGGAGCAGGATGGAACAGGGATGGAACAGGATGGAGCAGGGATGGAACAGGATGGAGCAGGATGGAGCAGGATGGAGCAGGATGGAGCAGGATGAAACAGGATTGAGCAGGATGAAGCAGAGATAGAGCAGGACAGAGCAGAATGGAGCAGGGATGGAGCAGGAACAGAGCAGGATGGTGCAAGACAGAGCAGGATGGAGAAGGACAGAGCAGTGCAGGCCAGGATGGAGCAGAATAGAGCAAGACAGAGCAGAATGGAGCAGGATTGAGCAGGATGGAGCAGGGTCAGAGCAGAATGGAGCAGGGATGGAGCAGGGAAAGAGCAGGGATGGAGTGGGATGGAGCAGCAGTGCCTCTCTGCTGTGCAGCCTGAGGCCTGGCACACTTATCACCCCTCAGCCCCTGCTGACCCTCTGTGTCCCCTCCCAGCCCTGGCTGCTCTGGAGAGGCCTCCCAGCGTGCTGGGTGTCCATCTGCAGCCTGGGAAGGACGCAGCCCAGCCCAGCCACTTGTCCTGCCTAAGATGGATGGGGCTGTGCAGATCAGCAGTGTCTGGGGTGTCCATCACGTACCATGGATGGGCTGGACAAGCTCTGCAGGAGTTGTGCTGCTTCATTTGTTGCACTGCTGGGGCTTGGAGGCCACAGAGGAGGGAGCAGAGCAGAGCATACCTAGCAAATCTGTGGAGATAGCGCCGCTAATTAACCCTGAGTGTTTATTTGGAAGGAGAGCCGTGCAGGGAAAGGGGTTTAGCCCTTTGTGATCCTGCGCCTGCAGTTTCCCACCTCTTCCTCACAAAGCAACTCTGCAGACATGTTTCTAGAACAGCTGTCACCTTTCCTGCATTCCCATTTAAATCCTGCCCCTCGCCCTTCTGGCGAGCAGCTGATCTCTGACTCCTTCTCCCTCTCGGGGTTGCCACACACTCAGCAGAGATTTCCAGCCTGATCCTGGGGCACAGCAGCCTGGGCAGCACAGCCGTCCTGACACACTTTCTGAAGCAGCTCCTGGTAGCAGCAGTAAACCACAAACTATCTCAAACATCCCCAGAGCAGAGCAGCACACTGGGGGATACGCTGAGAATTAGACCCAAGAGGAATTCCAGTGCACAGATACCCAGGACAGAGCGAATCTGTCCCACCACATCTGGCATGTGGACAGCACAGGCGAGCTTATCTCTTGCATTTTACAAAGAGAAAGTGCTAGGCCAGATCTCCAAAGGCATTTAGGTGCTTCGACATTTAACCTCCCACAAGGAAATTAAGTGTGTAATTATGCTTGGAGGTCTGGCTGAGGCCTGTTTCTGATCACATCATTGGTCCATACAGTTGGATGCTTTCCTGCATCCAGCAGTGGCCAAGAAGTGTTCATGTCCACAAAAAAAAAAAAAAAAAAAAAAAAGGACTTACAAAGAACATTAGAGAATAAATTTACTCCTTGTGAAATAGAGGTCAGTAGAGTTACACCAGGGAGGAATTTGGACCAAGATACTCAACTTTGATACAACCTCTTAAATAGTAAAAATATTTTCAGTGGACAGGGAACTGTAAGAGGTTTATAAATGCAAAGGAGAAGAAAAAAAAAATGGTGCTGCTCCCCCGCAGTCTCCTAAAAATAGCAAATTACACACCTAATAAATGTATCAGCAGCCCATGAAATTGACAGCCTGAAATTGAAGAACAGACCCGTTTTGTTTGGAGAAATAGTCCTTAAGAGTGTGGAGGTGAATTAGAAAAATAGCAACTGACATTAAGGGTGCAAGATTAATTCGCCCGAGCTTTAATTGAGACAGCCTGAATGAGCCAGAAAAAGAGAAAAAAGGGAGAGGATCCCAGCTCTGTCTGGCTCCATAGAAGCTCCACCTACCATTTCTTTTCAGCTGGAGCTCAAGTTACAGCATTACATCACCCCAAAAACGTCCCCCTGGCTGATAATTCCCTGGGAGCTGGGCATGGATGCTGGGCTCAGGGTTACAGATGCAGCCGCTGGGTACAAAGTTCCCCATTTGGGGTCTCCAGTGTGGGGACAGACCAAGGACCACTCTTGGACAGCCTTCCAAACCCCCTCCCTGTCTGCAGGAAGGGGAACATTTGGGCCACCATCTCTTGGGGCAGTATCCCTACTGTTCCACTCCTGACTGCAACTTTTCCTTGTGGCCAGAGGAGATGGATCTGGCTGGTGTTGGCAGGGCAGAGCAGAAGATGTTATTTATATTTCAGAAGAGAACTGGGTGTTCGACAAACCCTGAAATCCCCAAGCCTGTAAAAGCATTAAGCAGGCCATCCTGACCGTGAGCCTTGCTCAGGTTTCCTGGCTTAAACAAGAAAGTCCTTCTCCTAAGCAAGGAATAAGCTCTTGCACAGACAATATTTCAAAAGCCTCGCTGCTACTGAGTAAATAAATGTGCATAGCAGATACAATAAACATTTTCTTCTGTTCTGAAATCAGATCTGCAGATCCCAAATCCCCCTGTGCTGTGCAGACTGTAATTACAGGATATGTTAAATTTTCTTTATAGCCAGTCCTGATGGTTGTTAAGTGACCGCACCGCCCAGTACAGCACCCCTCTCTGGCCTGCTACCATTCGTAATGAAAACCAGATGTTTGTTTAAAGTTAATAATCAATACAGCACTCATCCTGAGTCAAGTAGGGCTAAACATTTGCTTAGAGAAGCCATGTCAGAGCTGTGATAAGCAGGGGCTCGGAGCAGCACGCTGCCTCAGACCCTGCTGGGGCATGAGATAAACCATTCAAATTCCAGAGAGCGAGTGCTGGGGCGAGGGGCTGGGCTGAGCTGAGCTAAGCAACCCAAGCAACTCAAATAAATGCAGCCCTGGATTCATCCAGAGCAGCCCAAATCCCTGACAGGCACTGGAGCCCTGCTCCCAGCCCTCTCTTGGCAATGCCAGAGTCCTGCTTTGTGCTGGCTTCTCCCCTGTATCTGAGCTGAATAAGAACATGTGCAAGGGGCAGAGCAGGATGCAGCCAAATGCCACAGCACTGAGAGGCGGTGAGTGCTTCCAAATCGCTGCAAAGGCAGCAGAGCTGGCAGAGGAGAGGCTGCCCAGGACCTCACCACAGCCAGCTGAGGTCAAGGCTGGAGTTTGCTGATCTTTTTCAATATAGTAGATAGTGTAATTGACACTGGGATGGACACTGGGATGGAGGAATTGTTAGGGCAAACTTTTTGTGTGGCCCGCAGACCTTCTCACAGATGGCAATATTGAGCCTTCATCTCAGTAAATAGATGATGAGGAGGAGCATTGGGAATGCTGGTGGGAACTCCAGTTTGGAAGGAACTCCAGCTGATTTGCTTGGCCCAAATCTTTCCTGACTTGGTCAGGGCTGTTTCCTTGTCAAATGAGCTCTACATCCAGCCCAAGAGCTGAGCCTGCATCCTTCCCTTTCCCACCTCATCTCCCAGCCTCAGAGAGGCAAGGGGCTGCCTTGTAAGCTTTCCTGGAATACCCACCACACCTTACTTTTGAATGGCTCTACCATGGTGAACACCAAGTGAATTACAGAGAATCCTGATCCTAGCATTTTGCCGGATAGTGGAAAAAGAAAATTCTCTTGATTGAGCCTGCTCCTTTCTGACACTGTTTAGCCACAGAAACTGAATGCTTGCCTGCAGCCTAACCCAATGATGGAAGTCACTGTTCAAATATTCTGGTGTAAAAGAGACTGAAGTTTGAATTTCTAGGCCTTCCCTAGGAAAACTAGCAAATCAAATGACAAGAAGAAATGATGTGGAAATGTGTATGACACACGGAATCATAGAAATTTTGGTTAGAAGGGACCTCTAGAGGTCATCTAGTCCGACTTCCCACTTGAAGCAGGACTATCACCAGCAGAGCTTTACTGGGGCTCTATTTCAGAGTAAATGATCTGTGTGTTTGCGTAATCTTATTTTCTCTCTTCTTTTTCCCCCTCTCCAATTTTTGTATGGAAAATCCTTTCCAAAACCTTTAGTTGCATGTAATATCCTTCTCTTTATTCAATTCACAGGATTAGGCCAAACATTTTCCATGAAACCTTTTTGCATAAAGTGGCCAATTCCTAAACTCTGTAAAGCTTTTCTGCCCTACATAAAAGGCTTTTTCTGCTTTAAGCAGGGCATCTACTAAAGTGAAGTGCCATCCCCAGTCATGCAGCACTGGAGCTGAAACTGGAGGAAGGACAAGAGGACCACAATTCATACAGTACTGGGCAACCTACTCCAGCTTCACTTTTTGTTGTGCTTTTAGAGAAAGGGAGACACAAGACATCAGAAACACTTGCATGCCAGTTCTTCTGTGCCGTGCTGAGTTGTTAACTTCCCTGCTTCCTCAGCACAGAAATCCCCATGTTAAAGTAGTCATTTAGAGTTACCCAGAAAAGCTGAAGATAGATTTGGATCCTGTTGAAAGCCACTGTTTTGTAACAAGCCAGAACCAACCCTCTTGGCTTCAAAAAAACCACCCTCCATTCCACTTAAAACAGGTTCAGTAAATGATCTGTGACCAAAAACAAAACCAAGTACTAAAAGCTGGATAAAACTGCCTACCTCACCTCCAAATTAAATGAATCTGACCTGCACACCATACACAACAAAGCATTCCTAGAGCTCCACGGCTCATGAATGTATCAAAAAAAAAAAAAAAAAGGCATTTATTAAAAAACAGTCCATTTGAAATCACTCTAATGGTGGGTTTTTCCTGAAGAGGATTCATCTTCGTTCTCAGGTCATGCCATGCCTGTGGAACTACAGCATCCTCCTAATCCGCTGTGCTGTCTCTTCCCTCTGCAGCCAGACTCCTGCATGGAAAACCCTTCAACCCAAAGCTCTGGGGAGTGCTAAAAGGAAAGCAACTGCCCCAGAAGCAACAGGTCTGCCTGCTCAGGACCGGTGTGTGTGGCAGAAACCCTGCCACAGCCAGCTCCTGGGGGTGACCCAGGGATCCCTCACTGGGGTGCTGGTCCAGGGGGGGCAGAGCTGTCCCTCCCTGCCCTTGCCCATGAGCCCAGTTTGGTGGCCCAGCAGCTGCACGGCCCCCGCTCCCAACACATGCTGTCTACAGATGCCTAAGAGAAAGCTGGGCTTTGCTGTGCCTGATTCCCAGGCCTGGCCTCGAGCAGCCAAGGCAGCCACACCATGATGCTTTCAAAATAGCAGTCCAGTGTCAGTCTTTGCACCGAAAAAACGCCTTGGCCTGGGACAGCAAGCCTGCAGTCTGGGTGTTCCTGGGACCTGGTGTGGCATGGTGCTTCCATCATCCTCAGGAAAAAGCACAGGATTTGGCTGGTGCAACTGGATCCAGCAGTGTCTTCTCATCTAAAATCTTCTTTTCCTGGAAGACATACTGCCTTTTTAAATTTTTTTTCTTTCCCCCGGCTTTGTAAGTAATCCTGTTCTTCACTCTCCACTATCTTGGCACCTTCCAAGCAAAATCTGACACTGAGGAACAGATCTCCTTTTCTTTTTTTTGAATAACAAATGGAAATACATTTTTGCTGCAGCCTTCCAATCCGCACAGGCGACACTGTCAAAATGCTCTGAACTTTTTTTGGAAGCAGCAGATGACTACAGCTGGTTAGCACAATTATAGCCGTTGTGTAATGCTTGGATCCTCTGTCGTTTCATTCATTCTATTCATCAAACTCTGCATTAGGCTGTGGGGGAAGATCTGCCTGATGGTAAATTTACATTTTTTCCTATGTTGCTGGTATTTCTCATAGTTAAAGGGACACTGGCAAGTGACACATCACTTTTTAAATGTTGTTTCAGAAGTTGTTTACCCTGTGATCTACAGTATCCTCTTAGAAGCCAAAAGAATTGAGAGCTTGAGCAATTTGGCATTTCCTCACTCCTGTATGTTGATTTTTTTTTTTTTTTTTTTTTACTGTGGGCTGGAGGAAGCTCAGACACTTTCTACTTACAGTGGTTCACAGTGGATTTAAGGACAGAGGCCACCAATTTTCACAGCACTCCCAGACATAGGTAAGTATTATCTGAACACTATCCCAGTTTCACAGGCAGGATTCCTCCAGCAGTCCTGGCAGAGATGGGGTGGGAACTATGCCAAGTTTTGTATAGAAGCACCTCTGTCCCAACCAAGGAGCTTGGAGGGGAAAGAAGAACCTTCCCTAAAAAACACATCTTCCAGAATGACTGTCCACCCTGGAGAATGAGCAAGCCCTCCTCATCCTGCCATCACAGTCACAGCTGCCATGGTCCCTGCAGGGTGTCCAAATCCCACCAATAATGGGAAAAAGAAATATAAGGCTGATCTCTCTCCCTCATTTTATCCATGATTGTAGCAGGCCAAGATGCTGAATTCTAGTACTTCCATACATAATTTTTTTAACAGTTTGCAATATCATCCACATTATGTCAACATGGGATCAAAGTAATAAAATGGGTACTGATGTTGATATCAATTTTTTTTCTGTAAAACCTCCATTGTGTTTGAGCTTTCTTGATTATTCTTCAAGACAGAAAACTAAACTCTGCTAAAAACTTTTTTCCTCTCAAGACAGAGGGTTTGAAGAAATTTTGCTGATTTTTTTTTCTCAAGACTAAAGGGGATAAAGGGGAGAACTATATGAAAAAGTGTATTTCTAAAAGGATTTTGATACTGTTATAACGAAGTAAAAAAAAATAATGGGAAGGCATTGGAGGAAGAAAAAGGGAAGGAATATAGTTTACAGATGCTGTTCCCTACTTTTCTTCCTCTTTTTGATCCTCCTATATTAAAAATAAGCAAGTAACCAAAAATAAAATAGAAATGTTTGAGCTTTTGTAACTCCCCTCTGCGTGATTTTCATTTATTGTTCCTTTTCTTCCCCTCCATTGTTCAATCCTTAGGGCCATATACTTAAAATTCATTTGGGCAATTAAATCAGTGAGAACAGCAGAGTTTCATTAGGCTGGATCAGAAAATGAGTGTCAGGATTTTCACCCACCCCAGGAAGGGACAGAAGAATAGTGTCACCTGTCACCAGCCCCTGGGGGACCCAGGAGCCTGAGATGCCCCTGCAGACCCAAGATTCACCTTGTGCCATTCATGTGAAGCAGGCATCCCAAATGACAAGTTGTCACCAGCAGCGTCCCTGGGCTCCACTGCAATAAAGATTATTTATTCACCATGGCTGCTAAGTGCTGCTAAACACAAAAACAAATGACACTATAGTCTCAGACCACTAAATTTGTCTCTCTGCTCTACATATCCCTTGCTTTCCCTTTGGCTGCCTTCTTTCTAGCTGTAAATTGCATAATTCATTCTCTCCGTTGTTTTATAGTTTTGTGGTGAAATTCAGATTTATCATCATTAAATATTGTTATCACTGTTTACACAATGACGCAAACTGTCTGAAATGTGTCTCAGGCTCAACGCTGACATCTAACCTCAGGAGAAGATGGGACTCTCCAGACCAATGCAGACCCAGCCTACAAGCCAAGTAATTGGGATGAAATTGGAGAAAGCTATTGTAATCCAGGACATTGGGAGTGAGGGTCATTACATGTTTAATTCTGCTTCTCAAAAGTGCAATGCACAGCTTGCCAAGAAACTAGCCACTTAGGGCTCTTAATATTAGCAAGGAATTTTTTTTTCCCCTTGAAACACATGCATGTGTTTCCCCACTTTCCCTGAAGATACGTAGAAGATGGGACTGTGTCCAACAGGGGGACATTTCTCCTCTGTCTTCTATGCTCTTCTCTGACTCTAGTAGAACTGCAAACTAGAGACCTTTCCATTTTGTGTGGTTATTTTACAGCCTGGGTGCTGGGACCTGCTCTCTGCTCTCCAGGAGCTGCCATCTCCCAGATTCAAAACCCAAGAAAGCCACTGGTGTGGGGCCACATGCTGGTAACCCCCAGAACAAAGATATGCTGGAGTGATGGGATACTGGTTTGTAGGGCAAGAGGAGCACACTGCTCCCTCTGTCATTCACTCCATGTCTTGCTGGACTGGGGTGATCTGCAAGACATTGCATTTAGCTCCACTTAAGTGACAGGACAGATTAGTAGGTCTCCAGAAAAGCTGTGAAGTGCTGGGCTGTCAATCTCTCAGGGCTGGCTCTGCCTTGGCTGGTTCATAATAATGTCATCATGAAAGATTAAGATGTTGCAGCTTGGCGAAGAGCAGCGATAGTGCCATAAATCCCTCCATTGGGGCATTTCCTCTGGCTGCTTGTCTGTGCAGCCATTTCAGGCTGCTCTGAAATTAATTTCAACATTCTTGTAAGCACTTATCTCACTGAAGTGAGATTTCCTGGGAATCATCAGGGAAGGAATGAAGACAGAAGAAATATAGCTAAAGCCCGGCACTTAGGACCTGAGCCCTCTCTCGTTAATGCTCTTCGTGTAAATCAGGAGGAATTCCACTTTCATCGAGGGAATTATGCGAGTGATATACTGTTAGTGAGAAGAGACTCAGGTGTGAGTCCTTTTAGTTTGGCTTCCTTTATTCATTTTTACAAAAGAAGCCCCTGATCCTGTAGATGGCTGTGCTCAGCTTTGGGTATCAGAAATCTTGGGGTAGAGACATGGGACAAGAAGCACAACTTCTGCATCCTTAGACTTTATCCTGTATACAAAAGTTTCAGAATCAAACCTTAGTCAATTCAGAGGGAAATTACAGTCAGAGTCATAGGCATAATAAAAATATGATGAGATTGCTGTATCTAGCAAAAAAAATAAATAAATAAATAAAATTGATGTGTTTTGAATTTGGGGGAGGGAACAGTGCAGAGCAACAGACACGGAACAAAATGCCATGGTGGAGACAGGCATTCCACAGGGCAACAAATAGGGAACAAAATGCCATGGCAGAGAAAGCCATCCCACAGTGAATACAACCAGCTGGGTGTCTGGAGGCTTTGTAAAATTTTATTGTGAAATGCACAGATGATGAGCACAGCTGCAAAACATCAGGAGTGTTTATCATGATCTCCCAGAGCGTTCTGGGTGTGTTCCCCTTTGACACTATTTATGTAGGCTTAACCTAAGCTGATTTCAATGGAGACATCAAAATTGTTTCAAGGTGCATCCTATTATACACAGGATAAGCTTGTGGATTAAGGTTTCTCTCCCCTGTCTTATGTGGTGTTTATCAGCATGCAAAGGACAACTGAATGAAGAAGTAGCTGATAGCATCTGACTAGCTGGCTGCTGTTGCTGAAGCAAATAAAAGACATTTCTGGCATTCACGCAAGTATTAAAAAGGGGATTAAGCAGATTTTTGGGATGGAATTCAGGCTGGGGAAAAAAAAAAAACCTACAATCCATCCTTCTAAGCCTAAACATTACAGCAATCTTAAAGCAAAGGGCCTGACTCTTCCCAACGTTATTTGTTTTACCTGACTTTGGGTCCTTCCCAGTGACATGCTGCTGTGCTGTGGGAATAGCACAGCCAAAAATCAGATTCCCCCTGTGATGTGCTTCATCTGCTTGCATTCCCAAAGGTTTATCATGATCACTTACATCCCATAACACACAATAATCCTCTAATTTTTTCAGACAGTTCACAGGCATAAATGTTGTCACAACTGTGGCACAAGCCTGTTGTACTATAGAGGAGGAGGTAATGTAGGAGCCTGCTTCAAATTTCCTCAGATATCTTGCTGTTAAAAAAAAACAAACAAACAAAAAACACTTCTGTGTGGTTTATACTTCCTGATTTTTACAAGCAGTGAAAGCATCAAAACACTCCTAAGGAAGCTGATTTTGTAACTTCCAGCTTATGACAGGAACAGAAAGGGAGCAAGAATATTGGGTGAGGATAGGTACAGACAGCTACCTGCCCAAAGAGAGCTTTTACAGCACCACTTCAAGGAGTAACTTAGGAAATGTTGTTGCTAGAAAATGAAATTACAGAATTATTAACTTTGTTATACTTCAGTCAAATCTCTGGAAGAAAAATAAAAGTAATTAAACCACAGTATTAATCTTATCAGCAATCCCTCCTCTCCCACACTAAGACCTCATGACAGGCTTAGTCTTCATTAAGCATTCTCAAACAGTTCATTGCTAACAGTGTCTGCTATAACTGTGAAATCCCTGTAGCACTCTCCCAGCAGCAGTGCCAGATTTTAAGAGTGAAGGACAGACTCTGTTTGTAATCTCTATCCCAGGTCTCAAAGCTCTTCAGATTGAGCTGTTTACACTGTACTTAGGCAGATTTTTTTTCCCCTCTGAGATTCACAAATTGCTTAACAGAAGTCACAACACCTGGGGATTGTTTTTTAGGGGCTGAAGTACAGAGTACAGAAAGATTTACTAAAACCACTTTGTTAGAAAGCTGGGGTTAGAAACCAAAACTTCTAAATGCAGTCTCCTACCTAATCAGCAGAGAAAATGGCTTCCCGGACCTAAAAAATGAAGCTTTTATCTCATTCTTCCAGGGTTGCCCAGAGAAGGAATTTCAGTTCTTCTGGTCCTGATAATGGTCTGTTCTGCAGAGAAAAAAAGCCATATTCCCTTCAAACCATCTCAGCCCAGGTAGTTGCCATAGGTAAGACAGCACCTTTGCAAGGCAGGTGCTGGGCTTTATACAAATTCCATTGATGACAATGGACTTCAGGTGAGAGAGATCTTTGCCTCTCCTCGCGGTCATCTTGCAGTAGTACTTCTGATCACAGACCATTAAAGACCTAAAAGCAGTCCCTGGATTTGTGTCAAAAACTCTTATTAACCAGTTGTAAATGTTGCAGTGGAGGAGGCATATTTCTGTAGCCTCGCTACTAATATTTTATCTTTCTGTCTTTGCAAAGTTGTTTTTACAAAGCCAGGTATTGGCTGGACCCCAGCAGCTCGTATCACAAATCAAATTTTGCATCTATTTGCACTTTTGTCATTGGAAAGGAGGAGGTTTCATTAATAGCAGTGCTAATGTTCGTATCTGGAATTCACTTCTGGATGCAGAAACTCCTGTGCCAGCGTTCAGCCACGAGTGAACTTTATGGTCGTGTTATCAACTCTTAAAACAGGAGATTAAGCAAGAGTTGCTGAAGTGGTAACAGATTTTTAACTCTATCAGCATCAGCTGCCCACCCCTCTGTATTGTTTCCCTGTAGTATCAATCTCTCATACTTGAAGGTTTCCCCAATGACAGAGAACCACCATATAGCATTATTTGTAAAACAGCTCTGTCCTGAAACCTGATAGTGCATGAACCCAACCTGATAATTTATGAACTCACAGCTAAGCAAGAAACAGTTCCCCTGCAGTCCAGAGAAAATATACTGTAACATGCTAAATCTCTTTTTTAAATGTAAAATCATATTGCCATTCAGGTTTGTGGCTTTTTTAAATGTGGTTGTGCTCAGAGAAGTGCCTGTAAAAACGGCACACTTTTAATCAATGGATCTGCTGTCTTCTGCAGGAAATTTGAGTCAGATATGTTTCATTTACGGACAAAAATAATACCTTGTTTTTGTATTTTCTACTCTGCTGGCAGCATAGAAACTATACAGCCCTGGGAAAAGTAGCCAACTCTCCTCTGGTTCACGCGCCATCAACAGCACAGGTAATTAATTTTAACCACTGGGTTTTGATTGCCTGTGCAAAGAGATTAAGTTGATTTTCATATCTGGGACTGGATTTACTGAGCTACTGGCTAGGAATACTGGGCCACTTTTTCCAGTGGTACTCAGGTCCCTCAGCTGCAGCCGAAAGTCTGAGCCTTCACTTTCTCAGTGCTTGCCCACTTTGAGCAGGGGTCTCTGCTCAGTGGTGACCAGGCCACAAAACACACAGATGTGGAACTGGGTGGAAGAGGAATAACTCCCTTGGACCAGCAAAGTGCCCACCCTGGCCTTGCTGCCCTCTAGCTGGGTGAGAAAATTCCATGCTTGGGATCTCAGGTACCCAACAGGGTATGTACCCCTGGCTCACCTCAGCTGCAAAATAAAATATGTGCTCGTGTACCACAGAGACACCTGGCTGGAAGAGCAGCTGGGTGGCAAACACTGGGGTTAAACAAGTCTCCAGCCACCAGCAACTACACAAATTACCACTGGTCTAATGCATTCTCTGTGCACATGCAGTCAGTACCCAGCAGGGCTGGGTAACCCTCTCAGCCATGCCATCCCTCCTGCTGACACAGCCTTGCCATCACCCCCTGGCTATGAGCACTCACCCACATCTGTCACACATCTGGCTGCTTCCAGAAGGATTTAGCCAACAGGTGGACTGAACTGCCAGTACGTTTCATCTGGTCCTGGCTTGTTTTGTTTACAGTGCCAAAGCAATTCAAAATGAAATCATCTTTTCAAAACAGTTTCCAGATTAAACCATCTTCTAGCTGCAAATGAAAGCCACACTGTCACACAACAAGCAGCTGTTTGTTTGCAGCACTGGAAATAAGCGTGCTGGGAGCAGACAAGAAAGCTTTCAAGTCTGCATTGTTGACTGCAAGAGATGATGAGGCTGCAATTGCCTCACATTTTCCAGCTAAAGCAAAGCAGGAAGCTCCCATCCTGATGGCCTGAGTTACAGGAAGGGCAGTTCTGCATGAAAAATTCACATTTGCCACAAGCAAATACACTCTGCACATGGCATTTTGCATGGAGAACGTGGTGAGCTGGCTCTGTAAAGCTGAACATCAGCTCTCACCCATTCAGTGAGGCTGAGGAATGGTGTCAGTACTTGCCAAACACCTCTGCCAGCTAGAAGAGTTTCTGAAATTTCTTTGTAAGGTAGATGTCTGTCTGGATTCACTCTCATGGGCTGTGATTGATCACTAAATTAAGATTTTTTTACAAAACATTAAACCTGCAGCTGAATTCTCCTTTTCTGATTTCATGCAGAGTTTGACATCAAGCACATCTGTCTTAGGTAGCTAACTCCACTTGTCCCTCATATTTCATTATGACAAATGGGATGTATTTCCATCACTTATCATAAGATCAACAGTGCAGCCAAGCAAGTGTTAGCTTATTTATTGTCAGCTAGGGGATGGATGGTCTTAAGTGCCTCCTTAATCAAAGGGATGATTCCTTAACAAAGTCTCTTCTCACAGATGAAGTGTCCATCTTCAGTCTTTGTCCATCACTCTATCAAATTTTGTCAATCACACTGATTGTGGTCATGTGCAAAATGAGTTTGTTCTGGCTGATTCAAATACAGCAGTAAAACAGTATCAATCTTTAATTTTTTCTTGCTTGAGAGCATTGTTGATGTGATTTTCCTCCCTTGTTCTGACAGGCCCAGGAGTGACCAGGTGGTCCTTCCTCCCTCTCCCTGCATGGCCCTTCCTCATGGATCTGCTGTGTTTGCAGGAATAAAAACCCTGCTTGGCCTTAATCACCAGGAGCAGTCTGGCAGAGCTGGGTCTGTGTGCTGGGTCCTTCCCCACCTCTCCTCCCCCTGCACCCTGCTATCCCAGGAACTGCATGGAATTGCATCTTCACACTACAGTATTTTGACAGACTCAAGGAATGTTCTTCTCTGGGAAAGGCTTTTCCTAATATTTCCTGCAATAAGGAGCCCTGGCTGCCACCAGCACCCAGTAAGGCTCGACCTGGTGCTGTTTTTATTTCTCAGTCACCTTTATTTGTTTAAGAGGCCAGACAAGGCAAACATTTGTGATGCCTTGTTTATTCTGTGGCTTTCACTGGAGCATATTAAACTCATCATTACTTCATATAAGCCCGAGATAGGCACTTTTTTGCTGGCAAGTGTTGACAGTAAGTAACAGACACTCTGCCACAAGGTAACATATTTATATACTGGTGTGAATGCCTGGTGGATTTTACTCCTGTAAAACTATCACAGATAAAGAAGCTACTATCAGATAAGTGACTATAATAAATGGCCACAATTAGTGCTCTGCTGATGAGACTACTCGGTGGTCTCTGCTCTGTTTTAGACAAACCCCAGGCCCAGCTTGCTTAGTATAAATGGAGACAAGAACAATGTAAAATAACATCAGCTTCTCTTGATTTCTGGGGGTGTTTTACCAGAACACTGCTGCTAACTGAATTGCAATCTCCTTGTATTTATTTTCAGAGGATGTAAAGATGGGAAAATCAAGTCAGAAATAAAGATGTTCATTTATGTACACACACACACACACACACACAGAGGCTCCTTGATGGTTTCCCTCTATTTTAGTACTTTGGGTCACACTGTGGGATTTGGTCCCATCTGGCATTAGTGCTCACCAGCCTTTCTGTTTGATGTCACTGGGAATAACTTTAGGAGTCAGGGGGGTTGGAGAGGCACCAACCTGAAGCTGCCTGCATCCCACCAGAGGAGTGTGCATGTGTCCTGTGTATACTTGGACTTATATAGCACTTATTGCCTCTCTAAGTCAGTGGACCAGGTCCCACCATGAGGCGTTTGTCCAGAAGAAATCCTTTCCACTGAACAGCCAAACTCCTCAACAGAACACCCACTAACACATACAAGATACCAATCCTCTTCCCACCTTTGCAAAGGAGACAATGCCAGAATTACAATAAGAGAAGCTGTGCCACCCCAGGGCTGTACAGAGCCAAGCCACAGCCACAGCCACAGCCATGCTCCACATCCTCCCTGTACCTCACTGGTGAAAAGCACTCACTCCTGAGCCATTCTCAGGGGCTGTAGTAGTGATAAGGATCTGTTGTATCAGCTTCAGTCCAACCCCATTTCTCTTCCCTTGCCTGTGGATTAAACTCATGCTGCTCCATGAAGTTTTCTTCCAGCCACTGCTCCAAAGGCATCTCTGTGGGCGTCTCATTGCAGCCAGTTCTCAAAAATGTGATCCTATAATTTAGGCACTTTAGGTCTTTAAAATGCATTTATACTCTTGCACAGTCTTGTCATTTACAGAATTATTTACAGTGGACTGCTTCTACACATAGACATATATGCTTGTGTGTATGTACATGTCCACACTCCAACACACACATATGGATATCTGTATTAATGCACCAAAAGAGATTTCCAACGTACTTTTACTGTCATTAAAATAATGATAACAGAAAAGCTCAAAGGGATTTCTTCTGAAACACAGCCTGTAATCCTCTTGGGTTATTTTTCATCTGTAACTGCACATTTTGTTCATGTAGTGTCATTATGGCACCATCCAGCACAGTCTCCTGAAGATGTCTCCGGATCTATCTTCAGTCCCCTCCTGAAATGCAATGACTTCTTCAGAACCTGCTAGTGGGAAAAGCTCTTCCATAAAATCATGATCCTACTGGGTTTTATAGTTCTACTAGATTTAATATTTCCTAGTGAGAGAACTTGTATTGCATGGTAGAGGAACATATACACACTGCATCCCAGGAATTAAATGCTTGTGCATAGTAGGATTTATGGTGGTTCTTGTATTTCCATTGCCAGAATATCTCATAAACTCACAAAAGTTAAGCAGGCATCAGTGTGTTTACCTTTTCACCTTTTCACAAGCTTAAAGCTGATTTATTTGACCTCTGAAAAACAGGATAATAGTCCTTGTTGAAAACTCCATGGAGTCCAGATTAAAGGAAGACTGTCAAATAGTTTAAGCCCCAAATCTGAACTGACTTTGACTATCCTAATTTGACTGCAGTGTTCACTTAATTCTCTTGAAACCAGTATATGGTTTGTGCCCATCTATCCAACTTATACATGTGTGATCTGCAGATTTTTGCATGTGTAAAGCCCTGAGACTTCCCAATGAAGTGACCCAGGTGAGACAGCACATTACAATAAGGGGCTACACAGTAAATACTGCTCTAAGGCACCACAAAAATCCAAAGGCAACGATTACTATTATTCTGATAAGAATTTCCTTAAAGAATGCCCTTATAGCAGAGCAAATAATTTCTCTCAGTGATTTGTCTCTATAGGTTGTTTTGCATTTGTGAGTGAACTATGTGCGTGAGGTGGAAACCTTCCCTGCATTAGCTGTTTATGATAATTTACAATCTTCACGTCAAAAACAAATGGGAAAAATCAATAGGAAAAATTAATTAATTTTCCCCCATCCTGGCCCAGGCCTGGATTGCATGCCAACAGACATGGAAAGTTAACAGACTCATTTATTCCCCAGTATCAATTTCACCAGTGACAAATGAGCCACAGTTAATCACATGCAACCCTAAACATATTTGTCTGCAGCATCAAATCTCATTCAAAGTACCCAGAGGTATTACCAGCCTCCAGGTGCTTAAATAGGTCATCTCCAACCATCAATTCCATTGAAATGTACTTTTAGGGACTAAAGACTTGGATCCATAAATGAGTGAGGTACTGAGGGAAGGGAAGCAGAGTCCCCTGATAATCAAAGACCCAGGTAGCCATCCATGCTAAATGAGCACTTCATACAAAACACCTTGGGGCTGTCCTGGCTGCTGTGTGCCTGTGTGGAGTATTGCCAAGGTTAGGAGCTCACAACAAGAGCTCCATACAACACGTGGCTCATGCCAAGCCCTCCTGTTCCCATGGAGAAAGAAGATGACTTCTGTCATCAGAAAAAGTCCTCATTCTTCCATGGCATCAGGGCAGGAACTAAGGACCATCTGTAGTTTACACTCTGCAGATCTTCCTTCAGCCACAAAAAGAAAATGGTTTTACTTAATCCTAAAAGAGCCTGATATTTCCCACTCACTATTCTGCTGGAAGTTTTAGTCCCCATGATTATATAGGAGTCATCAGGTATACAAATCCTTCCAAAAACATCTGAAGCTACTGGAAAACTGGATATTGTTATGAAATCGAGTAGGACAGACATGCAAGATGATGGGGGAGAAGGGGAGGATATTTCCAAGTAATGGAGTAAAAAAAGCTTTACTTTTCACCCCTCCTCTCCCTTTTCTGGTCATTCTAGTTTTTAGATCTCATATATAAGTATTTCTGAGTCAGCATTCTGCAAAGCCGTGTTTTGGTAAATTAAACAGCTATTAAATATAGCTCCAGAAATTAAAATAGCTATTGAGTTCCTCCAAAAATGCCTCCTTAAATGACAGTTCAGGAAAACATCATTCACCTTAATGGAGAACCACTGTAATGGAGCAAGAAGCAACTTGGAAGCAGAAGCAGCGAAGACGGGAAGACATGGTTCAAGTTCCCCCTTGTATTTTCTTAGGAAGAAAAACTATCTTTTCATAAGTAACTCCCACACAGTCCCAGCCAGGCCCACATAGATTTAGACAGGACTTGGTTCAACCTCTCCCCTCTTCCCTTGTTTTTATGTTCAAAAAAAAGCCCTAGGGAAAAGTGAGTTTGGCAAAGGTGCATGCATGCATCCCTTAAGACACAGAGACAACTATATTAATGCTGGTAACTGGGTTGATTTGTGCCTGCAGGGGCTGGGAAAAGGTCCCTACACTTATATCTGCTTCCTGAGTCTTCACTGTAACCTACTGAAGGTTGCAGCCCTGTTTGAACCCAGAGCTAACTCACAATACACCACAAAATGAAATGATAAATTCCATTGCACAGGTACAGTAAAAGGCACTGTTTAATACTCTGCCCTGATTCCAGGCTTTAAAAAATTAGGGCCAGAGAGGTGTCTTTTTCATGCACAAGCCAGGTCAACCAGAGGAGGTGAAGTGCCTGCTTCTCAGCACCAGCCTGGGTTAATCTGTTCTGTTAGTTTTGATTCCTGGTCTGGATTTACACCAAGAAGTGTTTAAAGTCAGTCAAATGTCCAAACATAGTGCAAACGTGACTGGGTTTAAACAACAAAAATGTGTCTACAAAATTTGTTTGTGCCCCAGAAACTTCACACATTAAGAAAAAAAAGACAGCCTTTTACTATCTGGACCTAGGTGGCTGATTTATTAGCTTTCCTGTTTTCATCAACATGTTCAAGTTGCTAAAAACCCATCCTGTTAAGCCTAATGTGTCTGGCATTCATCTTCACCTCAGTACCATCTGCAATAACAAGCAACAGATCCCTGATCTACAGCTGTAATGCCTCTCCAGGAGTATCTGCCAGTAAAAATAATAAAATAAAAAGAAAAGGAAAGGATGAGCAGAATGAGCCTGCCTCCAGCTTGGGACAATTCCTTGGTCCTATTTTCCTTGATAATCACAGCAAGCTGTTGCACTTTCATTTTCTTATGGGGAGGGTGAAGGGGTTTCTGTTTTAATGAGCTCATAACCTGGCAAATAACAGAGCCTTTTCCAGTTCCTGTGAGAAGTATCTGTTCTTTTTATTTCTGCAATAGTGAAATTAAGCTGTGAGCATTGGATGAACAGTTAGAAAAGTGTCTTATGATCACTTGCCCCAGTGAAGTTCTTATGCTCAGTGACATTTCCTTTCTACGGCTTCTTCTCCATTCCAGTCTTGGTGGAAACACCACTCTGCTGACAATAACAGGAGGGAAAAGGACCTTTTTTTTTTGTATGCCTGTGAATGAGCAGCTGAAGAAGTACCATTCACCCCATAACATTCACACTCCAAAATTTTCTTAGACCTTTCTTAAGAGGACCAAAACCCTGACCCAGAGTCATGTCTTCCAGAGGGACAGCTGCAGGCTGCCAGGGAGCGGGGTATAAAAGCAGGGTGAGTTATTGAACAACCCCTGCCTCACCCTCTCCTGCCTCAGTCTTCCCATGCCTGATGTGTTCACCTCCTTGGTGTCCCTGTGTGAATTTCTGACACAAATTTGTTGTTCCCTCTTGAGTTTTGTTACCTTCTAGCATCCACTAAAGCCTTGGAAAGGCTTCCCCTCTTGTTGGCTTTCACCTTGGTTCCTGTTAGCTCCATCTGAAGGCCCCTTGGTTGTGCACAGAAATGTGTGTCTATCTCTCAGAGTCCTTTCTCATTTCTGTACTTGAGTGCTAGCACTGAAGTGTAGCTTTAGTCAGGCCCAGATTATCCTCAATTGTACCTTCCCAGAGGTACAAATGGCAAGGGAAAGGATGGCAGCTGCACCATGGGAGACAAGTGAGCCCTGTGTTTGTGCCCCACAAGCTGTGAGCTCACAGCTGCCTGAAGAATCACCTCTAAGTAAGAGAATTGCAGGCATTTGGCCTCATGCACACTTATCCTGCAAATTAAAAAAGGAACTCTAATCTCTGAAAGTATTATGCTGTAAGTAGTTCTGTATGCAGGTCCATTAGCTACAAACATGTTGAAGGAAGTTATTATTGTGGTAATTTTATTGACAGAGCTGGAAAATCCCTTTGTATCACTTCTCTCATTCTCTTCACTTTTTGCTTTGTTCTGCATACACACAGTACTACTCTCCTAATTTGGGCTCTCCAGGCTAAGACAAGCAATACAAGGACTGCAATGACTAAAATGGTGTGAAAGAGCTGACAACCAAAAAATCCCTCAGGAGCAATTACTTTAATGCCTTTACTAAAAAAAAAAAAAAAAAGGGAAAAAAAAAGGCAAGCATTCTAGGAAGGAAAAGTGTGAAAAAATATTTAATAGGCAACAGGAGAGCTTCCTTTGTAAAACATCAAGAACTCATCTCAGTGGAGCTTGCCAATATCTTAAGGGACATTATTGCATGGGAAAGAATTTTGAAAGGGGGTATCAGTACCATTTACCCTCATTTCTGACTTTATCAGCATGAAAGCTACCTGCTGAGACGTGGTTAGGTTCTCTTTGAGACATTTGTAGTAAACATGAGTCTAAATACTAGTGGTTGGGATATTCAGTGCCTTGGCACATACCTGGGATTGTGTTTTGCAGCAGGGCTTTTGGCCACACAGAACAAAAGAGTTACATTTAGGGTGGGGAGTTCCTTACTCTTCCTCTAACAGTATGGGAGTAAACTGGAATTAAATAGGTAGAAAACTGCTTTACAAAATCGAAGACACTGATTTGGAATAGAAGTGTCTCATACAGGAAGTGCCAGGGGCATCTGGTAAACAGCCTGAAACTGGATAGCTGAACTTGGACTGCAACACTTGGGCATAAAGTTTGTGACAATGAGATTTTTAACAGGATTGAGAGCAATTTGGATTTCTGAGCACTATGAGGTCTGATGAAAGGCACCAGGAGGGAGTCGAGTGTACAATAATTGTTATTATTAAAAGCAATATTACAATACTGATATTATGAACAAATCGGCAGATGGCAAATACCTTTCAGTGAAGGCAAAGGCAAAATAATGTGTCTGGTAGCAAGGAGGGAAGCTAATGATTATGTGCTAAATGAAACAGCCATTCAGCATGCTGGTCAGGAAAAAACATTTGGGAGTCATTGTGGAAAAAACATGGAAACCATTAGCCCAGCTCAGAATAGCAGAAAGGGTAAAAGCAAGAGAGGCTGTGTTGTTCCTGCACAATGCTCTGGTTGGGTGCCCTATTTCTGAGCTCTCCTTATGTTGTGGATTTGTTCACACTGACCACAAAAGCAGGAGTCCCCTTCAGCTGGGCAAGGTGTCCCTGAACTCAAAAGGAGAGTCTCTGCTTCAAGGCATTTAGGGTAGAAAAATGCTAGAGGTTCTCCAGGGGGAATCCCTGCTTGTCCCACTGGGGGCACAGGGCCCTCTTGGCCATCCAAAGCCAGAGGAAGGAAGCCCTTCTGTCTTCAGCACTCTGGGAAAGGCAAACCAGCCAAGGCAGCCAGCAGGAGCAGGCAGAGCTCACAGCTCAGCCCCTCCAGGCTCCCTCTGCCCATGGGTGAGCAGGCAGGATGCTTCTCACACACCCCAGCCTGAAGGCTGAGGCCACCATTGCCATGAGCTGAGCTCTCACCCCCCCAGAGCCACACAGACCTGCTTGGCCAGGGACAGAGGCTTCATTTCTGAGCCAAGCCTGTTGGAAGAGTTGAGTGAGGCTCCTCTCCCCATCCTCAGGGGAAAGCAGGACACAGGGTTGAAGCTGGACAGGAAGGAGGTAACAGTGAGGGAATCCAAAAGTTGATCTTAACTATTCAAAGGGTACAAACCAGGGCTTCATTTCTTATAGTATGAGACAACTGCTTCAGCTCCCCCTGTTCCAGCAGCAATTTCTGTCAAGCCTTTCTGACTGCCAGGGCCAGACCCAAGCCATTAGCACAGAGGTGGATGGCTTTTGTTTGCTTTTCTCTTGATCTTTTTTTTTTTTCTCCAAGTGGACTCTACCGCTAAACTCTAAGAGTGCTTTGCTCATTTAAAAACAGAAAGGTCTGACTCCAGTCATCTTTTAGTGGCTCTCTTGCAGCCAGTTTTCCCACAAAAATAAGCAAACTGGAGAAAGGAGTCAGAGCCTAAGCCCTTTATGGGAGATTGATTGTAAAACTGGTGGCGACATGACAATCTGATTTGTGGTGGCTCCTCAGAGCTTGTTTGAACTGTAAACTTCAGTCACATTTATTTATTGTATCAATACAGGTTTGTCACAACCAGCCAGAACATAAATGCTGCTATCTCATGCCCTGACCACAGAATGCCAGGCACAGAGAGGGCGCAGGGATATGTCTGTGTGTGGGTATGTGTGCATTCATAGGTCTGGGACACTTTGTGCATGCCCCTTGCCCCCAGTTATCCTCTCCTCTGCTCCAGTGCGTGCTGCATCAGGAGCTTGGCCTGCTGCCACATTTGGTGATGCCACAGCTCTCCATGACAGCACCAGCCTGAGGTTTCATGGCTCCTTCACAGAGATCTGGACCCCTCTGTGAGGCTTAGATCCCTTCACTGTCATCTTTTGCAGTGATAGCTGCAGCAGCTGTCTCTTCTTCCTCCATAACCTGTGGGCTGCCAGAAAGCCTGAGGGTCCCACCAGCCAATTTCCATACTTGGATCTAGGTCTGAATCTGCATCATATTTTCTTGAAAGAGTAGTCACACAGTGGATCTCTCTACCTTCTACACAAATGTGATTTAATGTCTTCCTCAGCAGCACTGAGCTCATCTGCTATAACATGAAATCATAAGAAGGATTGGCTCTTCTCTCATTAATGTAATCACTTTAGAGTAGTTGATACATCCTGTACACAGCTTATGGTGTAGGGTTTTATGGTGTACTCCTGCACCTCCATATAAGTCTAAACTGGTCATAAAAGATAATCACTTATTGAAGAAAAATACATTAACGTTGCTGAAACTAGGACACTAAGCTATTTTCATAGCAACGAATAAATAAATGCCTTGGCAGAAGTCCTACTTTTTTTGCACAGAAAAATGCAGATAAAAGAGAAAATGCACTGACCTTTTACTCTTTCCTTCCTTCCCTCATCAGCTGTGATCAGAACCATAATATTAATAATGCTAAAAACACTGCAAGCCTCTTGCTGGTACCGAGAACCCCTGGACTCACAGGCTAAACATTCTGTGACTCCACTGGCAGTCTTGGAAATGTTTTTGCCTTTTTTCTTAGAGGCATCAACCCACTAGGAAAATTAATAATGTTGAGGAGCAGGACTGTGCTGTACCTACCCTGAGTACCAGAAAGCAGCACTGAGGCAGACCATGGTGCTGAGTAAAGCTTGTCTAGACACAAAATTAGATCAGGTTAAGAAGACTACTGTATTTCTGCTCTCTTCTGTTTATATGGCTCACATCAACACAGTATTTTAGTATGTGGTGTCTATTTATATATTTAACAGTTGTTAAACTGCTGTGCAAAGCACTGTGTTGGTATTTTTTATTTTAGTTTAAAAGTGAGTCAAAATACAGTTATATGTGTAGCATGATTTAAGACTACCAGGGCTTTCCAGTGCAAGAGGCAAAATCCAAAACTACTTGTTGGGAAATTGTGGATGTCCTTCTTCTAGAGGTGCTCAAGGCCAGGTTAGATGAGGTTTTGGGCTACCAGCTCTCATGGGAGATGCCCCTATTCATGGCAGGAAGGTCAGAATCAGGGAATCTCTCTCTTTAAGGACCATTTCAACCCAAACCATTTTATGATACTTACAGAGACCCACCTTGCCCATAGCCACGAGGTCCTCCCTTCTTCTAAATTATGCATCCCACAAGGAGTCCTTCACAGTAGGACAGGATTATAAACACTTGCAGGGTAATTTCCAGCAAGGCTACAGTAGAAACAAATTTGCCAGAGCTGGAAAAATGAATCTGTCATCACAAGATCAGTACTTGCAAGTAAAAGTGTTCAAGTTTAGCTTACGAAATTGTTTGCCTTGGCTTCGAGTCTGTCACTTTTAATGGATATTTTGCATTTCAGAAGCATAGAAGTGAAGGAGTGTCTACTTCCATCAATATTTCAACAATCTCTGGCTTTGGAAATATCTCAAATAGCCCATCTCTCCACTTTTTTTGCTGTGCATATGTAAAAAATGGCGTGATCTCTGCTATTTCAGCAGGTGGTTTCTCACTGGGGTGTGCTCCATGTGCTGCACAGGTAGGTCTGTGTTGTGCTCCTGCAGTCAGGCACCTCCACCAGCAAAGCAAGCTCAGCTCTCACACAATAATGTTGACAGTGCAATCCAAAAGTCACAACAGTTTTCTGGAAAAACAGTGCCAAGCAAATGGATCCACACTGGAAACAAAAGCCAAACACAGCAGCTGAAAGTTGGATTTGTTTCACATGCCTGAGTATGAGCAAACTGAATCTGTCAGTCAGCAAAGGGCAGTTATGAGGAATTGTCTCTCAGGAACTCCACACTCTGCCATGGATGGGAACATTTTACCTCAGTCAAGCATAGGATTTTGCCTATGCATTTTCATATATCATTCCCAGGTAGTAAGAAAAAATAAAATCAATCACAAGATTCATAATAAAAAGTGTGTATCACTTCATCATCCCTACCTCTCTCAGGTAGCACTGTCTCACTGAGGGTTACAAGGATAGGGTTATTGCCCCAGATAAACCTGCTTCAATATCCTCTTAGGCATTTCAGATGAATCCCACTCTACAAGGGACAGAACAAGTCTGAAAGAAAGAAACCTGTTACCAGAAATGGTCCTTTACAGAAGGTACCTCCTGCCTTTTAGCAAGGCTCTTTTGAGGGGAGCAGTCTCCAATTCATTAACTCTGCCTTAGCTGAACCCAAGAAAATAACTTTGGGCACCAAACACCTCTGAATCACTTCTTGCTCACAGCTAGGTAGTACCAAGGCAAAAGCTTTCACTACACTAGAGATGAGCTTAGAAAAGCCAAAGCTGAAAATAATTCAACATTCCAGTGCAACATCAGATTTAATAATTGCTCAAGAAAATGCGTGCAAGGCCCATTATTGGTACACAGGAACATTTTAGGAATATCTTAGTCAACTGCCTTTAAAAAAAGACAACTATGGATGAAAAATACCCATTTAGTATTTCTTTCCTACAAGGAGCAGCCTAAGCTTTCATTTGACTCATTTTTCTGATTACTATTCCACACCACCCTTTTTAAACAATGTCATTCAAGGAATCTCACCTGCTGTGCTTTGTATAAACTGCCTTTAAAATACTTTATCTAAAATTTCTTTTTGAAAGGTCAAAAAATTGATTCAACAAACTCAGTCTTTTTTTTCTACCAGCAGGCTTAGTCCAATTGCTTTTTTTTTTGCCCTGATTCTTTTTCTGCCTCGTGGCTATAGAGATAGTAGAACTGGCAAAAATATGGGGACAAATTTCAGCCTAAGTAAAATTTAAGCCTTGTTCATGATCCATCAGATCAGTGAAACTTAGGCCCAGGATTCAGACTTCCTCAGCAGAAAACCCCTAATTTTAATTACTGCCTTTCACAGGATGGATCTTGGCATGGGCTTCCATTGCTGCCAGCTCCTGTGTTGGTAGCTTGGGTGAGTCTCACCATGAGGACAGAGGTCCACACAAAGCACAGGTCTCCACAGCAGGTTTGCCTCGTTTACAAAGGGAAGGAAAAGTGTTCTCTCATTTTTTAGGACCGGTCTTTGTGAGGTTGCAGTGCTGACTGGGTCAGTTCCCACCCAACCAGGTTGTGCTATAAACCACCACTAGTCCTGTCCTAAAAAGAGCAGGGGCTGTACTGAAATTTGGCCCAGGAGGGACAGTGAGGGTTTAGTTTGAAGGGGCACTGACCAAAGGAGAGCTAGGCAGTGCTCAAGGCTCCAGTAGCCCATCAGTTCCTGGCATGGAGACCCCCCCACTCACACCTACCCCACCATTCAAGGGATGGACAGCCACCATCCTGGCATCCATGCACTTCCAGGGTATTCTGGCCTGCCTGTGTGCCAGCATCAGCCAAGGGGAACCCTAAAATAGCACCTTGCAAATTTGGGTGGGAAGACGGAAAGGTAAAGTCTGATTACCTTCAAGGCAAATGGCCCTTTGATACCAAATTCCCAACCTCATGGCAGCAGCCTCGTGGTCTCTGGGGCTCAGTGTGCCCCCAGAGTGGGTGGGGAGCGAGCCACTAAATGGTGCACAGTGACCCAGGAGTGCTGCCAGGGGTGCATGGGCTGCAGAACAGCTCCTTTCTAATGCCAAGGCTGTGGGCCAGGCCTGGGGCTCGTCCATGGAAGCGTGGAGTGCTCCAGTGACACGGGCCAGCTCAGGAGCTCATGCAGTTCAGAAACACGCTGAATAAACAAGCGGACCCAGGATCGGTAACCGCTGCTCCTGTAGGAAATCCATGCAATGAAAAAGTCATCAGCCCTGCCTTTTTTTATCCATTCCTCTCATTCCTCAACTTGAATTTCTTTCCATGCTGTGCTTTCCCACTCCTCAGCCTCCTGCCTTCAAATGTCTGTTTCTTTCAGAGCTGCAATATTGGCCACCAGCAAGGAAGAAAAAGCTGATAAAAGATGATACACAACTCTCATTATTCCACAGTTTTCTCTAGGCAGATTTAGAAAGGTCCCGAATGCAAAGAGAAATTAAATCAGCAGGTAGGAAGACAGATGCAAAGTGAAATTCAAGATGCTGAAAAGCTGCTTTTCTCCAGAGGTCCTACTCTTCCCTCCGTCCGGAAGACAGGAAAGAGCAGACTGCTCATGACAGAGGAGAGAAAACTTCTGAGGGTCTTCAGGGGGAACTCAATCAAAGAAATTATTTTCCCACAGACCAGAGCTGAACAAACCTTAATGGCTTTTTCCTGATTGAAGAATAAACTGACTATTAATTCATGACTTGAAGTGTATATAACAACCTTCCAAATGTTTTCCAGCTCTGCGCATACTGATGCCCATGTCTCTTCTGTTTGGGTTTGGTTCTAGCCAGCTAATTTAGCTAATGGGATAAATATTCTTCATGAAGCTGCATCTAAAAAAAAAATATTTAAAATGACTAATTAAAAACAAGGGTCGTCATGTGTGCATAGAGACGCATGTGTATTAAAATGTAAGCACATAGTGGGCTGGGGGGGGGTGTTTGCAAGGCAAGGGCCCCTCTGCAGGTCTGCAGGTCACAGGAGAGGGGACAATCCTGCTCGGCGTGGGCAGAGACAGAGCAGAGGGGCACACACGGCATCGCTGCTGGGACATCCTGCTCACGGGATGTCTGCGGAGCTGATAAACGGCTCTGGATCGCTTCGTTTGTTTAAACGAAAGCCGATGTTCTAACAGCAATAAAGGGCGAGCTAAATGATTCACTGGGCTGGCGAGTGTGACTCCTGAGATTACGGGCTGCGTCTCAGAAACTGAACCCCACGGCACCTAGGTTTGTGTGCACCCCCTGTTTGGGTAGACGGGATAAATTGTAAAATGAGATGGCAATATTAGCATCTTCCCTTGGCTTCCCCTAGCCGAAGGAAAGCTGCAGAGGGAACACTGCTTAAGCATTTCCTTTATGCTCGTAAGTAAATCGTGAAGCATCAGGGAATGAGACAGGTTTATGGCTTTCCAGTAAAATGCGATAGAACTCGCAGACACTGAGTGATTTCACAGTTACCTTTCCAAGTGCGGCAAACAGAACAACAACAAGGGGAAAAAACCTCAACAGCGTTTGCCTCTTGCTGTTGGAAGTCTGGCAGTGAGGTTACAGGAGAAAATAACGTCGTGACTTCCGAGTCGACTGCCTGTGGACAGAAATACCAGCGGTAATGAAGCCACGGGACATTTTAAGCAATTTATTAGAGGATTTGGCACAAAAGACTGAGCACCATCAAAAATTTTTAAAAATAAAATTATGCGACCACCGCTGTTTCAAAGTCGGGGCCGCGGGTGGGGTTTATATTTTCGTGATGCCTTTGGCAGCGCCCGCCTGTCCCGTATGCTGCTGCAGTGTGTTGTGGAAGAATTAATCTGTACTCTCGTGCCCTTGGCGGGGGCAAGAGCTGCAGACCCCGGGGCAGAGCGAAGCCACCACGGGATGGTCTCTGCCTTGTCCCGGCTGCCTGATGCAGCCCCTCCCCGCTCCAATATCATCCCTCTTCCAGGCGGGGACGTCAACGCCCCTTACGCCTCTGAGGCTATAAAGAAGACGATGGGAATACAATAAAACACATACATTCGCCTTTTTTCTCGCACCTCCTCCACCCGAGCCTGCGGGAAGAGGGGGAAGGCGGAGTAACCTTCCACGACCATCCATTTCAGAATGCGAGTGGGCTCCCCCGCATCCTCCCCTCGGGGTACGCCCTGGCGATAACACCCCCGTGTCCCGCTCCAAACGCCGCCCTGAGGTGCCTTTCTCTCTTTGCCGGCTCAGCATCTCCGGTGTTGAGCCCCAGCGCTCCCTGTTTCCAGGACTGGGAGAGGTTCCCGCACCTACAGCAAGGGAGAGAGAGCGGGACGGAGGGGGAGTCCGGAGAGTCAGCGGGCACCCTCCGGGCTGGCATCTCCGAGCCCGGCTCCTCTGAGCTGTGCCGGCTTCTCATCGCGCTTCTCATCCGCCTCCCAGCCTTTACGGCCAAACAAGTTCACAGTTTACACACAGTAAAACGCCGATATTGCGCTTAATGGTTGCGGGGGAAAGGGTCTTCGCAGGGATCCTCATAAAACCCCTTTATTTAGTTTCGAGCATTTTCTTGTAATCAATAAAAGTTGTCTGTTATCTCCCGGCGCATTTAGCGGGGAAGTTTATTGCCTGCCGGGTGGATTAAGGGCGAGACAGGAGTGCACCATACATGGAAGGGACTCCCGAGTCCCTAGATCCGAGCCTCGGATTCATAAAATATAACCATCCATTACGTTGCCGATATCTGGAGCCAGCAAATGTACACAGACCATAAATTGTCGCCGGCGGGGTGCGGGCCGGCCGCGGGCGGGGGGCTCGGCCCGCCCGCATTCCTGCCCGCGCCGGGGGGCGCCGGGGGGGTCCCCGGCCCATCCATCACCGCCCTTATGACTCTGCGATGCAGCAAATGGGTTGTGTAAAGAGGCAGCGCTTGACAA
>JANRGV010000062.1:17827655-17870716 GCA_024734035.1 Alethe castanea
TCTCGAAGGACTCTTTTTTTTTTCTTTTTTTTTTCTTTTTTTTTTTCTTCCTCGAGGCCGGCAAAGGAGGTGAAAAAAAAATTATTCGAGCTCTTACGAGGGGAAAAGAGAAAGACTGAGCAAGAGGATCTGCAGCTCCCCCGTCGCTACTCGAGGGCACGGGACCGGGAGCATCCCGGAAAGGGCCGGGCGCTGCCAGCGGGGAAGGACGGACAGCCCCTTCGGCCAAATTCCTGCTCCGTACAGCTCTCCGGCGAGCTGTGGGCAGGTCGATCCCATGAATCCCGCCGGGATGCTGGCAGCCCGAGCCCCCGGACTCCTCTCCCGAGCCCCGAAGGATGCCCGAGCCCGACGCAGCCCACTGGGGGTTCGGGGCTCCCCGTCACCGCGGGGGATGGGAAGCCAGGTTTGCCCCTTCGAGCTGGCCCAGGATGCTGGCGGAGAGGCTTCCAGCCCTCCTTCTCCGCCTTGCCTGTTGGATTATAGGCTTCTGAAAGCGCTCTGATTATTCCTATATTTGTACCTAGAAACGTATATGTGTGAGATACCCAAAAGTTTTTAACAAGTTAACATACTATTACATCTCTCTGGAAGAATACTTGTAAAAATAAATATTAATCCCCACGGGCAGCCCGCCAGGAAGAAGGTTCGCTCGGGTGGCGTTAGCGGGACCTCTGCACCCCTGCCCGGGCATCCCGCGGAGCCGCCCCCCGCCCCGCCCGCGCTGCGCAGCGCCGCGCACCCCCCGAACCCTGTGCTCTGTCGCCACCTGCCGAGTCTCTGGGCTTCCCCACCCTCCCAAAAGCTCCCGCTTCCAAAAAACCCGCGGGCAAGCACGTCTGGGGAGCCGCGGGTCCCGGGGGTTCCGCCCTGCTTCTCCCGCACCGCCGCGGGATGCGGGGAGCGCTGCAGCGGGGCCGCCCCCTGACCGCGGGCCGAGACCCCGGCCCGGATCCACCGCTGGAAGCGGCTGCGGGGCTGGAGGGGCTTCCCCCAGCTCAGCACAGCTCGTTATCTGAAAGGCTCAACAGCAGCGCAGGCAGGAACCAGAACTGCCCAGAACCGCAAGCGAACCCAGTGACTAAGCTGGTCGACCCCTTGGCGTTTCCTTTCCATTGTTTCACGCGTTATTTAGTAGGATACCTGTGTCAGTAAGTCACGACTCGTGTTATGTCATCTGCTGAGCAGCCGTGGAAGGCGTCGGAAAGCAGGCGGGATCTGGGTTTCCGTGCAGCAGGGCAGGATTTCGAGCCTCCTGCGGGTGCATTTTAACTGCTGTTTGAATTCGGGCCGGAATGTGGTTTTGGAGGGAAGCGCCTGATCCTCCTCACCTGCAGCTTTCTAACAAGGAGAGGTGTTGGGGTGCACACCCAGGAATCCTAGATGGGAATTGAGTCCACAGGGCATGCTAAAATTGCTCTGAAACAAAATTCCTCAGAAATGCCTGTATTATAGTCGTCTGAAAACTCCATGGGGTTTTCTGCATGTGAGCAGTCCTGAGAGCTGTCCATATGTTCCAGCAGAGTCCCATTGAACGGGTCCATATGTGAGAGTGGATCAAAGCCTGAAGCTCCCAGCTCCAGGGACAGCACACCAGCCACTGAGCTGGAGACTTGTTCTCACACTTGCACGTTTGCATGCTTGCTTCCAACGTGGCTTTCTTTCAACTGCTGAAGCTGCTGTTTTCTGAGGAAACACATTAGAGCACGGGAAGCTGAGGGGTTTCATGGGGAGAGACTTTTCGTAGTCTCCCAAATACTGTGTAGTCCTTCGAGTCCCTTCAGAAAGAGAGAGGACCTGAAAACGCTGATTCACCCCTGCTCTTGAGTACCTGGCTCAGAGATCTGGGATATGGGAGGGCACTGCATCTTTCCACAGCCATGCCTACAAAAGAAAGAAATAATATTTCCTTTCTTCCTTTCTTTGTGTGCATGTGTGTGTGTGTGTGTGTGTGTGTAAAGCTGCAGATTCATAAATTTTACAGAAGGGCCAGGGTAAGAAATATCAGGTGGAGAGAAGTGCCTCCTCACAGCCCCCAGGAAATAAGGCCACATTCTGAGGACTAGCAGGATCAGAACGTCCCTTCCCTAGGATTTCCTATGGGTTGGAGCAGGTAGGTTCTTCTCACTGTGCTGGCTTTTGTGAATCCCATTTTTAGGCACCTGAAGCTGAGCTGGGAGACGGGGCACTGTGAGCCTGCAATGCTGTGATGGTTTAAGCTGCTTGAAGTTACAAGTGTCAGCCATTCTCCCTGCATTCCAGCCTGCCTGCTCCTATCCCTGTGGATGTCAAATTAACTCTGCCAATAAGAAAAGATTTATACTGCCATAGCACCCCAAACTAGCTTTATCATGGGGCCAGCCAGGGTGAGGGTGCTGGGGGAAACACACATTTGGGGGACAGACTGGCAGGACTGCTGTGACCATCTTCTAGTCTGCTGTAATATCTCATCAGGTCACCCATTAATTTAAGCACTGCTTCTTGTAACTGTTTTCTGCAATGGGTCCTTCACACATGGAGAGCACCTGAGTTTGTTTTCCTTTCCATCAGCATCGTATCATATACAGCATCCAATCATCCTGATTTCATAGCTTACTCCACCTTCACGCTGAACTCAGATCGTAATCTGCTTGCAGGGGGACTTATCACGGGCTAGTTGCGATTTTCCAGGCCTCACCAACAGAGAGATTTGCAGAGTGCTGGTGTGCAATTAACCCTCTGGTGGCTGATTAAAGGTGACAGGACGTGCAGAAGTGCTGACCCCCTGCTCTCATGTGCAACCGCCAACCACGGAAGCATTTGCTTGCACATGCTGGATTTAGTTGGCACAGCACACAGCAACTGAAAAAAAAAAAGCGCCACTGTGTAAAATAAAGATGATTTGACTCTCAGTGAGAAAAGACCATCCACAGGTATTTCCTAAATCTGAGAGGAGAGTGTAACTACACCTATTTTCAGCTGAGACCCAGATGGGCAGCTCCTCAACTGAGGCAAACTACTTCTGTTGAGGACAGGCTCAGGGTACCTCAGTTCAAGCTGGATATTTAGATGCAAGTACAGATGAAAACTAAATAGTTTTTTTTAATTCCCATAGTGGATCATCATCTCTGTGATTTTGCCAGAACAATCCCAGTCTATTTCCACAAAACCTGGCTGATTCCTTCAGCCCTTCGCTTCTCCAGCAGCAGTACATTAAAGTTACTGCACAGAAAAGCTGTTCAATACTGAAGAAGGAAATACTAATAACTGCCTAATAAAAGTCTAAGTAAGAAATAGTTTCCTCCTTCTTGCCAACAGTGGTCAAAAATGTGGGGAAGCTGGAAATAAAGATACCAGAATGCAGACGCATAAAAGACAAAATCAACCCCATAAGGAAGTCAAGTTTCTAGAAGAAAATTACTCTGTAAAACTCATATGGATCTGAGAATAGTTATTGTTTTTCTTCTAAACCTTCTTTCATGTCCAAAGTGGATTTAAATGCAGTAGGTACATATCAGCCCAACTCTAAAACCAGCTCTTTCCTTGCTACTAGCATATATAAACCACCAGGAAAATAATGTCATCAAGGCCCTTACAAAAAGTCCCATTTTAACCTTTTTTTGCCCGAGGGAGATGCCTCCTGGTGGATGCCAAGTGGGAGTGCCAGCCAGAGGAGTTTTATGGGCCCATAAACAAGCGTGCCAGACTATACAGCATGAATATAGCACCCTCCAGAGCTGCTTCCCTCACTGGAACCGAATCTGCTCTAAATAAAGCCCAGCCATCGCTTGGACGGCTCACAGATTCCCTGTGCCAGGCTCCACCAGGTCTTGGAAGACCCAGGTCAGCTCCCTGTGAGACACCCAGGAGGGTGGGCAGATGCTCTGGGAGCCGAGCAGGGTGGTGTAAGGTATCCCCTTCCCAGCTGTGGGTCTGGGATGCTGCCTACAGCAATAGCCATTCCTCCTCGCCTTCGGCAAATGGAAACAAAAACAGAGGAGGCACAGTCAACACAGCAATGCAGCACACAGGGGAAGTCATTTCCTACTGATACCTCTAACACATCATTTTATCTCACTGCCTGGGATCTGGTTACTTTTATCTTAGCCAAAAGACTGTAGCGGTCATAAAAGGTATTTTGCTTTTATTTCTTGTAAAAAATTTTATCATGAGATTTTGATTATCTGTCCTGTAGCAGTGAATTCCAAAGTCTCTGTATCTCCCACATCTGCCTTCACTGTCCTGTCCTTAACTTTTTTTCCTGATTTCTCAGCTCCTTGAGGCATCCATTCATCTCGGAATTGTGAAAAGGAGAGAAAAAAGGCAAGGCTGACCAGTTTTTCCTTTCATTTGTCACAGTGTCTAACCCAAATGTTTACCCTTGACCCCCAGATGTATAAACTCCTTTCCAAGCCAAGACATTCTCATTTTCCCAGCTAAGCAATTCATTTCATTTTGGGGCCACACTGAATGGTAATACAGATCTCAACATGTTTCAGGTCCCAGCCTAACTTTGCAAGGAATAAAGACATCAGAGGCAGTCCCATTACTGCATTCTTTCCCGAACCCTAACGAAGCAGCACCCTCTAGTGCAAGCTGACAATAAAATCCTCAATCACAACGACCCTCCTGGGTCACATTCGGTCTGGGTGCATGGCCACTGGAACTGCTGGGAGTGAGCTCAGCCACAAGGCTTTACTTTTCTCTCTGAAACCTTCTCAGATTTCCTCCCTAGGACCCCCATGGATGCTCTGGGCACTTGCTGGATGCTGAATGCTCCCCAGGGCTCTGGCAGATCCAGGCAGCAGCATTGCACGGCTTGGCTGTCGTGCCAAGCTGCTTTCATTTCTGTGGGATACTGCTACCACCAAAGTGGGGAAGTAGAGAAATATTGCTTGTGAGGAATCTGTCTCTCATCTTGGGTGTTTTGAGACATGTAAGAGGTGTTCTACCTGGTTTGAAAGGACCAGAGGCCAAAGGGAAGCTGAAGAGGGGTCGGCTGGTGCAGGGAGGGGGCTGAGCTGAGGGCTGGGCTGCAGGAAGCAGGGCTGCCTGTGGAACGGGGACTGGGACTTTCACATGGAGAAAGGCACTGGTTTCTGGGAGCTCTGGGGACTAACCAGGTGTGAAAGCTGAGGCTGAGGGCAACATGGTGTTGTATTACTTCTGGTGCAATTTGCTTTCATTACTAGCAATTTCCATACGTTTCATCAGTTTTATTGTTGTTGGGAGGAAGGAGAACAAGAAAACGACACAATTTTGGCAGACCCGGAGCAGGGGGTGACCTGTGGGGTGAGCGAGGGGGAGCGGGGTCACTCCTGCATACCATCGGCCACAACACAGCCGAGTTAACCGTGTCGTGTCCCGCACAAAATCCCACCGCCCCAGCGCACGTCTGGGGGCTTTGTGAAAACACACACCTCCCCTCCCACGCTCTAAAAACAACACTGGGTAGATGGCTACTTGAGATTTTGTAAAAATTTAAAGAAACCATACCTGCTTAACCAGAGGTGGGAATTTTGTCCAACTTTTCAAGGCTACACTTTCCTTTCATTAGGAGCTAGAAGGAAGCTGCAGTGCTTAGGGCAGGGAAGGAGAGTAAATCCCTCAGTGTCAAAGCAAGGTGATGCTGAAGTTTGGGAGCCACTGTGTGCCTGCACAAACACAGGGGCTGGCATTCACCCCGGGCCCATGCAGTTCCTGCAGAGCAAATGCCAGGGGAAAGAAGGCAAGGCACCAGAGCTAATGACTTGTGTGGTGGTTTCACCCAGTTCTAATGCTTCTGCTTTTTTAATGTAGCAGGCGCACTACCAGCTGTGGCTTCAGTGTTAAAGGGAAATGTAGGAACTGCTGCTTTCTCTCAAGACATGAGAAGTAATGTCCAGAGTGGTGATTTGGTTTTGGGGAGGGCTATTTTTAGGCTGACAACAAGGAGTTCCACAGGGTGAGGTTGAACCATGTGGGTAAGGGGGTGGAGGTGGCCTGGAGCCATCTCAGCTCTCTCCAAATGTGAGGCTGCCCTGGGGAGGAAGCAGGGGTGGAGGAAAGGAGGGAATCAGGGGTGGAGGGAGGGAGGCTGGACCCCTTCTCTCACCCAGCCTGGGTGGGGGCCTGCGGGAAGCAGGACAGCAGCGCTTTGACCCTGGGCCATAGCACTGCTCCAGTTTTCTGGAGCATCTCTTCCCCTCATCACCATTCCCTAGCACCTCTGGGGGCTTCTGCACAGAGCCAGAATACAACTCTGCTAGGCTGGGAAGTGGATATCTTACAGCAGACTGGAGAGAAAAACGCTTCTCTACCTTCTCTGTCTTCACACTGTATTTTACTATTCTCTCCAAATGAAGCAAACATCATTATTTCCCATTAGGTGTTCCTGGTGCAAGAGTATTTCATTGAAAAATGGTTCTTTAATGCTAATGGGAATTATACTCCTAGCGTGATTTATATTAATAAGGCATGTGCAGTTCCTTAGTACATTCAGACCCAGATGGGAAATGGATTTTTTTTTCATCATTCCACACAACATCTGATGAAGTGCTCCAAGCATACAATTTAACAAGCTATTCTCCTCTGGCCTTACAGATGAAAAATAGTCCGTTGTGTCAACTCCTCAGATGCCTATTTTTACACCTTCTGTTTGTTCTTAGTTTGACGTTGTTAATCACGGTCCCACCAAAGCCCCATTGTTCAGCTCTTCAAGAAGAATGTTGTTATATTGACTGTTTGTGCGTCAGCCCAGCTCTCTCTGGAGCTGCACTTGGATGAAATTAGATAATTTCCATTAGGAGAACAAGCATTATTAGTCCCCAATGCCAAATTGAAAAGAGAGCCAAGATTACTATTTCTGGCCGTGTTCACCTCAGGAAGGAACCTTCTCAGCTTTAATGGGATTTTGCTATTGTTGGTTGCCTTCTGTTTGACACTGGGCCAGCAGGGTTGAAAATTGTTTAGAAAGCTGCATGAAATATAATAGAGCCCAAGCCATTTGCTGCAGCACATTCCAGCATGATGTTTATTTTGAAAAAGAAAAAAAAAAAAAAAAGAGGAAAAAAATTATTGTCCTTGGCAGTGAAAAAAAAAAAAATACCACTGACTTGACTTGCAGAACATATGCTTCTTGCTGCTGTTGTGCTTTCACAACGTGCTGCCAGGATTGGCACATTACACAAAGAAGTGATAAATTTAATATTATTTGTAATGATCTCCAGGATGTGTAGAAGCAGATCACAAGCACAGGCAGCAACTTTATGACAAGAAAACAAGGTGAGGGATGATACCAGGTCAAGCCCAAAGGAAGAAGTCAAGTCCCATGTTAGGCAAGAAAACGTGCGTTCTCGTGTTCTGCTGCTCTGTTTTCCCATCTGTAAAATGGGATCAGCAACTCTCCCACACGAGACATTAGGAGGACATGTGCTCCCTGGATGTGGCCTTTGTGGGTGCTGGAGGTCATTGAGCCAGGCTCAGCCCTGCCCCAGCCCCAGGGGCACAGCTCCGTCCATCCTACCGCCTGCCTCTCCCCGGCAGTGGCCAGGCCCTGCTGTTGTGCTCTTGCTTGGAGGGTGGCTCTTTTTACTCCCCTGTGTCACACCCCTCATCATCACCTCCTGCAAACACCTCCCCTGCATCTCAGGATGCTGCTCCTTGACATCCAGCATGACAGTGGGGATGGGGGCTGAACTCTTGCTCAGCCCTGAATTCCTCACGGGCTTCTTTCTACTCCACATAGTACTGTTTTGTTCTCTCAGTGCTGTCTTAAAATAATTATTAATGAAAGCAGAGTTGACTTTGGAGCGAAGGTTTCCGGTTCCTTGGCATTTCCAATGTGCAAGCTATCTAAAGGTATTGAAATGCAAGACATTTTTGGGATGAGATCAGAATCCAAAAACACATTTTCCCGCCAGGCCCCTTCAGAGCTAGACCCACCTTTGCTGCACTTTACCCCTTGTCCATTCAAGCCCTTAAGGAGCTGAGCAAATAGAACAAAGCTATCCATCTTTAGAAAAATAAATAGAGCAAGCAGTCTTCAAAGTCTTCAGATGAGGATCCACGCAACAATGCCGGCGTTATCCCTGGGCAATAAACCAGAGCGCTCCTTTGTTTATATAACCTCGTGTTTACTTCTATTTTAACCAACAAACATTGATTGCACAGTCTTGGCTGGAAACCATCTGACAAATAATTGAAAATACAATTAGGCTAACAAAAATAAAAAAACCAAAAAACCACGGCAGATGCCAGCCAACACATTTCCTCCACACAGAGCTGCCACCTGCCTGCATGGGGCTGTGATTGCCCCCGGCAGAGGCAGCTCCCGGGCCCCTGCCTTGAGCCAGGCCATTGGCCACCCACAGGGCCTGCCCCCACAGAGGCCCTTGTGGAGCTGAGCTGGCAGGTGCTGCTCAGATTTGGCAGATGCTGGGCTAGGATGATCCATCCCTGTGCTTGCTCATCTCCCACACCAGCTGTCCAGCGGCACCGGCATTTTTGGGAGAGGTTTGAAGCTGACCCCAGGTTGTCCCTTCCCAAAGCATCCTTTGGCATTGATCTGACACAGGAGAGGTTTTGGGCAGGCTGTGGGAGATGTCGCCCCTCCTCACAAGCCTTGGAAGATGGGCTCCTGCAGGAGGTTTGTATCCCTACAGCTCCAAGTACCACCACACAGGTCAGCCACTGGTTTTGCAGCCCAGTAGGGAACAAATTGGTCCAGTGTGACCTGCTGTGGAAAGCCACCCCTGGTGGCTTGCAGAGACACCTCTCCCTGCCAGATCCCTTCGTAATTGCCACCTCTGGCAACTACTGGCAGTGAGGTTCTTGGTATTTGGGCACATGAGTGTGAAGTTTATGGGGTCCAAATGGAAGTGTCCAGACATTGCCCAGGTCCCCATTTTCACCCCTCAATTAACTCTGGAACTGACTAAATGAGTAAAACGTCCGGAAACTGCAGGTTAGACAGAAAATAATCTGTGTTTACAAGGCTGAGGGATCTCATCTTCACCCTGGCTATCTTTTCACTTAGCACATTTATCTTCTCACCAACCTTTTTATTTTTTTTTCTCTTCATGCTGTGAAATGTTCATTGTCTCCTGCTAAGGAAAGTTTGATAAGGATCTTGCTGAGAGTGGCTTTTAGGAAAACCCATTGCTCCAAAAAGGAACCAACCATTGTAGAAGTCAGCACTTCAAAGTTATAGCAGTATCTTGTTTTTTTGTACCAAATAAATAAATAAAATGAAGATGAACAATGTGTTTCCATTTAAGGAGGAGTGTGGGAAAATCCAGGTCTCATCAGACTGGGAAGCAGAGTGGTATATGCTGACTAAGAGACTGGAAATAGCACGGCTGTCAATTGAAGGAATTCAGGCTTGAATAATCACATCAGGCAGGCAACGTCAGATGGGAACTGTGGCCCCAAACCTGTCTATTTGAACTCCTTGGACTCACATGAGGACTCACACATTGGCTCCACATGTTGCTTGTGCTTCCTGGGGAAGCTCAGTGCTGGCCTTCCCTATGTTGAGCCGGCAGGAGCTCAGATCCACCCAGACACCCACCACAAATCAACAATTCCAGCACAGGAGAGCATGCAGATCTTGTGTGCCATATTATGTTGTAACCAAAGCTGGTGCCAGCCCCTCCAAAACCTCTTTCCTTGTCTTCGGAGAGCTTTGAAGGGAGCTCACTGCCTTATGGTTCAACCTAATCATGCACCCAGTGCTTTTGTTTGTATTTGGGACCCAGACCCTGGGTGACAGAGGCACTGCAGGTCACTACCTTTGCCTTCACAAAGGCATTTTCTGCTCTTCACCTGGCATTGCTTGATGCATGCCCAGCCTCAGCTGGATGCCTCAGGTCTAAAAAAAGTGCAGTTTTTTCCAGCATGATCCATTTTCAGGATGGCAGCTGTTTCCTCTTCTCTCAACCTGTGCCATGCCTCCATCCTGCAGTGCCCATGCCCCCAGCTCAGCCCAGCCATCAGGGATGGTCCAAGTGCCCCTCAGTATTTTCTTTTATGTCTAATTAACCTTTTTTATTTTCTTATTAGCTGTTGAAGAAGGGAGAAAAGAGCAAGAGATATCCCATCCTTTGGTGCTGTGGGACTTGGTGCTGTTTTAATAACAACAAAATATTGGAAAGGGAAAAAAAATTGCAGTATATCAGCATGTTTTTAAGGTTGGTGGGAAAAAAAAGACCTCTAGTCCCAGCGGTATCAGTGGAGAAAATGTCCATTGGATTCTAGTTCTTAAAAAAAAATATCTGAGTCATGCAGAAAACGCTGGGCTTGGGTAATGTGTGGTTACTGGAGTGCTCAGTGAGGGGGAAGGGAAACACAGGGCCAGCCCAGAGCCTCATCACAGCCTCATGAAAATTAACATGTCTGTGTTCTCTAAGGGGGAGGGTGCTGCATGCCCAGGGGGAAAAGGAAAAAGAGGGGGAGGAGAAGAACGGACATTTCTTTTGCTTCCATCTCACTGCAAGCTTGCTAAATTCAGCCCTTCATTTGCTGAAAAGAAGAACTAGAAATCCCACTCCACCTGGCAGGACAATTTTTCCCCAAGTCATCAAAGTCTGGAAAATGGGTGTCTGGACTGCAGGAATTTTTATGAATAATGAATGACAGTTAAAACCTTATTTTATGGACACCTACATGAGTCCTACAATCTGTACCCACAAGGAAAACAGTTTTCCAAAGGTGGGATCAGGCAGAGACCCTCCATAGCTGCAGGGAGAGGTTGCTGAGTACATATACATGCACATACTCGAGCATGAGCAAAAGGCAGCACCACAACAGAGAGCTCAGAGCACCACACAATGACTTTGCACCGAGGATAGAACCAGAACAACGGGAGAGAAGGAATGGATTCAGATACTTCACTCTTTTCTGAAAAGAGGCTTCTTTGAAGGTAGGAAAACCACAGAATCACAACCCACAGCCCCCATCCTGGAGAGCCAAGGGAAAGCAGCCAGAGATCAGGGCAGCCTGTTGGTCCTTCCAGACTTTCCAGATGGCATTTGGCTCTTCCTATAGTTTAGGGTCCACCATAGTGTAGCTTTTGGTTTGAGGATTTCCCTGAAGTTGTGTGATTTAGGAGTTTATTCCTCAGGTTCAGACTTACTGCTGGTGTCTTAATCCACTCCTAGCTACACGTGAGCTTCTTTACCAAAACCATCCAATTTCTCAGGTTTTCAGAAAAAGAAAAAAAAAAGAAAAAAAAAGCCTTTGTTAAATATTGCTGAAAGGAAAACCTTTTATTTTTATCAACAGTTCCCAAGGACATGCATTTTCTCAACAGCTTCACGGACAGGATATGCCAGTGGGAAAGATACGGGTTTTAATCACTGTCCCTCAGCAAGGTGGAAGGAAGATGTGTTTTCTGTGGCTTAAACAAAGGTCTTATTTCCAAAAGGAGCTGGTGATAGTGGCTGCTCAGCTAGAGGCAGCCTAAAGGGATCCATCATCAAGGGACTGGGTCCTTCAACTTTCTGAAACATCAGAGCTTTAGGGCATGACAAAAATAACAACCCCAAAATGAACCACACAGAATCACAATCCCCTTAAAAAACCAACCAACCAAAACCAAATAAATGGGTGAGTTTTTGCCTGTCATCCACATGCAGGCTGAGGAAGGAGACCCCTGAGATCCATATCCAGCTTTACAATTCCCAGAAAGAACACAACTGGAATATCATGCTGGAAGCATCTCTCTAAACACAAATCCCTTCACAAAGAGAAACACTTCATAATCCTTCTATTCATGGCTGTCCCTCCAAATTTAAACATGCATTTAAAAAATAAATAGGGCAGGGGTGATGTGCAGGAACAGCTTGCTGCCTTTTTTTTTTTTTTTAATCAATAAAACAGCCTTAAAGAGGCCCCCTCAAAAGAGTTCAGTTCATTTATTTTTCTTGGAAACTTCCAGTCTCCTTAACTCCTTTTAGACACATAAGAGGTGAATGATTAAGTTGGAGCTATTATCTTTGCAAAGAACATCTCTGCTGGCTGCTGGCCAAGAGGAGAGGAAAAGTGAAATGAAATAAACAGGCTGGAGCTATTGTGCCCCTGACTGGTCCCTGTGGCGAGGTGCTGGGAAGCTTGGAGAAGTTGAAAGGAGGTCCCTGGGTGGGGACTGCTAATGAGGCAGGACACATTTTGGAATAAAGTTTTCTGTGGCCAGAAATATGAGCTATTAAGAATTTCATGAGACAGAGTGAGCCCTTGCATTAACAGGTGCCACTTGGAGCTGCAGCCTGCTGGTGGCCACTCCTGCCAGCTGTGGCTACCAACTTCCTTCCCTTGGCCACCCCTCCAGAACATGAAAGCAAAACCTTTTCCAGTGAAGGGTACGGAGTAAATTCAGCTTTACAGTGCCCTACTTCATGAGCAGGGATAATGTCCACCACTTCTTGTGCTGTCTCTGCACGGCTGCAGCACTCGGGGCTGTGGGCAGGGAGATGAGCCCCTGCAGTGCTGGGCAGCAGCAAGGTGAGCAGCAGACAGGTCCTCTGCCCCCAGATGTGCACCCACTGCACCAGATGTGTACCAGATGTGTGCATGGCTCTGCCACCGGACACTAACAGCCTGTGTGTCCAGTTTCCAGCTGACCCGTGAACTTTGGGCAGACAATGCCAGGCGAGTTTGGGAAGAATTAATGTCCTGAGCATAAAGAGATGAGCAACCTCAGGGTCTGACTCCTGGGGCTCCAGTAGTTACCACTCACTTTGGGACTCCATGTAGCTCAAGGACAGCACCAAGGCACTGCTCCACTGGCATCAAGGAAGCTCAAGGACACATCCAGCTTTTGGTGAAGGGAGACACAAGTGTTTTGGCTACAGCTGTCTGGGGCATAATTCAGCCCTAGGATGACTTGGACACCAGGCTGCTCAGGGAAGGGGCTCAGGTTCCCAAGGAACCAGTGGATGGCCAGACTGCTGGCCTTAACATGGACCCAGAGGGATATCAAACTTGACAGCCCACAGGGTTATCCTCGCAAAACACCCAGCAGAGTGAGCATCTACAAAGGTTACAAACACTTACTCTGTAACAGCTCCATCTGATACAGCAGAAATTACATTATGTCCTTAAAAATGAGGTGATTTAAAAGACGTAAATAGTTAAAACCAGCTTTATTTCCAGACTTCAGGTTATGGATTTAACTTGTCTTGAAAAGAAACATGAGCTGGAAAATACTTATAGATTTATTACTACAGAGGGATTACAAGCAACACTTCAATACCTTGCTCACAACAGAGACATCTGTCAGTGGACAGAGCAGTGGGATTCATGCAGGCAATTACATAGGGATGCACATACTGAAGTTGCTCCAAAAATTCCTCTTACTTGCTAATTTTATTTTTAAAAATGGTTGGTAAGGTATTGTAAATTGTCCCTGGATCTGACTGAGCCAAGGAAAAGCCTGAAATGACCACCACAGTACGCCATGTGCTTCACGTACCAGCTGACTTGCTTTGGAATCACCCTATTGGATTAGTCAGAAAAAAAAAAAAAAAAAAGGCACAAAAGGGCCAGAAGTAACATTTACGTCACAAGTCACATCTGCTCCTGTAATTGCTTTCCTGTTGGCTGTTTTCAGTGGAGAAGGAAACCCGACTGAACCAGTATCCAACAATGGATTACAATTCCCCTCCTTGAAATCTCTAAGTTTTCTTGGGGAAAATCATGGAGCACAGCTGACCCTCAGCGTGCTGCTGTGAGGACAACAGAAAAATCAAATGCTGGGCTTTGACAGAGTGTTTACAGATCCCTTGGCAGGAAAGGAAAACGTAGAAAATCTCCCCTGTGAACTTCCTACGTGCGTACGCAGCCCCAGACGGCACAACAATGGCAAAGTCACCTGCCAGGCTGAGCTGCTGGAGGAGAGGAAAACCCATGAGAAAGTAACGGGGCTCATTGACGCTTAATCCTCCAGCCACATGCAATCAAACAGCCCGGCAGCAATAGCGGTGATAGCACATGTGTGCCGAACAATAGCACAGCAGCCAGGACAAGCTGTTAGAGAGTTGGTCACTTCCAGAAGGGCAGAAAACCTGGCAGACTACAGGGAAAGGGAATCAAAGTTTAGCTTCGTGCAAGTCACTTCCAAAGAAAACATGAAATGTGCACAAATTGTCTCATAGGTGAGAAAGGGTGGGTTCTCTGCAAGAACAAAATGGGGGGATGATGCAAAGGCTCTTTTACTATACAGCTTAGCTTAGATAAGCTAATAGGTAACTTCCTTCGGCTCTTCCAAACCAGAAAGAACAAGAGGGAGCATCTGTTCAGTGCTTCACCAGAGCCAGGATTTTCTGTGCTTGAATTTCAGAGCTTGATAGGTAAATCTTGAAGCATATCAGCACTAAGGCACAGAAAATCCTTACTCCACTACTGCTGCTGCGTATCCTAGCAGTGGTATAATCTTTCCAGACTGGATGTCCTCCTGCTGCTGCAGCAGCATATCTGAATACCAGGTGCTCTGCAGAGATGTCCTGAGCAGGACCAAGCTCACCCTGGATTTGCTCAACCCCCTCACCTCACTGCCACCACAGCAGTGATGTACCTCTGCACACTAGAAAAAGCAGGTTTTTTTCCTTCCCTGCACAGCGAGCACCGCACCAGTATTCTAGGTTTTGGTTTTTTTGGGGTTTTTTTAATAGCATTTGGTCCTGATGGTGGTGGGCACCCACAGCCCTTGCTGGCTCAGCCTGCCAGGAAGAAGCTCTGGCTGCCTCACTGTGTTAGCTGTTGGGAGAAAGCGGCCGTGACTTTCCCAAGCAGATGGAAGAAATCTGCCATGAGCACTGGATGCAGACATTCAGTATGACTGTTAACACCAAATCTGCAGGGACTGATTTCTGTGCTACGCCTGTCAAGCCCAGAGCACCAGTCCCATTTCCTTCACCTTCATTTTGTTTCTTTTCTTAAAGAAAATCTAAAAGTTATTCTGAAACTATTGTTTTAGCAGACATTCGATAAATCAGAGATCATATGGGGAGATGGCCGCTGTTCCCTGAGCCAAACACATTCCCATATTTCCTGGCTGAGGATGGTGACCATCAGGACAAGCATTACATTTCAGCTTTACTTGAGCCTAAAGTCAGTGAACAGCAAGAGGGTCTCCATCTGGAGTCATTTTATAGCACGAGAACAGTTCTCCAGCAGCAGCCACTGCCTGCTAATATAAAAATACTTGGGAGAAAAAGCAATACATTTTATTAGGTTGGTAGGAGGGGAAAAAAGCTCTACTCAAGACTTCCATTAACTTTTATGAATATCTCTAAAGACATTTATTTTTACAACAGCATTGAAGCAGAGGAATAAAACCCAAGTTTCTTGACACTCACAATTTCTCACTAGAGGCAAGTCTAGAGTGTTTGTGTTCAAGCCTTGCTCACACGAGGAGAAGCTCTGAAAGCCCAAGCCTGTGAGAGGAAGGGTGGCCCTGTGGCATATTCTGTGCTCCTATTCTGGTGCTGCTGCAGGCTCCCTGAATGAGTTTCTCTGCATCACTGTTTTGTGCTGGGGATGTTCGGGTCTGCTTCTGGAGTCCCACCAAGCACTGAAATAACCTGTCCCACTGCAGATCCTAGCTTGCAATAAACAGAGGTCATCTTTTGCCTGACAGCTTAGTATTTCTACCCAATTAACACCATGCACCCGCTCCTCACTTTGGTAACTCTCAGCATTCCTGCTGCCATCCAAATTTCAGCCCTTTCAAAACCCACCACATTGCTGGCCTTTGCTATCTCCAGAGGCGATGAGATCCTCAGCCTGGAACCACCTCATATAAAAAAACTTCCCCTGATCTGAATTTACCACCTTCTAATTTCATTGAATGCCCCTTTGTTCCAGTGTCCTAAGACACGTTCTCACTAATCCATTTTCTCTAGACTATTTATTATTTTCCGTCCCCTCTTAAAACCTAAAGTTACGTTACGGAAGGAGAAAAACAAAAAGAAAAGACAAGAAAGAAAAAAGCTTCCCAGGAAATTGTTCTAAAAAAAATTTCTCATATCTTATGGTGTGGCCTTGCTGCTCTCTACAGCTGTGGCAAACAAAGCCAGTGTGACGTTGAGCTGTGGGACAGAGGCACAGGTGTGGTGCATCGGCATGGGAAGGCCAGGAGCCAGGGAGCAGAGAAATGGAGGCACTGTGCTCATAGGCACCAGCACCAGCAGCATCCCCAGCACTGTCAGCATCACAGCTGGGAATTTGCTTGGATTTAAGGCCGCGATAGGCAAGTCCTGAGGCATTTCACCATTGCAGCTCCCACCCAGACATTGCTCCCAGAGAGGGGAAGGTCTCTCACTGCCCAAGCATGTTCTGATTCTCACGAGTTGTGCTCTCATCAACCCAATGGGAGACGACAAAAATATCCCTGGGATGACTAAAAGCCCCTCAGCAGGGAGCACTTTCCTAACGAGACTTCCAACACCAGCTGGGAAGCAGCCAGCTGGTCGGGGTGTCTGCAAGGCTGCTGTGGCAGGTGGCTCCTGCCCTGTGCAGCTCTGGGGATGTGCTTCACAGTGCAGCCACTGCAAGATGTGAAGCAGAAGTCCCTCAGCCGCCTCTGTAGACACAGTTTCATCCAGCATCCTCTATGCTTTCAGCTGCATTCTTAAAGCAGGGCTGGTTTGTCTGCTGATGCACTGCCCAGCAGCTCTGCAGGTTCTACTGAGAAGGTCCGAGAAGGCCACAGAAGCTGAGTGACACGGTGTAGGGGCACTGGGACCAGATTTAATATTGGTCCAAGTAAGGTGGTCCCACTGGACCCCTGCTTGGCTTTTACAGTCCAAGGGGATGAGTGAATACTACATCCTCAGCCTTGGCAGCAGACATTTGCCCCTGGGTAGCCTTTTGTCTTCTGCCTTCCTTTGAACCAATTGAACAACAAAAGCTCCAATTATGCCATGCAGCTTCTGGAGTCATTTCCCAAGAGACCCCTTCCAGCAATTCAAGCAGCTCCCATCACCCAGAGGCTATCAAATACCTGAGCAAGAAGACCTGGTACCACAGGGGCTTATTATTCCCCGTGGAACAGCCCAGCTCTTGTCCCCAGTCTAGGGCCACAAACTACTGGGACAATGCAATAATCACAGCCCCTCTGACTGCTTCACCCAGCAAATCAGCAAACAGCTCTTGCAGAAGAAGGCCAGGGCCAGAAGCAGCAGCTTCTCACCCATCCCTGGCCAGAACAAGGAGCAGGGCTGGCTCTTCTTCAGGCTCAACCCAGAAACTTCAGCTCAGCCTTCCCTCCCTGGCACAAGAGGAGTCCAGCTTTGGCTCCTTATCCATCATTTAGACCTTCCAAATGATCTAAGCAGCTCTGAAGGGTTCAGAGCAAAGCATGCAGTGAACAAGCATGGTGCAACCACCCTGTTCAGGTACTTCTAAATTAGAAGGGGAAAAACCCCCCACAAATGCCTCAGGACATCATTCCCTAAACTGAGGCAAAGCTCCTTTTGCTGGAATGGCAGGCACATGTCTTGTGCAGGGAAAGAGGCTCTGTCTCCTTGCTGTGCTTCCAGCGCTCGATGTCCCAGGGGCAGGACATGCTGTGCATGAGAACAGCACACACTGCTCAGTGCACTGGGACTGTCCCCCACTGCAGGGAGGAAAACAGCTCAAGGCAGCTCCATTTTAAACTCAGGAAGATTATTTCGGCCAGGATAGTTTTTTCAACTAGTTGCTGCATGTCTCTGCAGCTCCTGCTCCCAGTGCAGAGAAGCTCCATGTACTGTCAGCAAATTGTCCTGCTCCAGAACAATATCAGAGTCTGGGAACAATGAATCCATCTCTCTTTTTCTCCACCTCAGGGAAGTTTATCCGAGGCTGGGGGATGCTCCCTGCCCTGCGAGCAGTACCCGACTGCCCTCTACCTGAAAGTGTGGGATGTACAGCGTGAGGCTGCTCAGCAGCCGGCTCCTTCCCACCCCGCGCAAAGCAACGCTGTCAGCTATAAAAAATTAGAATAAATTAATCCAGTCCTTAGGACATGCCCTCTTTAGTTTCTCAAGACTCATGCCACAATGCCCCGAGTAAGGAAAATGTGCCATTGCAAATGTTTATAACATCTGATTTAATGTTACGCAGTTTCTCCCAGCCATAAACCAGAACAAATACTCCCAAGATTTATTACATCCTTCCCTCTAGGGCCTTAAGCAATTGTACTTGATTAATTCAGCAGTTAAACAGCACTGAGCAGAAGCATGATAATTTTGCATCCAGGATTCCTAAGACACATACTGTTTTCCACAAGGATTTAGGCCTGAAACCAGAGAGATGAATCTTTAAACACGTACTTATCCATGTGCATGGGATAATATGCAATGGATGTTTCCGCCTTGCAGAGAGATGCTGTGCTAAGTCTCTTCTTTCTCCCTGACATCAAGAATTCCTCATCACTTTTTGTATCAGTAAATACCTGTTCCTCAGCTTAAAATGTGGATTGGACAGATATGTTCAAACTTGCCTTAGTGCAGTGTCATTTTGAGTGAAAGAAACATTTCTCCAGTACCACTGTTAACAGAAGTTAGCAAGGGGGGAGACCTTCTAGTGCATTTCTCCTGTAAACACAAGCAGTGTGGAGAAATTTCCCTTTGCCTGAACCCACACATAACCAAATTTTACTCAATTCTGCTTCCTTGCAAATCTGTGGAAGAGTTTTGAAAGTTCACTATTTCCTTTCTCTACATGAAAGCCTGACAGTAAAATCTCCACGAGGGAAGATTCCATGATATTGGTAGCACGCTGGTGTCAGAACACAGAGACAGGCAGTTCTCCTCCACAAAGGCACTGGAAAAACAAAAACCAAGAGTTTCTTACACATTTTCTTGGGACCTCTCAGGGCAGGTCTGTGCAGGTAACAGCTCTTCAAACACCAGCTAGGAAATATGAAAGGGAGCTGGAGGGAAGCAGGAAGCCTTTCTGCTTCCCAGCTTCTTCTAGAGTCCCATTCTGCCCTGAGAGACATGCATATCCAAGAAAGGGTGTAAGTCAAGGAACAAAGCCAACCTTTTTGCATACAGTTAATTAATTTATGGAAGCAAAACCAGAAAAAAACACTTGTGATCACTGTACTGGCCTCGAAGTTCTAGAGCAATTGAAAACAGCAAATCTACTTTATATCATCACTGCAGTGAGCAGTGGTACTGGATAGGGTGTACTTCAGTTAATTATAATGTACAGAATTTATTATAAATTAAACTCTTTACTGTACAAGGCAATTTGCAAGTACTATCAGGCTCACAAGGTTTTTTTACAGCTGATTTTTCAAGTACTGAAAAAACATCAAAACAACATTAATTGAATGCTCCCTATGCCCTTTCATATCCTCAAAGACATTTACACATCTTCAAGTAATCAAGAAAAAACAGCCTAGATTGTTTGCATCTGATGGGCCATTACTGCTCTATAATACCCACTGGAAAACCATGTTAACAGTGGTTTGACAATAATGTATTTGAAGCTACACAAAAAAAATAGTGGAGTGTATAGACTAGTGCTTCAAATTCATTTGAAATATAGCCTAGCATTTGTCTTGGCTGCATTAACAAGGTCTGTTTTACCAATACATTTGTATTTATGATGACTAAGGGCAGATTATAGTTGTTAAAATTTGTCCTCCTGACATGAAAACACTACTTTGTCATTAATACATTTTGTAGCATAAACTATGATGTCAGGTCAATGTAAAGGGTAAAAACTTTCCTAAAGTATGCACACATCATTTTTTTTAAAGCTATTGAGCCTAATGGAATAACAAAGGTCATAATAACAAACCATTACAGCTTTGGTCTTGGCAACTATGTCCACAGAAGAATCCTCCAAGAAACAATCATCATTTCTCCAATGTTATGGCATTAGGACGACAGGAATGGTTCACAAATGAGTCATGTGAGCCCAGAAACGCAGTAGCTATGTGAAAGCTGAGCAATCAATTATTCATTTGTTTACTAAGAGCTTTCTCAGCTGACATTATCCAGAACTTCTTAAAAAGAAGAACTTTACAGCTGTCCTTGGCTGTCCCATGAGGCTGTGCTCAGAGGTTTAAAAGATTGCTTAATTTCTTTGTAACTAATCTGGTATTTTTATTGAAACAAACAACAACATATGGGTTAATTAACTGGGCTCAACCTGAGACCCAGCAGGTGTCAAAATATCAGACATCCAGGGCTGGGTGGATGATAAGATGGAAGACCAGGGCAGGGAAGAGGATCTGCAAGCAACCAAAATTGAGCTCTAGCTCCAAATGCAGTACATGAAATCCCAAGTAAGCTTTCCTGAGCATAGCACATTGAGGATACATACACACATTTTTGTGGTAATAATGCATGCAATTAATCTGCTCTGATTGAATTACATTTTCCTCATTTCTTAGTGGTTGTTTATCCTAGACCCTAACAAATCTGTTAGACTGAAAAAATTTCAACAACAAATGAGTATGATTTAAAGAGGTTTAAATGTCACACCTCCAACTCTCTAATCTATTTTCTTTTTGCCTTTTTTGTATGACCCATCCAAACCAGGGAAAACTGCCACACAAAAGGAATTGAGAAAATTTGGACAGAAACACACTGCAATGAAATTCAAAGCAAGTTCATAAAGAGAGCTAATCTGAGGGGAACTAAAAAGTTGTTTGGGTTTGTTAGTTTGTTGGGGTTTTTACAGTTTCCTCTACATGCTAAAACCAATGAGGAACACTAAAGCTTAGGATAAATGCAGAACTGCATTTCTGCAGACAGCAAAAAAATGTTTATACATGGGACTCCATCAAATTACATCTGAACCCTGTCAGTATTTTAGATTAAACCAAATTGATAATGACCTGAAATAGTAATATCTTTCATGCTGACATTCCCGTTGTGTTCAGGATGAATTCTCAAGATGCTATCTGTGATACAATTAAAAAAAAACCAAAAAACTATAGAATTGGAGATTTTGGTTTTTTCAAAATTTCCAGTAAATAAAGAAGTTCCTACTTTGACCTTTTGGTATTTACTTTGATCAGTCAGCCTCAATTTAATCCTGTGTTATTTTCCAGAGTAAATGCAAAAAATGTGTGCATATTTTAGGAGACATATCACCCTTTGCATTGGCCTGCATCTACTTCTAGAAACAAGGGCAGTAAAAACAACACTGTTTTAACAATATATATGGCTGGATTCGATGATCTTAAAAACCTTTTCCAACATAAATGATTCCATGATTCTTTTAAAAGCCTGCAATATTTCTGGGGTTTGTTGAAACAATTCAAATTTTGGCATGAAGAGAGTCCATCAGGATTTAAGAGGTGGTGTGGCACTGCTGTGAGATCTGCTTGTTGAAGAAAGAAGTGTCTCACTTTTCATGTTTTTTTAGCATTTCTAGAGACTTTACCTACCCATCCTATGCATTTTTCTTGAACCCACTATCCCTCCTCCATTGTTTATAAAACAACTGAGTGAAACTGGCACTTACAGGAAGGATAGCTGGGATTGCTGGAGTGCCTCACCAGCCAGGGAAAGCTTGGAGGAGCCCCAGGAGTCCTGGTTTTGCTTCTTCCCCTGATCATGCCTAATGATGCTGACACTTCATATAGATAATTACTGAGCACAGTTCCATCTTCCTACTTTATGAGGAAAGCTAGTATCAGTCCACCCATGTCAGAGATAAAATACAGGAGGCTCAGACAGGCTGTGCAGGGTCACGTTAGGCAGAGCTAGGAACAGAATCCCTGTCTAAACAAAAGTCTCATCCATTTCACTCCACCACTCTCCTCTAAATGATTATGCCAGTCCTGTGAGCTATAGATGCCTGCATATAAAGTACTCCCTGTCTACTTTCACTAACAGATAAATGAAGAGATAACCATTATCAAAACAAAAAGCAAATGAGAGAATTGGCTTTTCTGTGTTAGACACTGCAGAGAGGAAATTCAGGAAAATTTAGGGTAATTCTAATTCCCATCATGCAGCTACAGCATGAAAATAGATAAAATGTGCATCATCACCCTTCCAAAACAATTATCTCTATTATTAAGGGCCTCTTCTCAAGATAGTTAACCATCTAATACAAAAACCTGCATTGAAGGAATTTGGTAATTGTTGACTTTGAAAGACATACCTTTAATCATCTTTTAAGTTGTTTACTCTTGTCTCAGAACTGTGGTTTGCTTTGTTTGGGTTTTTTTTTTTTTGTGGCTGCACACATGAATTGAGGGATGGAATTATATATGATCAAAATGAAAGCTCATAACCTTAAGTTATGTATAACTAGACACAATTTTTAAAAAATTTGATTTTAACAAACCTCTCAGCATTTCAGTTGGCTGAAGCTCTTATACATTAACTACATTGTAAATACACACACTTAATGGAAACACTATTCATTTGCACAAGGTCTGAGCTGCTTATTCAAAGATGAAAGAATGAAGCCGTCATTGAAAAGTTTAAAAAATGTAAAAAGTGAGACTATGAAAAATGAGAATTTGAACACCTGAGTTACAGTACTATTTTCAAATAATATATCATTTTATGAAGCTATTTGGAAAATTGATCACATATATAAATTAATTTTCAACTATAAAATTGACAATAAAATATTATTTCTATACAAGTCTAATAGGCTAAGAAAGAAAAAAGCAAACAATGAGTGTTATTAGGAAAGAGAGGCAGGGCAAGGAATCACCTCATGAACACTGCCGAGTAAAGACAAATTAAACTCACAAGGACAGATTAGCAAAGGGAGAGCAGGCAGGTGGTGAGGAAAGCAAATGAATAAAGACTATCACAATACAGATAATGGTGCTCATGACTAAGTGACTTGCAACAGCTGTTTTACAGCACTCCTTCTGCTTGATAAAAGTTTTCCAGGTCACTGTCCAAGCTAAAATTGCACAGAGAAGAAAGTAAAACCATCCCATCCCTCTCATCTAACCTGAGTTCCAGTTACATTGGTCTGCAAGAGAAAGTACAATAAACAAGAACAGCCTTCCCTGTCATATTCCTTCTGTTTCCTTTCTCTGCCAACCAGATAAAACACATGGTCTAAAATATAATTCATATTAATTTCAGGACTGTTGTTCTATTAGATAGAGTAAGCATATGTTGCAAAGAAAACCTGAAGATCAAACATCACTATATCATTTGGTGGCATAAGAGGAAAGAATAAATAAAGTTTGGCCAGTCACAGGATCTGTGCATGAGTAATATTCTTCCAGAGGTCAATATGATGCAAAACACAACTCAGAAGGGATCTCTCAAAGAGAATCTTTCTCAAGATCCCAGACAAAAGAGTTGCATTTTCCAGTATTACCAAACCACCTAAACAGCAAGGGGAGCAAAGTTCCCTGAACATTCAGCCAGGGGTGATCTGAGCTCCAGTAACACAACAAAGCCCTGGCAGGTGAGCAACAGCAACTCTATTCAAATGCGGGTTTAAAGTGTATTTATACTTTATCTGTGATTTAAGATCCTAACTTTTGTATTTATTTAAAAAGCAGCAGCACTGTCAAACAGCTGACAGTAAGAGTAAAATACAGCTTTACTTCTTGAACATCTGGAAAAGGATAGGAGAACAGTTTGCTGACAACTGTAGAGCTAGCATAGATTTAGGATACCGCGTTGCCAAATGCAAAGCTCCTTCAGGCATGAGTGAAGGATCCTCAGCTGGATCTGTCCTTCGGGATACAAAGGATGTCAGTCTCTGAAATTAATTACTCCCTTTCCTGGAAACCTACAGTTTGCTGTAACTATGGGAGCCTAAAGTTCATGCACAGTCCTAAGACAGGCTACAGAGGTCATGCTGAATTCTTTTATCTGGAAGAAGTTTATGAGTTTTCTAAGACGACCAAAACCAGAGAGTTTGGTTTATTTGCATTGAAGCCCGTAGTAGACAGAGTTCTCATTTAGCCTTACAGACATCCCAGTGAGCAGGTACAATGCAGCAGATCACATCAAGGCTTCTTGGACCTAGACTTCAGCTGGAACAGATCTACAGATCTCACAGCAGAAGTGCTGTTTCCATTGCTGCATTTTTGTATGTAAACAACATGGCAAGACAAACAGGGATGCTCCTGTGTGGCAAATTTGTCAGGCTCGTCAGGTGAGACGAAAATTAAAAAAGCAGAGCTCTGAAGGATGCAAGACATACCCCTGCAGTTCCACAAAAACATGTTGAAGAAAAGGAAAGACAAAGATCATCTGTAGCCCACTCAAGTCAAATCCTACTCACCTTACTGAGGTGAAATGATTTTTCAGTTTCAGCTCTTGGTCATGCTGGATATACGGATTTTTTAGGGCTTACAAACCCTTAACTTTTATAGTTAAGTAAAAGTTAAGGTAAGTAGGAAAAGGCCAGTGATTAAGGCAATGTGTATTCAAACAAGAACTACTGAAATGTGGAACATGCCAGTAATCAAAAAAAAGGAACAAATAAGTCACCCTAAAAGCAATTTCCAGTGGAAATTGAGGGCAAAAATACACCATATTGCACTGTGAGCTTTGACAAGTATAAATAATACTTTAAATAAAAAATAACTGAAGAGAAGCCACACAGGTTTATTGTGCTCACTGGATATGTGAGGCCAATTCAGCTTGTCAATGTGCCCATAGATTGCATACAATCTAGATTTTGTTTACTTTGTTTTGTTTTTCCCAGAAGGTGCAGGGACAGTTCAAGAGCAATCTAAATCTCTTTTAGCCTGCCTATTCTTTCTATCCAAAGTTATCTATTGCACAACAGGCAGAAATTAGCATTTATTGTTAATGATTTAAAATGCCAGATCTATTATACAAGTGCCTGAACCTATGGGCTAAAATGTTTTGAACATCCTTCTGCACTTATACTTCTAGAAAGAATTTACAGAGTAAAGTAGCAATACAAAAAAACAAAAACAAAAAAACCCAACCTCCCCCCAAGCAACCAACCAAAATACCAAAACCACACAACAAATGGGTGGAAAAAACTGACTAACCATTCAACTTTAATCCCTGCTCTAAGGCAGAATCTACTACTGTATTATACAAGGTTTGTCCAACTTGTCCTTAAAAATCTCCACCAGCAAAGCCTCTCCTGCTACCTGCACAGCTTTGTGCACCTTCTCTTTCTCTTGAAAAGAAGGCTCAGGGTGACCTCATTGCTCTCTACAACTCCCTGAAAGGAGGAGACCAGTGGGGGCTGGTCTCTTCTCCCAGGTAACAAGTGACAAAATGAGAGGAAATTACCTCAAGCTGTGCCAGGGGAGGTTCAGGGTGGACATTAGGAAGGATTTCTTCACAGAAAGGGTTGTTAAACACTGGAATGGATCATCCAGGGAAGCAGTGAAGTCACTATCCCTGGAGACGTTCACGAAACACCTGGACATAGCACTCAATACCATGGTCTACTTGACAAGGTGGTGCTTGGTCACAGGTTGGACTCAATATCAGAGATTTTTTCTAACATAAATGATTTTACTATTCCCCCTTGAATAAAACTCAGAAAGGTTTTTCTAATGCCTAACCTGGATGAGCCTGCTGCTCAGCTATACACAAATGGAGGGCTACCATACACTCATGTCTCAAATCCTATGTTTATGAGGGCAGACTGTTTGGGCTGCAGTAAAGTTAGGGAGATAGGATGCCCTGCAGAGAAGCCATGGTTTCTGTTCCAGCAGGCAACATTAAATCCTGAATGAGCCTTTTGCCCTCCTCCTCATAGGAATGAAATGCAGTTTTGCCACCACTGCAGCTGTGGATCAACACTGACTACCTGTGGTGGTAACAGCTGATTATCACCAGGCTTTGCTTCAGAAAGGGAGACAACTGCAACCTGTACTGCAAGGGAAGAGGAGCTAAAGGGTCTGTACCCAAAAAGCCAAGGACAGGACAAATAATCACCCCTGCAAGCACCAACCCAAGCTCCTCACAGCACAGTGGAGCATCAAGCAGAATTCATGTGTTACCTCCATTCTGGATTCAATCTGGCCGAAGTTCCTTGGCCTGCAGCACCATGGGCTTCCAGACCCAGCTAATGTGCAGTCTGCCTGCTGGCATGCCAAAGGCTCCTGGATGCTGCCAGCTCGCTGCCAGCCCACTGCACATGCCCTGCACAGCACACACAGGCTCCTGCCTGTCTCTGAGAAATGCCTGGCAGCCCTCCAGGAGCCACCACTTTCTGACTGTAAAATGCTGGCAGAGTCTGACTGTCATTATCAAAGCATTTTACCTCTCACGTTTCACTCTGCTCTTCTCCGAGAAGGAGAGGATGATTATCTATTCCCCTTGGGGTTTGTAAGGAACCAGGTGAATTAACACACCTGAGGTGCTGCAATCCCTTCACGAGGTGACCAAAGGAGTATTTTACAAGCGACTCCTGGCTCTAATTCAGAAGTGGTTTCCTGCTCCTCCCGTTGGCTGAAGAAGCAATATTCAACCATGTTTTCACAAACTTGTGAAAGAGGTTTTGGAGATTCTTGGTGCCCTCTACCACTCATGGTGCCGCTTCCTTTGCAGAGAGCTTGTGCAGCACTGTTGAGCAGCAACGTGAAGCAGGCTGGTGCCTGGGGCTGAACCATAGTAGCCAGTGCTCTGAGGAGGGATTTCCCCAGTGCTCTTCCAAAATGTACTGGAAATGCACCTGGTTGTCTTGTAATACATCAAAAGGACATTAAAAGAATATTGTTAAAAATGCCCAACTCTAGTCAAAACGAAAGGGAAAATGGGGGAGTGAGAGAGAGCAGTGTGTGGTTTGGGGGTGGGGGCACTGAACTCAGGAGTACCATTCCTAAACCACAATATCACCTCAAAAGCTTCTCAGAGATTTCCTTTCCAGGTGATCATTTTCCCACTTGTTTAGTCCCTGTTGCAGAATTTGCCAGAGCATCTTAAAGTAGGGAAGAGCAGCTTGAAAGGTTTTGCTTAGCACAGTTATTCCTTCTCACTGACTAATAGCATACACACCATTTTCAAGAAGCTGATCTATGTCATGTCACCCTTGTGTCCCTGCCTGGTTTGAACTTGTTCCATGGAATTTATGGAAGGCTCCCTGCTATTCAGCCACACCACTGGCAGGGACTGGTTCCAGTCACATATGCAAATGAAACAAACAAACAAAAAAAAGATGCATAAAACTTCACTTGGGACAGGTCTGAAGAGAGAATCTTGGTCAGTTATTTATTTCCTTATTTTCCTTATGGGATGAAGATTGCTAGAAGAACTTCTGACACCAGTGGGATTAGACATAAATAAATTCACTCTAACTAAATCAATCTGGGACATCCTATATCCCAAATTGATTTTGCATCTTTCTTCCTTTCTCAGTATATCATCTTCAAGAGGTAGATATTTGGCATGCAAGTGATGCATTTGTCAAAAGCTTCTGTGACAGTACAGGCACAAACAACATTGTAGGAAAGCCCTTCACACTGGAAAATCCCGATGTCCCAGTACAGTGCAAAAGACAGCAAAAGATTTACGGAGTTTCAAGACCAAAATAAGTAACATTATTTTCCAGAGAAGGCCAGCAGCCAGCTCTCAGAAGGGTCACAGCAAAAGCTAAAGCAGGCTGCAGTTGGTCAATGGCACACACAAGGCTGCTCTCCAGTTCCACCGGGTACCTCTGGGGATGCCACCTGGCACCATCCAGCATGTGGAGGCCGCTTTTACCAGGCTGCAGAGATGTGCACACGTTGGAGCAGGGGGAGGCTGCTGGGCCAGCTCATCATCTCTGTGAATGGTATCCCCACAAGTGCCACTGGGACACCTCACGGGGCACAGCCCTTTGATACAGTACAGCCCACCAGGCACCAGGGGTTGGCATTTTCAAGAGGGGACCCCATTTATGACCATGCACTCTCCAGAAACTTGCCTGACATACTGGGGTAAAACAGAACCCCAGGAGGAACAGTGAGATTTCTACGCTCTCAATAGAACTTGGCCTTATTCAGAGGAAACCCATTTTTCACTGGGCTTTGGCAAACAAAAAACCCAAACTATTTTCCATTTTAATCAATTATGAGAGTTGTTCTTCTCCCTTTCCTCTCCCTGACCCCACCACACATTAAGGTGAGCCAAAAGTCCCAATTCAACCCTTAGACCCCCTTTCATCTGGCTGCACTACACCCTGAATGACTACATGGGCAAATGGACTAAGAGCCACTGTAGCTCTGGGAAAGATGTTCAGCCTCAGAAAAGGAGACTGAACACTCAAATGCACTATGGGATGCACCATCTGTACGACAGGGACTTAAAGTGCAACAGGAAGCACTGAGGCTGGACATTTAGAAGCATCCAGGTCATTTTCCAGTCATTAAACATGGATGAGGAACGGAGAAAGAAAACTAAGCCAAGAAAAACAATGGAAAGAAAAAAGACCAAAAAAACCCAAAAACCCCAACAGCAAATCAATCAACTTTTAAAGCTTCAAAAGCTAATTATCACAACTTCATCTAGGGCTGGGACACTGTGTACCTTCCTGCTTTATTTCACTGATGCCAGGAGACTTTTAGTTCAGAGGATGTACCAAAAGCAATGCCTCCATTCTTTTAGTGGAAACCTGCCAGGAAAGAAAACAGAAAAATCCATGCATGCATCTATAATAGGTTGTGGTGAGCATGAAACAAGAATAGCAAGTCAGGGAACCTTCACATTTTGCAGGAATGGAACTTCCATTCCCTTCCACAAGTTACACATGCTATCCCAAAAAGATTTTTCTCATGGGAAAAAGTAAGCAATCAGGAATGGAAACAAACTGGTTAGAACTGATTACACTGCTACCTCTGAGATGCCTTCAGTCATTTGTTTGGGCCAACCTGGGGGAACCTGACAAAACAAAGTATTTGAGTATAAATGCAAAGCACACAATTTTGAAACCAAGGCTGATATCATAGATGTTCAACAATAAATATATTTAATATATTTATTGGCACTTATAAAGATATATTATTATAAATATACAAATATTATTTCAAATATTTATATGATTATAAATATTATTATATTTGTAAATATATCTATGCCTATATCTATATATATATACATAGACACATACATAAACAGCTGACTACTTTATGGGTTTAAGATGGAAAGAAAAAACATCCATTTTGCAATACCCAATAAAAAAAATGAGAGGACAGAAGGAATTAGATTGCTTTTCAAAACCACCTTTGTGTTGTATGACTTTTTGTGGTGAATTTCAAGATTTTGCAGTTTTTGGGAGAGCATGGAGACTAAACATTGAATCTCCACAAATAAACCCTAAATAAAACCAAAAGCATTATATGAAGTCTATTTTAAATAATGGGCAATCAAATTTTATTTTTTAAAGGATAAATGAGGTTGGTTTAAGTGTGGTTGCTTTCAGACTCACCTGCAGGCATGCATCCACCAAATTTACAAATTTGAAATGGTCTTCAAATTCAGCTCCAAATCCACTTTGACGGCTCCACCCTGATGAACAGATAAAATACACTGACCTCTCCTTTAATTAAGAGAGGGTATGTTAAATAGCATCTGTGGGAGGGCATTTCAGAACAGGCATGCAAGACACACATATGCTATCCAAACCCACTCCATTTAAAATGGGCAAACAACCCCAGGGGGATGGGAGAGGGCAAGAACTATTTGACTAATAGTTTAAATACAGTTTATTTTCTTCAAATGTAGCTGGCATCAAATGTCCTTCTGTACACAGAAAGTTCAGTGGGGTAGGAACAGCTATTTTAGGGTTGAAGGAAGGTCAGCAGAACACAAGATAAACACTGGTGTTCCAAGGCTCTTGTAAGGATGCTAAATTTGACAGGGTTTTTTAGGAAAACACATTTGTGCTAAAGAGATGCTGGCAGAGGACTTCATAATGATTAAATGCATTAGGTGAAGGACTCACTTTTTGGGCAGCAATGTGTCTTTTCAACTGCTTGGAGTTGTGATATTGGGAATCTTTTTCATAACAAGCAACAGAAAAAAGAGATTTTTAGTTTTAGGGTTTGGAGATTATTTTTAGGGGGCGAGTGTTTTTGGGTTTGTTTTAAATTAAATGAAATAATATTATAACCTATCTGTGCAAATAAGGTTATAGTTTTCTTTTGAAAAGCAGATCAAAAAAGAGCTTTAAGTGATTTTTGTAGTCAAGCAAAGTAACTAAGGCTGCAGACACACTCTAAATTCCATAGGTGCAGGAGCTAATCTCTTCTGCTTCCCACACAAGGAGACTATCCAGCCAAGCCATCCATAGCTCCAGTTTCTCTACAGCTGGTAAGTGCAATATGTACTGTGAGGGTGGTGAAGCACTGGCACAGGTTGCCCAGAGAAGCAGTGGATGTCCCAACTCTGGAAGTGCTCAAGGCCAGGCTGGATGGCTCTGAGTAAACTGGTCTAGTGGAAGGTGTTGCTGCCCACGGCAGGAGGTTGGAACTAGATCACCTCTTAAGTCTCTTCCAACTCAAATAATTTTGTGTTCCACACAGAATAAAAAATGGGAAAAGCAGTTTTATTTTTTTTAAATTTGCACTGCCTGACTTCCCTCAGCTCCAGCTGCATGTTCAAACTAAAGAAATCAGACAGATTTTGCTCTTGGCAATCTTAAAATAGGTATGTATGTCACTTACCCCTTCATGGCTGCACACCACTGACAGCACTGCTGCCACCACTTTGCAAGAAAGATTCCACAAGGCCAACCTGAGTCCAGGTGATAAACTGAGCCAGGTTATCAGCAGTGCCACAGAACTCCCAGCAAGCTGTTTAAATTTTATCTGCTCTCAGCATCCTCCCAGGGGCTGAAAAGGCCCAGCAGCTTCCTGGAGCACAGTTGCTCCCAGAATAGGTCCTCTGAGAGCACACAGCCAACCCTGCCACTCTGCTTAAAAAGAGTCTTGCTCTGACGGAGATCGCAGCTGAACACTTGGACAGATGTTTGAGTAGCGTAGCTCCGTAGAGTTTCTCCAACCAGAGAGTAGTAACACACAGGGTTGTCTGCAAGCAAGGTGCAGCACAGACCTTCTGCTCCATCAGACCCAGTGCCCAAGAGCTGCTCTTGTTTGAATCAGCTTTTGAAGGACTCCAGTCTGTGCCTTTACATGTCAAGTAAACTCAACCTTTTATTAAAATCACTTCTAGGGCTGAGAAGATCCTTTCAGAATTCCATGGAAACAATAAGCTATTTTCCAGACGTTTTACAACTAAGTTCAGAATGATGGTTCTATTTGTCTTGCTGGTTCCCTTCAAGATTAATTACACAGTAACCTGCACCCCTAATTAGGATGTTTGTGACTCACATTTCTGAGCACATGAATGTGAACTGGAAGAGAATTAGTTCTGCTAAAAGTCACGCAGCCCAGGATGTGGAAAACTACCATTGGACAGCTTTAGGTCTGTTAAACAGAAATAAAGGACAACTGGGGGAAATTAAACTTCACGTTACCTGTTCCTTGAGGTAACTGCAAGGACAATATTCTGCTTTACCTTGAATAAATCCAAGGAATGGAGAGTGAATATGGACCCCCCAAACTGCACAACTGTAAACACAGTGAAACATAATTTTTCAGTGAGTGAAGTTCTTACATTTGAAAGAATCTAGGACACTGCTGGCACTCTTGATCTCTACCATGATATTCTTGCAGCCCAACTATCACTGTGGCTTTTGATCTTTTTTCAAAAATCTGAAGTTTTCAAAGGTTGCAGGAAGTTGGGCCTGTGGCCCATGCTATGTGAAGAGATGAAGCAAGTATTTTCCAAGTCTGAACTAAATGTCTATTGCTATATTTTCTGCAGCCAGAGAAGACCACATTCTTATCCATCTATTTTAATCCTAGATGTCTATGTGTGAAATCTTAAAAAAAATGAAGAGATTTAGCTGCCACTTTTAACTTATGGCAAAGGGATGTCGGTAGGTCTGCTAAAAATAACTGTCCATGGCTTACTAAAAGTAATTGTGGCTGCTGACTGAGGAATTGTCATCCTACATAATCTTTTGAAGACAAACCTCAATTAACAGCGAATGAAGCTGTTTTTAGAACTCAACAGTAAAGAGGCTATGAGGGTTAGCACATCAGTGAAGCACAGTAATTGTTTCACTATGCTTATTATCTAGTGCCTAAAGAAAGTATGAACAGTCAGCTGTTAAACAAGCAGTGATAAGCTGTCAGAGCAATTTTATGCACTAGAGAAGATACAATTCTCTACAATACTGCTCTTGGAGGAAAGGGGAATTTCAGCCAGCCTAGGTGTCTCGTGCATAACCGTCCAAGAGCAAAGGGGAGGTGCTTTAGCTTTACATAGTGTCAGAAAAACGAGAAGTTCACACCCCAACTCTTCACTGTGATGTACCACAGGCTGCTCCATGTCCTTGTTCTGCACAGTTGGAAGATAGTCTCTGCCTGATGTTTAGCTCAGGCTACAGTTCCTTGTGGTTTGTTTTATCAGTGTCTCTAAGTACCCAAAAGTGGGTATCAAGAGGAAGGATCCAGGCTCTTCTCGGTGGTGTCAAGCAATAGGACAAGAGGCAATGGGCAACAACTGGTGCACAGAAGTTCCACCTGAATAGGAAGAACTTCTTTATTGTGCAGGGGACCATGCACTGGAACAGACTGCCCAGAGAAGGTGTGGAGTCTCCCTCATTGAGGACATTCAAGAACCATCTGGACATAATCCTGTGCCATGTGCTCTGGGATGACCCTGCTTGAGCAGGAGGTTGGACCAGTGACCCAGTGTGGTCCCTTCCAAACTGACCCATTCTGTGATTTCCTGAAGTTGATGTGATGAGCTGTGGCCCACTAGGGAGAGTGGCATTCCTCAATCCAGGTTATTGTTGAATACTGGGAATTGATGCTATTCCACAAACAGGGCTCATTCTCAGTCCATCTGCACAGAAACACCTGGAGAACATGGAACCACCCAGTACCTTGCCTTCATTGACAGTCCCATCTCGTGCAGCTCCAGCCTTTAACACACACAACCTCTACACACCCAAGCCTTGCTCATCTCCTTTCCCCATCCAGCCATTCCTGTTCCCTGGTCATGATGAGTAAGTAGATTTGTTACCAGAAAGGCCCAGTGTGTGAAACTCTGAGTTTACCAATTTCTTCAGATAAAATGCAAAGAATTACTAGTAACAGTGACATTCTAAGTTGAGATTGTTAACATTAACACAATGAAGATTATGTAAAATATAAACATTTATGAGGTATGAATACTGCCTCTCTTCCAGCTGAAGACTGATACACACGTGGGCTTTATGCCTGCATCACTTTTCAGAATCTTCTGTCCAAGTTAAACAAAGACTTTGCAAGTGTAGTCCTCAGCCCTGAAGCTACCTAGCACAGGAAATTTGATCTTGAATGACAAAAAGGAAATGTAAGGTGCTAGGACAGACCAGAAAAGAACATCCTGTGGCAGCCCTTTTTAAAACTTGCCATTTGTAGAGGCAAGATCCATGAATTTCATTTTCTTACATGTAGAGCAGCAGAGTGATGCCTTTGGAAGGCTGTTTTTCTCCTTAGGATGCAGAAGCAGATGTTTCTTGGGGTTTTTTGAAGGGAGAACATGCTTGGATGAAAATGTACCCATCACCAATCTTAAGCAACCCAGAAATTTCTGCTTTTAACAACTGTCATTCCTGTACACAGTCTTCTGCAAGAACTACTGGTACAATAAATGCTGTAAAAAAACCCTTTGGTATTATACTATGAGACATGAAGCGGATTGACTTGAGTAAACTCTCATATTTTTAAACCCATTTTCCCCTATTTTCATACATCTCTGGGGAAAAAAAAAGTAAGTCTGTAAATGTCTTTTTCATTATCTAGATCATAGTTGTAAAACTGAGTCCAATGACCACTTATATCTGATGGTCCTGTTCTCTTATACATATCCTCTGGTTAATTGCCTATATTTCTGAACTCAGATGTAGGATTAAAAAAATACAATCATCAGTATTAACAGTAGTCAAAATTAAATGCTGAAACAGGAAACAAAAAAAAATTCACAAACAAATGTTACACCTTAAGAAAGTTGGATTCATTAGAAGTTTATGCTTTTGTTTTCCTCCTCTAGAGTTAAAAATAATTAACAACTGTTTAAGTACACAATTTTAAAAACAGTGGCTTATGATTGACACTTTTCAGTCAATTTTCTAAACTGCTTAAACAAAATCAAACACAATTTCCACAGTTACAGCAAATCAACAATCATCAGAAGATATTTACAGTGCAATGTTCTAACTCATGCTCTCCACAAAATGGCCACATAATTGATTTAAGTGTCATCTGTGAACCATGTTGTACTCAGATGCACACCTGTTCTAGGATTCTAGCCACATTCTGCTAAGAGGCTTTACAGGAGTAAATCAGGGGTTTAGATCTACGGCCTCTCCCAAGCAGGGATGCAAATGGCAGTTTCGCCTTGCAAAGACAGCCCCATTTCCAAATCAGCCCAATCGACAGCAGCCTAATGAGAGGCAATGGGATCTATACAGCACAATTCGTGTTACGTAAATGCTGATGTGCTGCTAGAACAACAACGGAAAATATAAGTTTGGCCAGAAGCCAAAAAATCAGCTTTTTCCTTCCACTTCTTTGACTTAATGAAGAGACACACTCTTAACTAATTGCTTTGGCAGGCCAGCAGGCTGCCTGTGCTTAAGGAATTCCAAAAGCTTCCAGCTTCTAACACTAAGAACTTCCAACATCTGCTTTTTAAGAGCGAACCTCAGAATTCTTTTTCTTTCCAAAAGATGCTTTTTCCCTCACTTCTCCCCACTAGTTGCTGCTTCAGGCATAATACACAAATATGCAATATGCACTTCAAATTGGGCACTTGTCTGTCCCAGGAAAACTTAATACTTACAAAGTACCCTGCTGACAAAAGGGCATTCAGGGAAACTGAGTTCACAAATAATATAAAACTACCTCCCCAACCTGATTGCTTCAGGTTTGCCACATACATCCACCTGCACTTACTCAAAGCTCTTCATTTTTCAGGTCTGAGTTGTGAACATGCATCAAAATTCCCTTTTCATACTTAAAATAGAAAATTAAGAATCTAAACATTAGATTGGATCATATTTGTCATTCTTCACACTTAATTTGATTCCTCATTTAGGCTAGGGCAACACTCTTTTCAAATTTAGTATCCATAAAAAGAAATAAGCAGACAAGCATTTGAGAGATGGCAAGCTTTTGTCCTTGAGGCCACTTTAAAACATCATGTAACATTTAAAGAAAAGATAACACTGCTCTAATTCAACTAGTTTTCTCCCTTACTTGTTTTATGCAGTAGGAAATATAATTATCAGCTTCCTACAAATGGCTGACATTTTGGTTAGATTGGAGCAGAATGGGGGACAACCAGAGACTGAAATGCAGAAACATTAAGGATGCTAACATGCTCTAACTGCAGCTTCCCAAACATCTGCTTAGTAGCCTAACTTTCTCCACAAAGAGATTCATTGAGCCAGAGAGGAGCATGAGCCATACAATACTGCCCTGGACAGCAGCTTGAACAGGGCAGGCTCAATATCAGATCACTCCCTACAGCTTTTCTTCCCCTTCAATGTGCATGAAGTCTCTGACACAGTGAACATCCAGTTCTTTTAGTCAAACTGGAAATTCTACTGCTATGTTAGCAAATGCATCATTACTCTACAGCCTCAGTGTTATGTTATTGTTCACAGGATAAAAAATTGACAGTTCAAACTGTCAAGCAGAGGTCACAAACTAAACAAGCCCACAGCCTTACACCTGACACCCCTACGTCCAGACCTGACTATCATTTAGTCAGCTCACAATCCTCCTTCTGATATTGCTCCAATCTCAAAAGACAGCAGAAATCTTCAGGAAACAACTTCAAAGAAAGAAACACTGCTAAAAACTACCTCTGGACATAGACAGGGCAAGATGATTAGGACCAAAGGAGGGTAGAATCCAACCCTAAGGATTAGGACCAAAGGCAGGAAGCAGAGCCCTGCCATCCGCACTCCATGATCACTTGTAAAGGCAGCTCTGTGACAAACATACTTTGTGCTTGGCATGAATGTTTTTGTGGTTCTTTATAGGCACTAAATGTATCTAAGACATGATGTAAACCCTTGTACATGATTTTGGAATCTGATATTGTAGTTCACAGGAAATTTTAGGAAGTGTGATGCTCACAGTAGTGCAGTGAAGTCTGTCTTAGATTAGTTTCTTCTACAGTAGCCTCCAGGAAAACTAAAGATGTGGTTAATACAGGTGAGCCAGCAGATTACATGATCTGAAATGACTGGCACTTCACAGGCTCAAAGAACCTCCTGCACCTTAAAACGCACAAAAAATATCGTAAGGAAGAAGAAAAAGTTATGCTGGTGACTGCGTACATGGAAAAACAATCTGCATATCAAAGTAAAAAAGCATCTTCTGATCAAAGGCTCCTTCATTCCCAGACCATCTTGTACACAGGGTCTCCAACTTGAATGGTTCCAGTTTTGTTAACAGCAAAGTATTTCCCAAAGAGAGGGCTGGTTTTGTAAATGTGTCTCTCGGACGGGTCACATAAGCGGTAGCTGCAGAGAGAAAGCCCTTCTTTAGAATAAGTGATAGCAAAACCTACACATCAAAACACCAGTGATGAAAGAGATGATATACAAATAATGATGCCTTGTTTTGATCATCATAGTAGGCTAAAAACTAAATAAATATTGTAGTTAAGAGAACCAAGTAGTTCAAAAGGAGGGAAAAAAGCCTGACTATATTCACTCTTTCATGTTTAATATATACAAAAATATTTATACAAAGAAAAGTCAAAGAAGCAAAGTTAGACCTTTAGACACCTTAAATACCTGTTAGCCCAAGCTTTCACTGTAGCAGATATGAAAGAGACAGAGAATGTGAAGTTTGTGAGAAAGAAGAGAACTTCCTGAATTTTCTTACCACACAGAATTGCAAGAAGTAGACTGGAAGTCAACATACACAGACCTTCATACTGCATTATTATGTCCACATACACTTCAAACCACTTTTAAAACACTAGTCTAACATCTTTTTGGGGTCTAGGCTAAATTCTCTCCCACAGTCTAAGAAACAGTGTTATTTTTATAACCTTTTCAATGTTTCCAAGGGCTCCTTCCTGTCAATGACCCCAGTGTCTGGATTAACGGTGGTTAAAATACACCTGCAATGACAGAAGTGCCAAATCAGTCAGGGCTTATCATAAACCTCTTTGTTCCTATGTAAAGTAAACATCTCCAATGTATACCTGCCACAGCACACGGTCCCTTTCATCTCCACATCACCAATAAGAATATCCTCCCAGGTGTCCTGAGGGAAGTAAACATTAGGCACATATTAGACACAAGCACATGCAATTACTTTTCCAGAAGTTGCACAGTCATTCACAAAAAAAGGTACACCATTCCAGATGATCACCTTCCAAATACGCATAGTTACACTACAGTACCATAATGAAAACCCAACTGTCACTGCATTTATCCAATTCAGGACACACTAATAATTCTATCTGAAAAGAGAGAGATACAAGTAATGAATTCTGTTCTGCAACACACACCTGTCTGAAGCACTGAACCTAAAGCAATTTATTCTCACTGTACAGGTGATAATTTGATCTGTGACCTCTGGTAAATCTACAATTTTGTAGAAAGGAAATTTTTAGGGGAAGTAAGTTTTTGCTCCTCATCTACACAAGCTTTCTACTGGAAACCCACCTGGGAGATAAAAATCTATTCCTGCTTTAGGAACTTCTTCAATTTGAGAAATAATAATTCATAGACCTGTGTCCTCCCTCAGTGTTCCACATGCACTGATGTAAGATGAAGCTTTATCTCTCTGGAACTGAGTTGCAAAGATCACAGAATAGCAGCTTTTCTCACCCTTGTTGGCACAATCACACAAGGCAACCGAGTTACAAAGAAACACAACCAAGCCTTCAAAAGGACATTTAAGACAGTTATTTTACCTCCTCAAAAGCACTGCAGTCTGTTACAAAAATATTTGGCCTGAAGTTCTGTATCTTAGCTTTCTTTTCCAGCCTGGTATTTAAATCGTCCATTGAAGCTTCAGAGATCATCAAGAGTGGGCTGCAGTCAGGATAGGCAACCTACAGAAACAAACACCACCAAATCCTAAGGTTGCTGCAAGAGCATGAGAGGAAAGTCACTGCATGGCAAAAGACAGGCATTGGAACCAGGGGCCTTTTAGGCTACTCCATTCAAGTTTTGATTTTCCTGAAAGTAGGTTAACAAGGAAAACAACACGCTCTTCTCTATTTCAGTCACCATGGCGGTTTCTGTGTGCTCACATTGCCTCATCACAACACCAGAGGGAGTTCCACGTCCAGAACAGCCCATATTCAATTACTCCATCTGTCAATCTGGGATGCCTCAGCAGTGGGAGGGCCACATTAGCAAAGAAGGCCAGTGAATGGCATTAAAAAACCTCTAGACCTCCAAGAAGTGGAGTTCCACAGAGGTGGGGGGCGGGGAGAGGGGGGAAAGAGACATTTTGGTAAGAATTTTAATGCATAACCTTGCTGCCTTTCTCTTACATTACTCTTACTCCATCCTTGTACATACCTTTCAACCACAAGATGGTGAGCATTGAAATAACTATAAAAAAATTCTGCCTTTTCTTTCTTGCTATGATTCCAGAACATCACCCCTCCTAATTCCTTTTGCTGAAACACTGTGTTTGTATTGGTCTCAGTGCCCTTACATAACAAATGCATATCTATAAAAGTCTATAATCTAATATATCTTCTCCTCTTTGCACAACAACAAGCAAGACACTGATGCCCTATAGACAATAACATCACTAAAGCAAGGTACTCAATTCTAATTTGTTTAAAAACCTTACACTTGATACAATTCAAAGCATCTTCACCGGAGAGAATTGTCCAGAAAAAAAAAAAGAAGGGCAGCAGTGGCTAAAATGATATGAGGATATCTGAGCACAGCATCTCGTTCCCATACCTTTCCATGATATTTCTCTAATATCATACCTTCAAGCCTTCCACAGAAAGAAATAAAACCTCAGAAACTTCCTTTGAATTTTAATTCCTAGGCTCATAACTACAACTTGTTTAAACATCATTCCTTTAAACAAAATACAAAATAAGACACAACTTGTATCACTACACTCCCAGACCTAACAAGGGATAAGGAGTGGAACCTTTCTGTGCAACACAGATTACACCATCAAAACATCATTAAAGGTACAACCTTTGTCTATTCACTGAGACACAAAATGGTATAAAATAGTTCCTCTTCAAGTATCAGTTTCAGACTCTTTAGCTGTGAACGGTCAATAGCTTGACACCAATTTGAAGAAAAAATTAAGCAAGTCACCTCTTTACAGAAAAGAATACTCACATGGTTTCAGTACACAACTACATACCCTGCTAAACTGGGCTCATCCACCAAAGACGGAAGGGGCAGGTTCTGGTGGGTGGGTGGAAGTGGTTAAAGGGATACACTTCTGAGAAAAAGAGCATTCATTTACCTCATCTGTGTTTCGGAAAAGGGCTATTGCGTCCTTTGACTTTCTTGGCACCATGGAGGGCTCAAAGTGCACCAGTCGACAGGGCTCTGAGTTCAGGAAGGTGGTGATCCACTGAGCCACTTCATCACCACAGTCCCTGCCTTGGATATCCTGTCCAAACACCCTGGAGAATCACAACACATCAGCAGGTTAGCTAGGAACATGAAGGTTCGAGAAAGTTTCCTATTTGAAGGTAAAAAACGTGTTTTAACAGTGGCAGCAATACACAGAAAGCTAATCATTCCCAAAGGGCAATGTCCTTGTGGCCACTGAGTTTTTAAAGCTAAGGAACATGGATATGATCAGACAACAGCAGCTGGTGAAAGAATGAGCTCTGAAATAGTGTTAATGTGCCCAGAGCTAACTGCCCCATCAGTGACAGTAACAAACCCACCTGCTTGCCCTACTTAGAGGGAAAAAAAGGGCCTGCTTCTGCATTTGCATGACAGCTACAACAAACGATTTCTACTGAGAAATCAACTGGAAGGTAACTAATCTCAGGAAATGAATGATAGTTTGAAATTATGTGGTTAGTTACCACAACTGATGTGTACAAATGTTCTTAACTAAAAGTGTCCCTAACTGTTAAGGAAACTTTCTTCAGATTTTAGTGCTCTCAAACTTTAGCCAGAGATGAGTGAGACTCTTCAGCTCAGACTTCACATATAAAATAGCTCAGTATCTTAAGAGAGGTTAAAGATTTGTACTGGAAACAAAGTCCATGGGGCACAAAAAGCCACTGCCAGTAGAATACAAACAAGTTTATGCAAGGAACATTTTCCTGGCAAGAAAAGCTAAACCTTAACTCAACCCTTCAACAGACTTTAACAGCAGTCATGAGTTTTGCTACACTTTCAAAGTAGCCATTTTGACCCAAATGCACTGCAGTTTCGTATCTGCAGTCAAATCCTGGGCAGCCTGAAGCATGGAGATGCCCATGCACTTCATCTAGAGTGAGCCCAGCTCCTAGAAGCCCTTCTTTACTCATCTGGGGGAGTGATCATTGGGGTGCTGGCATCAATATCCCCGCTCCATTTGCTGGGATTCCCATGTCTACCCTGTGACATGGGCTGGAATTAAATGCCATTGCTCCAGACAGCATTTGACTGCCTTTCTCCTCCCTCCATCCCACAGTTCCTGCATGCCTTTTGACTGGCAGGACAACAGAGGCAAGGCTCTTACAGCTTCCAACACTTCTGCTTCCCACTCAGGAAGCAGATCTATCCTAAGCACTCCATGCTGTAGGGACCCATGGGAATAGATCACACAATTTAAGTGTTACAACACACACTGACAAAGGGCACAGATGAACAGCATGAGGTTTCTATGCAAGAGGGAAACACTCTACCATCTGCACAAGCTGAAAATGCACCTATACAATGGCTTTGGTCCTATGTTTGACTCTCCCAAGTACAGGATTTTTAAATACCTACAGAAAATTTGCAAGTGGACTTAGTAGTTTTTAAGATCAGCACATGCACAGGCATATGCAGCCAGAGTCACTAAGGCACTGCTTTAGCTCCTGCTTACAGGGCATTAGCTCCCATGAGCACTCATCTGAAGGCAAATTTATTAAGGGCAAAGAAAGAAAAAAAACCCCCACAAACCAGAAGAACACATCACTGTGCTCTGAAACTGGAAAATCCAAGAAATCCAAGCAAACTTTTCATTACTGCAATGTATCAGGCTATTTAAATATTCTTCCAGTGATACAACAAATTTTAGGAAAATGACACCTCACATACTGCATGTGCCATTGGCTAACACATAGGCATTATGCACAGGTTTGTAAAAGTCTGTTCCATTTCCCCAGGAGAAATGCTACCATTTGGAACTTGCACCTGCCCTGTATAAACAGAGATACTGAGCTATGCTGATCAAGGGTTTCCACAGCAACAGACTTATGCTAAAAGCAAGCAAAGGCAGTTCCTTGCCAGCACTCTTTTAGTTACAATTACAGCAGCTAGTGCATTAACCATCTCTGCTATCCAAAGAACAAACACTTACAGTATCTTTGTAGGGCCTTACACCACTTACAGTTTCTAAACATATATTAATTGACATTTTAGCAGAGAAAATGTTTTCCTCTTCCTGCTGGCAGTTTTTCAGCATGGATTTCTATACACACATAAAATAACTAGGCCTGCAGTCATACAGCGAAACTCGAAGCACACAGCTAAATCACTGTTTGTAACCCATCCACCTGAAACTCCTTTGGGGTAGTACCTCCAGGGAATGCCTTAAGTCCCTGGGATGCCAGTCTTTCCCTTGTGACCTCAGAGTGAGCCTTGGACTACCAAGTTTTTAACTGAGGCACCTCAGTTAAATGGCTAAAGACAGGGGTCAGGGACTCTAAACTCCAGCATCTCACCAGCTCTGAATGGCCAGCGTGTATGCAAAAATGCTGATGCACACAGTAGTTGTGATCAAGAAATGCCAAAGTGCATGACCGAGGCTCTGAGATGCAGCTGCTTACCGAAGCAAGAACAAAAAATAGAAGTAAAAAGAAATAAGCAAACATGACATTCTTTGAAGACAAGATCACGGCTCATTTGGCAGATGTGTAACGCATGGTCTTTGATACTTGTGTCATCTCTTCCTGAGATTTGTTTTCACCAGTGTTTAGCAGATAAAAAGCAGAGCTTTTGTTATGACAACCGTTCCTGCCTCCTGTGTAACACATGGCAGAGGATTTCACAGAATTATAGAACAGTCTGGATTAGAAGCAACCTTAGAGAACACCTAGGACAGCTCCCTAGCATAAGATGGGGCACCTTCCACTAGACCAAGGTGTTCAGAACCCCATCCAACCTGACCTTGAACACTTCTACGGATGGGGCATCCACAGCTCCTCTGGGCAACCTGTGCCAGTGCCTCACCACCTGCACAGTGAAGAATTTCTCCCTAATGGCTAATCTAAACCTACTAACACCACTATGCCTTGTCTTGCCAGTACAGGCTCTGGTTCAAAGTCTATCTCCCTTAAGCAGACGGGGAGAAATATCCGCACAGAAAAGACACAGAGGTACTCAACTTTTACACTCCAATTTCTGCATAAGAAAATGAGAAGCCTCACACAACCTTGAAAAGAAAAGCGTATGAGAAAGGCAGTATTGAGAGAGAGGAAAGGGGAAAAGAAAAAGCCTACTTCAGTACCTGCAGTTCCGGACGGGGTTTTTCTTGGGGAGCTGCACAGGCACGCTTATCCTCTCCATGTCCCCGGCCTCCAAGACCAGGTGCCCGTCGTCACAGCTGGTAGAAATAAGGACGAGCCGCGGCTCCTGGCGAGCTGTCACCATGTGCCCGTCCTCCCTGATCACGAGCCAGAACCTGCGGCGGGACGGGGCCCAAAGGCGCCCAGCAGCGTTAACGCCGGGCTCCTTCCCCTCAGGAAAACCCACACCCGAGAGCCGCGGAGCCACGCGCAGACCCCCGGGCCCGGCCCGCCTACCTGTCCCGCAGCTCCCCGCTGCGCAGCCCCATCGGCGTCACCTGCGCCCGCCGCACCGACACCCCCCGGCACGACTTCACCGGGTACACGAAGAGCCTCAGCACCGTCCCGACCCGCTGCAGGCGGCGGCGGCGGCGCGGGCCGGCCCAGCGCCAGGCC
>JANRGV010000062.1:17870964-17937171 GCA_024734035.1 Alethe castanea
GGCCTGAGCGGGGGCGGCCCAGCCCGGCCCGGCCCTCACGCCGCCCGGCCCCTCACACCGCCCCTCACACCGCCCCTCACACCGCCCGGCCCCTCACACCGCCCGGCCCTTCACACAGCCCGGCCCTCCGCAGCTGCCCCGAGCCTTCGGTGCGAGAAAGGGGGCGGCGCAGCGGGGAAAATACACGGCCGGGCGTCCGGCTTGGCAAAGCCCCCGCGGATGATGTGTTCCGCGCCATATCCGGGGTTTTAGTGAAAGCAGCGCTACGGGAAAGGTGGGCTGTGTGGGAATACGAGAGTGCGTCAAATCCATGCGTTTGGTTTGGCTCAGAGGAAGGGAAACAGGTGGATGGAGGCGTGGAGGGCAGGCAGCAGACGGGGTGTCCAGCGCTGTTCGGCCGCCTCGGGACATCTGAACTCCTGGGACCCCTTCCGAGAGTTCCCTGTTTGTTGGCAGGGTCTCAGGAAAGTCACTTTGTGGGATACCCAACTGCAAGGCAAATATTAAGTCAAATACAGGCTGGAGTGGCAAATGCCGCTGCTGCCACAGGTCTGTCCTCACAGGCAAAGCAAGGGCTTTGGGATCTGATGGCCGAACTCACAAACTGAAATTTTCACGATCGGTGTGCTGAGAGCAAAGTCCCAGAAGGTAGAAGATGGGGTAGCTCAGTGTTGGGCATTTCTGGGAGATTCAGACAGCCCAGCCACGATAAGTACTTCCAATTACTGGAAGTACTGCATCATCAGCATCCTGGTGGAGAGGGACATTGAAGATGAGGCTATTTGGGTCTTTTTGATAATGGATGTGTGTGGGCAATCAAGCCAGGAGAGTTCCTCATGTTGTCCTCAAGAATCACTTGATCACAGACCAGGATTGGAAAGTGTTCCTGCTAGTGGGAATCGCCATAGATTGTAAAAAGTGTGGTGGGATTTGTGAAAACCTGCTGGTGGATGAAGACAGCATGATGGATGTCAGAAGCAAAGGCAGTGACAGCAGATCTATCCCTACTGGCATGACTCCCAAACCACTGATCTTCCTCATGAGCAAGAATGGAGTCCACAGAGGAGTCCCTAATTAAAAAGACCAGGATATGACTGTGAGCATGAAAGCATGGCACAAATAGTGCCAAAGAGACAGGCAGCTGCCCGAGCACAGAGAAGGGAATTAAACCTGGTTTTGTTGCAGATGTCTTTGCCTGCTTCTTTCAGATGAGAGGTGCTGGGCAGGCAGCAGTGCTGGGACAGCAACAGTCCACCTGAGCAGGTGTGGTACAGAAGGGAGTAAGTAATGTGTACATTCCTCATCAGGATGCTCTGTATTACTTCTGTGGTCTCCCAGCCATTTTGAGTAGTTGCTCCTTGCTATTTACATTTTACTAATTGATATTGGGATAAAGGTCTCTGGTAACATAAGCTTTGTGAAAAGGCAAGAGAGAGGGCAGTGCCTTTGCCCTCTTGTTCACCACTTTGCTGTTTAAACCATACCCTGATTCCTCTTCCATGACAGGTTCTGGGACTTTTCTCCTTCTACAAGTACCCCACAACTTGAAAGATAAACAGAACTTGTGTTTATTTTGAATTTGCCCCCCAAACAAGCCCAGAACAGTTTTGGAGATTAACTATTGCTCAGCAGAACCTTGTGCTGCTGTTGGATTGTGTGTTGGATTGCTGTTGGACATGCAGAGACAGCCTGCTGCCTGCTCACCTTCCACACCACTTGAAACCCCTTCTTATGCCACTTTACTGGGACACCCTCTCCTCCATAACCCTGGGATCTCCACATTGCTCCAGACAAATCCTAGGTGCTAAACTGCTTGGTCTGGTTTGACCAGACCTGCCTCACCACCTTCAAATCATTGACCCACTGAGACAAAAATAATTACTTGTGATTGCTTTTATGACTCCTCCACAGACACAAGAGGGGAGCCAACCCTGCTGAGCAGACTGAGAGCCCTTGCACACTCTGGCAACCATTAATCTTCTAATTTAACATGTAGTCTATATTTTGTTGAATTTAATTGAATTCACACAGAGGTCTTTAGTCTGCACTTGCACCCACAGCAGCAGAAAAATGTAAGGGGAATCAGGCATCTTATGTGTTAACAAATGTTCAACAAAACTGCAACAACTGTCTAATATCTGATAAGCAGTGCTTGCAAGCAGGAATCAAAATATATTAACATAAGTACTAAAAGAGATAAACACAAAAGCACAAACTGGTTTTAAAATTTAACAAGGAAAGTGATGCATCACATGAATCAAATGAAAAAATCAAACAAACTACTATTTATGCTCACCACTCCTGACAAACATTAATGCTTATTTTCACGAGCTTAAGGCAAAAACGAGTAACCAACTCCTGTGGTTTCTTGAGCACAGTATTTGCCACTGTGCAAACTGCAATGTGCAGAATGATTTTGCTCTCCTAACTTCTGTCTATGAGGCATCAAAATAACAGAATTTGAGGTAAGATGAAAAAAAATTGAGTGATTTACTGCTTGCTTGCTTCTTCTGGGTGCTGGAGAAAATAGGTCTGGAGCACATATATACTTTACCAGCATGAGAATTTGGAGCAGTAGAGACCTTGATGGTTGTGAGAAGCTACAGCTCCTTCCTAGCTGCACATTATGGGCAGCACAGTGATGTACAGAATCAGATTCTTTTAGTTAAAGGACTTGTTAACTCAATTCAGAAATATCTCTTTGGCTAACAACTGGGTATTAATTTAGAGAAAAAAAAGATTTCAAAATCCGAGAAGGCCCTTAAACTTTCATTCTCTAGATCTACTAACCTAAGGAGCTTAAGGAGATTTTATTCAGACCAGCCCTTCTGTTACAGTCAGCTCTAACTCTTCCTGAAGAGTATGGTGAGAAGGACCTTAAAGAAGTAACAGAAGGCAGCAGCATGTGTATAATCTTTCCTCTCCTGCTATGAAACAAGGAACATAAAATCAGAAATAGCTGCAGAGAGCACAGCTGTGGCTAAATGTTCCAGGTCTGAGAGTGCAGGCTTTGAGGAAAGCCCTCTTCACCCATGCACCAGGTATCTCTCAAACAGCCTCCAGTAAACAGCCTGACCAGCAAGTTTGTTTAATCCTCCATCCCAGGCACACTGGTGCTTACCTACGAGCCACCAGCTCCTTGTGCTATTAAGCAATGTGAATAGAGCCACTCCGACAAAATTGGTTTTCTTGCAATCCAAACACAGCCTCTTGTGACAGAACTGTGTTTGCTGTAGCCAGAGAAGGCATAGTATTCCTGCACTTAAAAGCAAATGACCATATTTTTAATTGCTGATAACTTATCAAAGCTCAGGGCAGTTGTGCTGAAATTCTCTGCACCAGGCTCTTGTTTCAGGCTTCCTTAAAATGTATCTGATCACATGAAAAACTCAGTGGCAATCTTGCAGCAAACGGGGGCCAGGCTCCCTCAGTCATGAAAGTGAATGATGCTGACATATCTTTAAAAAGCATGGCATAAACTCAGTAGCACAGGACAAATTTTCAGGTAGGAAAAAAAATTATGGAGAATGTAAAAGGCATATCTGCCTTCAGATGTAGTGGACAGTTTGAGATAATTCTAGAGGCAAACCTAGGCTCTCTGGTAGCAGCAGCTCAATCAGAGGCCTAAGATGAATGAAGAGGAAATAGTTGAACAATTTTACTTGTTTCCACTAAAAAGAGACAAGCAGCTGGGGATCTTCTAGGTCTATGTACATAGTACTGTACTTTGGAAAGGTATAAATTGCCACATTGAGGGGAGAGGCTTGGATGGACATGAAAAAAAAACCGTGACAAGGATGGCAAAATGCTGACTTCAATTATGTGTCAGCATGTTAGGATGGAGCTAAATGTAGCCTGGGCTTGTCACAGTGATGGAATTAAATGCACATACCAGGGATATGGCAATTATTTTTTTCAGTGACTCTGATAACTCAGCAAAAGGCAAGGATGAGGGGAAAATGTGGCCAAATATGCTGATTTCAACAAGATATGATAAAAATCATGTTATACTTACGCACACACAAATTGTATCCTTTTTCCAATGTTACAACAAACAATAAATCCAAACAATTCCTTCACACAGAGGAGGGGAGGATAAAAGCATTGCTGTTTCCTCTTAAAATCTTGAAGGAAATCAGAGTTTGGTGAGTCATGCACTAGAAATGAGCTCAGGGAAATTTTACGTGTGGAAAAATCTCAGGCAAGTAATTGGCAATGATAGAGTTATTAATGATAGATACCTTTTAATGGAGTCAGAGCAAAGAAATAAAAGGATCTCTCTTTTTTTGGTGAGGTTTTTCCTATGAAGAGAATTATTTATACCATTAAACTGGGCAGGTTGGTCGGCTACTTTGGTAGCTATCAGCTGTCATTCCAGACATATAGGAAGATGAATTGAAAGTTATCTTTTTCTTCCAGTCAAAAGTTGAACTTCAGTCTCTCTAAATGCACCAGGACAACACAGAAATGGTTGTTCCAGGCAAATGTTTGGCCCAGTATTAACTAAGAGAGGCTGTTGACATTATTAGTTTTCCCAGTGTTCTGTAAATGCTATTTTCCATGTGAATATAACATCCATCGGCAGTTTCAGGATTCTAAAGGGTCAGGGTAGAGCTGTGTGTCACCTGGGAGAGCAGGTGAGGACCAAAGGAGAGGCTTTGTAGGGCAGCAGGGCATTTGTTCTGCAGCACAAACATTAACACTTCTGCAGCTCTGGTCTATCAGCCAGGAGGCAGGATGGGATTCACCAAGGACAGGAAAGTCCCCACCCCAATCCAGGCACAGCTGAAAAAACAATCTGATGCTAGTTTGGTGTCCCAGGAAAGGAAGGAGCAAGGATTCCTTTATGGGCAGCAGAATCAGGGGAATACAGAAAGCAGGAGGAGGCAAGTATGCATGGTTTGCTGGAGCTGGGGTCCAAGGAATTCCTGGAAGGGAGGGGGGGTGTCATTCCAGTCTGCCATTCTCCAGTTCAAAATTATTCATCCTCTCATAGGCAGCTGTCATCTCTCCAGCAAAAGGTGAGCTTTACAAACAAGAAGTGCCCGTGGTTCATCCCTTCACCTCCAGCTAATCTTCCTTAAGGAGTGCTTTTTAGGCACAGCAAGAACTTCAGGGCAAAGTGCAAAGCATTTTTTAGGTGTTGAAGGAAAAAAGCCTGACACAAAAACAATGTTCCTATGGCTTTACAGTTGAAACATTTGGACAGAGGAGGTTCAGGATTCCACTGGGTGGGAAACACCAGTATACAGAGATGCACATCACACTGCTAAGACCCCACATCCTGAGGATGGATCTGGGAAAACAGGGAGGCCAGCCTAGGGGAAGGCAGGAAATCCCTGCAGGAGACGAGGCAGAACAACGGGGCAGGCTGACGAGGCTGGAAATCGGTGGGGTTTTTTCCCAGGAGATGGCAGTAAAGGACATTCGCCTTTCCGCCAGCGGAGCGCAGGGAAGTGGAAGCAGCGGTGGGAGCCGAGCTGCTCCTCAGGCAGCGCTGCCAACCTCGCCAGTCGCTCTTGTTACCAGGAGCAAAGCTTTATTCCTCGCGTCTGTGCTTCTAGCAAGGGTGAGGAGCTCAGTCTTCTACATTTCCATACAGCAGGTAAATTAAAAGCTTTCTGCTTACCGTGGCAGGATCCCACTCACAGCCTCATCCAGACTGGAAGAAGCCCAGGAGGTCTCTCCTCCAGCCTCCCGCTCACAGCAGGATAAACGCTGCATTCGCACTGAGTTGCTTCCCACGTTGTTGCTTTCCCACAGTCGTGCCTTGAGACACTCCACAGACAGGCTTCAGCCTCCTGAAGTATCCTCTTCTCATACTTAATGATCATAATATTGCTTTCCCTGACTTGTTTCTGGCTGAAAACTCCCCGGTTTGGACTTAGGACCGTGACCTCTTGCTGTCTGGCTGCAGACTTCAGTAAAGAGCTGGCTCCATCTTGTTGGAAACCCTTTCTTATGTATTGAAAAGCTGTTGGTTTCTCCTAAGTCTTCCTCCAGCTGGAGAAGTCCAGAGCCCTGCATCTCTCCTCATGGACATTGCAGGATGCAGGAAAGTGCACCACCCTCTCTGAGCCCAGTCGACTTCAACCCAAAACAGGCCTGGCAGCCTAATATTTCTTCCTGAAATGAGAAGGAAGGGGAGGATTTTATTTCTTTGCTTTCTCTTAATTTAATTATCTCCATTAATCTACAAGTTCTTCAGGCTCTCTACTCTTCCTTGAAGAAAAAAGGATTTCCAAAGCACACTCTGTACAGGTATCCGCAGCAGCTGTGCATATTTTAGGATCAGTTTTGTCTCAGAAGAGACCAGTGTTCAGCTAACAAGGGACTCAGGCTACAGAAAAAGAGGTAGCTGGTTTTACAAAACCAGCCCCTTTCCCTGTCTTGCAGACAGGCAGAGTTCAGAAGGGACATTCATCCCTGAAGTGATCCATGACCTGGGAAGTGCCAAAGTGCTGTACTGTGGTGTAGCTCTCCTCAGTCCCTGCACTTCCAGAGCAAGCTGTGTCAGAGTGCTTCCTTGCTGCTAATGTTGCAGGACAAAAGACAATGGCTATGAGTCCTCTGCCATTTCCTCACAGCCTACCGTAAGCCAGAGGAGTAATTAAATACTCTGGCAAAACCAGAAGAAATATGCTTTAATCTGCTCTGTGACTCATTGAGCAGTCACCTGGAATAGCCAAGAATTTAAAGTGACTTGCCAGGCTGTATGGTTAGTGGAGTTTGTTGCTGAGAGAAGAATGGACAAGCTGACTATCTACTTCTTGACACTTGCACGTACTCAGCCTCCCAAACCTACTTATCCTGCCATTTGATATAAAGCCCAGTGAAAGGTGCATGGAAATCTAAAGGGAACCAGATAGGACAGTAGCACACCACTGAAGACAAAACCTGGCAAGTGAAGCAATGGGTAGAGGTTTCATGCAAGGGGCTGAAGGGAGGATCTTATTTTGTCCAGCTCAAACACCAAATCAAACCTTTCCCACGTACCCACCATGGTATCCACATCCCCATTCCACATCCACTGCATCCCACATTGTTTATGAGTGAGTCAAACCTCTGTTTTGTTCCTCAGAGGCACCAGGAGTTCAGCTGCAGACAAAAAGAGCCTGTGTGCACCTGTGGGTTGAGAGCTGTCCCTGCTGGGGTGGCTCCTCCAAGGACAACCTTGCCAAGAATACATAACTCCTGTGCAGAAGCCAAGATTCACTCCCAGACTGCCCTCATGGCTTGGCACATGCCAGAGTTGGGAACCCAGGCTCCTCACCAGCTCCAGGCTCCTCACCAATCCCAGCCTCATCCCCACCACCAATGTCTTGCTCTCTCTCATCTCATGTACAGACTTCCCGTTCTGCTTCAGATGGAGGCTGCCCATTTTGGTGGCTGAGCAGATGGCCTGCCAGCCATGCTGAGGTGCTCAAGGAACATTTCCTCATCTCTTATGTCAGCGAGACAACATTTAGCAGCAGAGCTGCAGGACCTGCCCTGTTCTACCTGTTTGCATCATAGCTAAGCCAGACCTGGCCCACCAGAGATGCTGCCATGACTGATAGGAAGTATAACCCTCTGCCATCCACCCAGCTGAAAAATGAGCCTCACCCTCTGGATTCAGATTTTCTAGACACTGCTTCTTGAGCTGGGCTGATGAAGAGAGTAGCAAACCCTCAGGCCAAGGCTTGGCTTCACAAGTTCTCTTCAGGAGCTGAGGAGTGAATCACTGCTCCAGGAGAATTGATAAGCAGCACTAATTGGTAACCTCAATGAAAACCATTAGTTCATTTTGAGGGAGGAAAATGAATCATTAGCTGGTTTATCAGAACAGCTCAGGTTATTTTTCTTTCTCTCTCCCCTTTCTTTGTTTTTGGTCTATTTTAGAAACATTGGCCAGCCAAAACTGACTCACCAATATGCCTGAGGCTTTTCTTTTCTCAGGCTCACACAGAAGCACCATGTACTTCAGGTTGTGTATGGATAGCAACTAGGTTATTCCCTTCAAGTCGCACCAGGTGAGCAGAGGCTGGATGTCAGCAGGCAAAAGTGCACTGTGCTAAGTTCAGGAGCTAAGGTTCATGTTTACCTTTGTGGAAGGTCAGAATGGGTTGGACTCTGTGTTGCAATGAGGGAACAGCCTTACTAGTCAGAGGACACAGAGACAAATAGATGGGACGCTCACTCCACACAGAAAGATGGGGACACCTCTCCAGCTGGCTTTAGTAATTTGAAATTTGAAAAAAGAGGTCTAATGATTTATGCTGTAAGAGCCCTGTGAAACATGGAGTGGTGTAACAAAACCTGAAGTTAATCCCAAACTCCGCAGGCTGGTGTGGCATGTGGGTGTTAGGACAGCCCTGTTCTTCCTGCATTATCAACAACCCTACAGCATGCTGGTGAGGCAAATAAGAGGGACAGGTCTGTCCCCACAAAAAAAGCTAAAGAGAAACAACTGAAGGCATTAAAACAATGAGCAAAATCCCTTTGTGGCTATTCCTACCCCAGCTTTTGCAACCTTAGGTCCTCTGCAGCCTCATCTCCACACCTTGCTGTTCCTGAGCATTTCCACACATTGTAGCCTAGGCTACAATCATGTCCTACCAGGGCACTGAGGCCACAGGCAAAACAACGTAGGGAAGTTTACACTGCAGCTTTCCCTAGCTGGCTGGGGGCTGCTGAAAAACTCCTCCTTTGTGTGCTTACTTACGTGTGTAGGTAAAAAAAAGACGTGGATCTTGTAGCTTTTATTTACAGTCCAGTTAGAAAAGAGTATAACACCGCGCCCCATCCCCCCATCCGATTCATTTGCTACATTTAAAAGAAAATACAGTGTGGTTTGCCAAGACATACAAACTCCTTTGTTCAGAAAAGGCAAAGAAAGCAAGTGAACAGCATTTTTTTCCAGTTAAGTCAACTCCTTGATTACAAAAACACCATCAAAACTAGAAGGATATATAATACAGAGAAAGTGCTAGCAGGGAATTAATTTATGACTACCACGAAAGACTGACAGAAACAAACAAACAAACAGACCTCACAAAATTTTTAAGGCCCACCTTGTTCCTGTGTCATCAGTATATGATTTATGTCCCTGGAGGTGTGACATGGGAGCTGCTGCATCTGCACCTCTGAGCTGAGCCATTTGATATTGACATCCTCTGCTGACAGCTTCCAGGTGCAGAAATGAAGATGGAGCTGGCAGGTTATTTGGCCCAGTTCTTATACATCACACTTGTACATTCTTATACCAAAAGCTGCATTTTTTTTTTTCTCAGATGCAGCTGGCAATCATTTTTCCCCTGGTGAACACCACACAATACGGTGTAAAAGGCCCCAGCTTCCAGAATCAGGTATATCCGTTCTAAGTAAAAAAATGTATACACATTTCATAGTAGCAGAGAGAAAGTTTAAAATGTTAATAACAGTGAGCCTTCAATGCCCCAAAACCACAAATACACACCTCATTTTCTTTCTGGATTTTTACATCTTTCTCATGATTATTTAAAGGCTCATTATGTCCAGTGTTTGAAATGAACAACCATGATGCAGCAAAGCTCTCCATGTCTCAGGCCACATTCCATTTATGTCCAAGTATATTTTTAGGTACAGTCATAATCTTAACCCTCTCAGGTAAAAAAACACCACCAAACTCAGAATCTCAGAAAACCAAAGACTATCTTTTCCTAATCCTCTGTTATCTGTTTCCTCCACTGCTTTGACAATTCCTCTCACTACCCAAACTCATCTCCACCTCCCCAGCTGCTCTCCCATCCTCTGTTTTCCTTCATTTCTCTCTCCCTCATCTACTTGCTTTTTCATCCATCCTTGGCTCCCTTCCACAAAGCACAAAGCTCTGGAAAACCAACTCACGCCCAAAAACAAACTTCAATTAATCAAAGATTATTTTCTCATCCTTATGCTTCTTTGACCCGATCTGATTTTGCAAAGCACTGGAATTTTTTTCAAAGAAGAGCACTCAGTATTGGAAAAGGGCCTGGCACAGGGGCCCAGGGCTGTTGGTCCAGAAGGTTTTTCAGATCCAGGTCTCAAATTTAATCCTGAGAAAGCAGCGATGGCCTCGTGTCCTCTCCCACGGGGCAGAGGGAGCTGCGCTAGCGGACGAAGGACGCCACATGTGCTGACACTCCGAAGGGAGCAGAATAGGCTGCTGCTAACCCTTGCAGGCCGACCACCAAGTAGTGACAACCCTTCTGCAGAACCTTCCCGACGTTCTGGGGAGAGAGATGAGAAAAAGGGATTAAAAAAAAGACAAGGTGATAGAAAATACCTTCACATAAAATCATTCCGACAGCCAATGTCACGGCCCCAGAGAATGAATTTTTCCCACAGCTAACAAGGGCTGGAGAGTGGAAAAACATTTTACCATCTATTTTTACATAGGCATACACACCCACAGGGTATAGTTAAACTGAACGGATGCAGCCTCCACAGGAAGCCAGGCTTTTACACGTGATTCTATTCAAGAATAAAATTAGTTTAAATTCACCCTAGTTTGTGGAAGTACATCATTCCCACATTACATGTTCTAACTATGTTAGTAATTCCTAGAAGTTCATAAGGTGCTAAAACTGGAGCTGAACAAGAAGGCAGTAATCACTGAGAATATTTGTATGGAAATTTCACTGCTTTTTGTCAAAATAAGACCTGTTTTTGGTCGAAATGAAAAAGTTTTGATCCACATCGGTACACATTCAGGAACTCACCTATGTACTGCACTAGAGATAAACCTGCCATGAATTATTTAACTGAAATTTAAAATTTAATTTTAATTCCATTTTTTATAGTTTTTGCTTATGTGGCTGCTCACGACTGGGGAATTAATACAATGTGGTCAGATTTGGAGGAGTATCAGAATTAATTGTTAGTAACTCTATGGTTGTGTGGGACTAGATTAAAATGACCTCTTGTAATATGGAAAACACTGAATCTGAGTAACTACTTTTAAACCAGTGAAATCCAGTCAATATCTATTATATTCTTATGGTTTCTTAAAGCTGGATTACTTTACTTCAAGAGGTTCTGGCACATAAAAACCTTCAGCTGTCATGATGCTACTAAACAGTTGAACTTTGATGGTTTTATTCCTATGGAAACTTACTCAAAAGGAGTTAAGATGCCAAAATAAAAAGGCAGCATGAGCCTGGGGGCAGATCCCAGGGCTGGAGGAGGAGATGCAGGGCCTTCCCTTCCCACATCTGCCCCTGCCCTCACTATGTCACACTGGAGTGTTCTTTCCCCCTTCCTGCCCTTCACTTACCTACCCACACCTCACCTGTTCTTTCATGAGCTGTTCTTTATGCCAGAGCCAAACTAGCAACCCTTCCCCGTGGGAATGTCATCTGACCAGCACAAAAGGGAATACACAGTGCCCAAGAACTGGCCTGTGCTCTAAAAACTATTAAAAGCACCTTTAGACCAACAGCACCACCAGCAAAGTGGTGACCTGCTGCAACCATTCTCACAAAACTGGCCTACAAATCAGGCCTACAGGCTTGAGACAGCTTCCTACAGCATGGGACCTGGAAAACAGTGCTGGAAACTGAAAGAATCAAATTCATCACGAAAGAATGAAATATTCTTGTCATTTCTTTATGAAACAGTAGGATTTGAGAGGCAGCTCCTGACAGTGCTGACATCTGTAAACTCAATTTCAAAAGTAACTTTGCCAAGCTAATGGCATTTTCTGCATGTCAGACGTAACAATCATATCATTACCAAAATCATGGTTTTTAAATAGAATGCAGTAGAAAGTCGTGTCTCACGCTGACATCTGTAATCTCAGCAGCAGGAAAGGATTCCTGACAACAGACAGGTTTGTCCCTGCTAACACAGAAACTATTTTTTTGCTACAAACATCCAAGACATACCTGACACATACTTAAGTGACATGAACAGGAGAAAAACAATAGAATTCTTCCACATGGCAACTTTGTAACCAAAGGCACCCATCTTCCGGTGGGAGGAAAACCAAACACCAGACTGTAGGACTTGTGACTTCCCACACAGGAAAGCAAAAGAACAATTTTGATCCAAAATTGTTGCTACAGATGAAGAACAAGCTGCATTTTTTTTTTTCCCCTGTAACTCACAGCAGTGATTTCTAAGGGTCACCTTGGCCGAGGAATGTCCTGCAGGGCTGTTTACCCTGTTTCTTTCGGGCACTTCAGTGGAAGGGAAAAAAATGCAGGCCAATTAACTGGAAGTTTTAAGGAATAGTTTTAAAATTATGACGCCGAGGAAAACAGAACCAAGCGAGGCAAAGCACCCGTCACATGGATCAGCTTAGTGTCATTTTCACTTGGAACAGATAGATTTTGTGCTCTTTGATCCAGCCGAGGGTCGGTGTCCAGCAGCACCGGCTCCTTCCCGGGCAGGTCCGGAGCAAGCCCCGATTCCACCTCGGAGCCGGGCGCTGGCTCTGAAATGCCTGCGGGATAAGGGGCATTCCGAGAGCCCCTCGGAACTGTCGGAGCCGAGACCCCGCTGCCCTCCCGGCACCGCAGACCCCGTGCTGGGGGTCCCCATACCGAGGGTCCCCATGCCGAGTGTCCCCGCTCCGGCCGCCCCGGGCGCGCTGTGCGCTCACCTTTCCGTACTTCTTCAGGCGCTTCCCGTAGGGCCGCTTGCCGGGGGCCCGCGGCGGGCGCAGGGGCTCGTAGGGGCCGGGCAGGACGGCGAAGCGCACCTTCCTGCCCCCGGCGCCCTCCTCCTCCTCCTCCTGCTGCTGCTGCAGCACCGCCGCCCGCGGCGCCCCCGCGCTGCCCCCCGCCGCCGCCTCCTCCTCCTCGCCGGGCAGGATGGACACCTGGTCGTCGCCGTGCCCGCGGCGGGAGAACCTGCCCCTCACCTTGGCGCCCAGCCGCGCACCCACCGTCATGGTGCCGACCCGTCTGCGCCGACCTCGGGCGCTTCCTCCGCCGCTGCGCCACAGGTGTGGCCGGAGGCGGCCGCTGCCCCCTCCCCGGGGCGGGACGGCTGCGGGAAGAGGAGCCCCGGCCGGGCAGGCGGCGCCCCCGGCTCCGGACCCTGGCTCTGGTGCGGGAGCGCGGGATTGGAGCCCGTCAGCTGAGCGGGGACAGGTGAGCGCTGCACAGCCCCGCACCGCCCCGCACCGCCCCGCACAGCCCCGCATCGCTCCGCACAGCCCCGCACCGCTCCGGCCTCGGCGCCGCCACAGCCTGGGAAGATCCTGCCGTAGCACCGCTCCAGCAGGTCATGCTCTTTCCCCGCCAGCGAAAAAGGCCAAGCTGCTTGGACGTCCCACAGTTATCGGTGTTCCTGCTAAAGCCACGGGTGAGCAGCCTCTTCTGTGTCCTGGGCTGCCTTGGGCCGCCCTGGCCAAGTGGGACGTGGCAAGGAAGTTTCTCAGTGGTTTTTGCCCAGATGCTGGGGCAGGCTGTGATAACCCCACCTCCGCGGCTGCGGTGCTGCACTCTAACAGCTGCCTCTCCTAAGCGGTGTTCCTCAGCTGGGGTCCATCAAGAAAGGCAAAATTGTAGAGGGAGGATAGACACAATTTATTAAACCAGTTGGTGTATTTATCATTTGATATGCATGTGAACGCTCTGCAGATGCAACACGGGGACAGACTAATCCTTTCCCCTGGAAAAGGTACAAATGAACAAAGCCTTGAACCTGCACCTCCCCAAGATGTGTATGTAACATTTGGAAAGTAAATCCTGCACGTCACATTCTTATCTGCCCAAGGACGGTGATTCACCACCTTCACAGCTCCCGAAAGCTGTGTGAAGAACAGGGGGGCCACATCCCTGAAGGGTGGAAGGTGTGAGCTAAGTCTCAGGACTGTCACTACAGCAGAAGTGCTCTATCCCATAAATGAGAAGCTCTGAGGTAGGTAATTGTTTCCCATCTTCCCAAGAGAGGCAGGCCTTTTTCCACAGACTTGGTTTGTACCTCACAAGTTTGCTTCCTTTTTCAGAATTCAACTATCAAAACCCTCACAGAATCCATCTCTCAGCTGAGATTTAGTGCCTCCACTTGCACGGTGGCTGGGGAAGCACATGTTCTGAAATGAATAGGTCCAAGGTACCCCTGACATCAGATACCAAAACCTCATGTGTAAACAGCTCAGGGAATTTTAGCATCATCCATCACCATATGGCATAATAACCCCACCTGGTTCCCCAGCAGTGTCATTCATTCAGTGGAGCAGGAATGAGTGTTTATTGGATTTTCACTGATTCATATACATTTGAATGTTTTTAAACATTACATGGACTGTAGTGCATCCCTTTTCACAGTTTTGGAAATGTTGGTATACCTCAAAGAAAGAAATAATGCAAAAAAACCCCAGCTGAACCATGCAGTAACCCCACTGCCCACCCTCCACCCATCCCAAAGAGCCCCCAGCTATGCTGCCAACAAATTACAGTTGAATTCATGTGGCCTCTGAAGATCTGAGGCATCCTGATCCCTGCCTGGAGCTGGGAAATATGATGTGGCATTTAAAACTCTTTTGTATTTCCAAAGTTAAAGCTGTGCTGATAAAATGCCACACCAGCAAGGCAAAAGGAGGAGGGCACAGGGTTTAGGAATCAGAGCAGTTTCACACTGCTGGCAGCCACTGGACAAAACACCATTTGCAAGCTGCCCTGATATATAAACATTAAACTAGCAGTGCCATGTTTCATGGGAAAGTTGAACTAAAATTCATCAGCTCTGTCCTCTGGAAAAGCTATGTGTGTTTTATGGAACACTGCTACATCTCTGGTTACACGGAGTGGTGAAAACCAGCAGCAATCTAGGGCAAAGTTAGCCATGGAAAAACAGCGCCTGTAAAGCGGGAAGCTCTCCTAAGTACTTAATCTACTGTCTCACAGCATGACCTATATTTTTTCCACTGAACCTTCTGAAAAGATAAAGGATTTTGTTTCATGACCAAGTTCATACATGACCTTAGATTAGCATCACTGTTACATTCCAGTTGTTTATTTTGAAGACTAATTGAGCATTTATGGACATTTATGGGTAAATTGAGCAGATACACAATCCCCTCCTCCCCAGACTGATTTTTGGCGAATTCCTGTAAAAGCTCCTGGACATCCATTTCTAAGCAACGCTAAACCACTGATAGTTTCTGAACACAGCAGGACCACTGAACCCATGCAGTGCTAATCCTGAATTCACACCATGCTGAAGATGGAGCCTGTGCACCTTTAATCTGTTTTGCTACCTGCAGTAATGACTGTGCTTTTATAAAGGGCAAACAACAAGTATTTTAGTATGAGAACTGTTCAAGTAAGTTTTAATAGAGTGCACCAGTGAATCAAGATGACTTGCATCAGATTTGGTTCAATGAACATCAGATAAAAAAAAGGGGCTACAGTTCTTTCTTTCCAAACACCACCCTTTTTCTAAGGCAACAATACACGTCCATTTCCGAACATAACTGTTACATAGGAAAGCTACATCACAGTACAGTATGTAAAGTCCATCTCGGTCAAGAAGCCATTAGGGAATGGCACATTTACTACACTTACAGCTTTCTAACTTAGGGTTACAGAGTTTACCACAGCTTTTTTTTTAGTTTTTATTTTTTAAAGTGACAATTTCTTAATGAACTTTCTATTCTTCACAAGAGTGTGCAGATGGGGCCCATATGTTGATATTACAGTAATTACGACATTAAATAACATTGCACAACCAACCTCTATGGTTAATTCAGTACAAAAGAACAAGTATTAAAATGTACCAGTACTAGTGGTTTTACATAGTTTATAGTCATTAATTATGAAGGAAAAAAAAAAGTGGGGCTGGTTTTTTTTTCTTTTCTGTAGGCAAGTGCCTAATTACAAAGCTGCACATTACAGGCATAATGATGTGGAATAAATACAAGAAATCTGGTAAAATATTAAACACAAACAGGTTACATGGGAACAAACTGTACAACCACAAAAGCATAAATCAACAATTTATCATTATAAACAATGTATGTTTAGCTGTAAAATATTATGTGGAATTGCATGTACTCTTTGGGGGCACATGTTCCAAAAGCCAAGCTAATTCCTGAGGTGGTATTATTAACTTACACAATTGGTCAACACTTCAGATTATCTTGTGCTATTAAACAGTCCCAATGTTAATAATTTCCATAAAATGGAATTTGTAGTATTCTGAAGGCAGCAAGTAAGTGATATTTTACACCAAGATATTCAAATGAAATAATTCCGGTTCTACATTTTGGTGCTACATTTGTTAATGAGCCATGGGAATAAGCACTGGAATTTGCAGACAGAAATCACTTATGCCTGGTTTCTGTTCCCCCACAGCTCTGACCTGGCCAAAGGCAGAACAAAGTTTCTAAACTGTAAGTGCCAACACTGTAAACATATTTGTCTCTTTTTTTCAACTAAACACTGTCCAATAACAAGGATAAGAGCCAAAGATAAGCAGGAACAGTCTCATGTAGAACAAAAGCCAATTACTCATTGACTTTTGGTTCAACTCATGAACAATTTTTAAATAATTAAAAATGGTCATGCTACAGTTGTGAAAACTGGTTTGTGCATTTGACTCAGGACACAAGTTTCTTAAAAAACACATGGTAGAGGTAAGACTTATAAAACCCACCAAAAATGTAAATGATAGGGAAGAACTTTTCCAACTCAAAGCATCAAACATACATTTCTGTGCAGAAATCTAGACAACTATACAAGATCTGAATTTAAGCAGTCATCTTTTTATTATACAACTCTATGAACATAAAATGAACAGAATGCTCTATATACTTACCTGTACATGTGAACATAACTTCTTTAGCTACAGTTATTTAATATAGGTCATACTGGATTTAACTTTACAATTCTGAATAACTATGTATAACCTTATTGCAATAAGGGCAATTTCTACATGGGGAATTTCACAGGCCAATCACATTAGGCGAAACCAGTACATTCAAAGTGTAGATCATGTATGAATCTTCCCTGATCCCAAAGAATTTAGGTTCTCTTTACAGCTTAAGCTCGTTTGCTATCTTGGATGCAATGTTCTTAAATGCAATAGAAGTCCCAGATATTCTCTTGAAGCGAACTCCGTTGAGCGACAATCGTGGCAGTTTGCAGACTTCCATCTCCCACTGAACAAGGCTGTCTTGTCGTGCATCACCATGGACACAGAAGAGCAAAAACCTCTCTTTTTGTTCGTAATCACAGTTATTGGCATCTAACACTTTCCGAATCTCTCTCATCATATCGTTCGGGTCCATAGAACTCGTGGTCTTCATACTCCACGTGAACCGCAAGGAGCGTGGCTTCGAATCTTTGCTATCCTCCTTCTCTCTGTCTTTAGGCTCCCCAGAAACACTCCTGGAACAAGTGACACACAGCAAAGTCAAACCAGAGCAGTGTAGGCGAGAGAGAGAAGAGAAACACAGCTCTTGAACAGGGGTTTCTAAACTGCCATTGAGATGCCACGAGTCACAGGTAAGCTAATTCAGGGAGGGGGATGGACACTGCTGGAACAGCCCTGCCCCACGTGCTGCACACGTGCTCAGCACAGCACGGTGCCACAGTAGTGGCACACAGCAAAGCAAGTTTGGAAACCCCTGCTCTACAATGTTCTGATGACAACATGTGCAATGGCAACTGCAGCAGACACACGTTACTCCATACTGCTCCAAAGTGGAATCTATGTAAAAGCATGACTGAAGTTCTGCTGATTTCATGATCTGGAGCATGCCATATAGCAACAAAACTGAAGTTGAGGGACACAATCCTGAAGCGAAAATCATACTGTAAAAGCAGCAGAGGAAGAAATCCCACCCTGCAATTCACAACTCTTCAGTTAATTCCCTCCCCTCTTTTCCACCTTCCCCTTCTTTTGTATTTGTGTCAATTTTTGACCTCTCTCTGTGTCAAAAGACCAATAATGAGGCAGAATTTTGGATTGTAATTTGGTTGCGAACAGCCTGTTGGTCACCATTTGAGTACACTGCCAGCAGCTTTTACAAGTAAGAAACAGTGACATGTGTTTTACAAATATAGACATAAACTATTTTATTTGATAAAGGACAAAATCGCAAGGGAGCAAATTTTCAATTAATGTTGTTAGTCTGATGCTTCCTTATCAAAGACATTACTTGTTCCATTGCAAAAACATTTTGAGAATCAGTACTAATTATTTTAAGGCAATTCCACAGTCAGCTGTATCTGTTCTTGCCCCCAGGTACTCCTGATGCTGACGCCTCCCCATCCGTCACTGGGGAAAGGTGCTGCTCTCATTTCAAGTCTATAAACCGTCATTATTATTCAGAGAGGAGTCAAAACAAGCACTTTTAATTCAACTTTGTGTGACCCCCAGAGAACCACATCGATATTAAGGGACAGAGCAGGGGTAAGATCTCAAATGAATTTTTTAGCCCAAAACAGACACTGTAGGATGACAAAAAGCAAAGAAAGCTAGAGAATGAAAGCAAGAGCTGAAAGCAACTTTACACTTCATTTGAACACTTAGTCTCTTTTCCCTTTCCACATCCAAGAATTTGACAGCTAAGAGACTCTGAATTGAAAAGGGCTAACTTAGATAAATGCATTGTGTATTATATACAGTGTATCTGGGTAAGAATGTGCTGTTTTGTTGTTTTTTTTTTTTAAATAGAGGCTTTCTGTTTTGTAAACTAAATCAATACTTTCTGTAAGTGACCAGTTGAGAATGAATGTGAACTACAACGCCTGTTCATTAGAGAGCAGAAAAATAAAGAGGTATGCACTGTGCTTAAGCACACCAAAAGCTGAAACATGGCAAAAGAGCAGATATACTGGAAAATGAGCATATGAAGGAATGTTTTATTGCTAACAAAGCATCTATAGATTTGCATACAGTGGTTGCCACAGAAATTCAATATTTGGCAGTCACCACCCCTTCTGTCTGAATGTCACTTGCTTTATTTCTCAGAGGAAGTGACATTCATTTCTCAGGGACTATAAGGTGTTTACTTATGGCAAGCAGCAGCTTTAGTAATGAGCACAGTATGTAACTAAAGTAAAAATTTAATAGATACATATATACACACAGACACACGAAGCATTTACAATGTCCACTGAAACCAAAAGTAAACACCATTAAATATTTGTACGTCAAAACATGATTTTAAGTGCCTAAAGTATTGGTTAACTCCTACAGGGGGCTTTATTACTCAAAGGAATACGCTGACAAAGTTTTGTATTAAATACTTCGCAAGAAAGCAGAAATGAGGGATATAAAAGACCTCACCAAGACCCCCTCCCCCCAAATAGAAAACATTTTTGAAATACAGAATACTTAAGCACTATTCTCTTTTACATTCTGATTTAAAAGGCTTTAAGAAATCACTTGATTCGAAAGACCTAGGAGCGAAGTATTAATAGTGACTCCTCACCTTGAGGTGTCAGTTCTGCCACTGGCTTCGCCTTCACTTGGATCCCTCAAAACAAAGTTAAGGTTGAGATTCAATGATAAAGGTGAAAAATAAAAGTTAAGAAAACCTACACCTACAACAATGTTAAATAGCTACTGACAAAAAAAAATTCAGTATAATAATGTCAAGCCTGATACTGTTTAATAGAATTTTTTCACAGCTGTAATTTTAATTTCCCTTTATGACACCTTAGTCTTTTCCAGCTCTGACATGTAATTGTTTAATTTTTTCCCCCAATTGATGGCAGAATTCACATGTTGTTCTGAACCTACTGCAGACAGAGCAATGGCCACATGTATTCCAGCAGGCACAGAGGAGCAGCTGGTCACAGTTGTCCAGGGGGGGCTCCACTCTGCATCCTTGTGGGTCAGGTCTTTGGGTATCCCTGAAAACACTTTGAGACAAGCCCATGCTTAAGCACACTCAAGCAATTAACAAGAAGATGTGCCTAAGAGTTTGTGAGACCAAATGTTTGAAGCCCAGTTCTGGAAGGCTGCTTCAACATCTTAAGTTTAAGCAAATCAGGTGTTACACTGACTTCAGTGAGATTACCAGAGAACTGGAGATTAAATGTATCTTTAACTTGTTGCATTAGAGCTGTGCTTTGCAAAGAACTGTTTTATATTATGTCTCTTTAGTCTGAAGCAACTTGGAATATATCCCCAGATTGTGTAAGCCACCTAGGTATGTTCCTAGTGCTGCTGTACCAATATTTAGCACCCAATTTCAATTACCTGATTAATGCAATACCTTCAAAACACTAATACTTTAGTAACTAACACCAAGGAAGTATCACTTGACATAAACCACTGATTCAAAATATTTCAATACCCTATTCACTAAGCATTCTCATTATGCATTTATTTTATATACTTACTAGAAAAGGCATTTACCCTTGTCAAAAGTTAGTATAAAAAGTCTTTCATAACATCTTCTAGTCAAAGTATGCTTTAAACCCTTATTTCCTGAACAGTACAGAAGTTAAAAGTTATGTGATCCAACTCAAAGAACAGCAAAAAAATAACCTCCTGGACCTCCACCCATGTAATTCCAGCCATTAAGTTTTAAACAACCCAAATTAAAAAAAACCTAAAAACACAACAAAAAACCCCACCATCACCAGTAACAGAACAAACACACACCTTACAGGGCTGTGACAAAATACACTTTTAACACTATAAAACATATTAGGAAATTGTATAAAATCTTCTATAATAAAGATAAATTTAAAATACATCAATTTAGGATATCTTAATTCTAAACACAGTTTAAAATATTATTTTAGTATTTTAAGAAAATGAAAATATTATTTCTTTGATCTAACTCTTAAAAGCAAAGTCAAGATACCATCCAAAAAACAAGGAGCTATTACACAAAAAACCAGCCTGTACTCTTGAAATTGATTAGCTACTCAACAGAAAATACCTTTCTTCCCATTTAGAAATCTACACTGACAACAGTTGACTAGCTTTGCTGTAATACTTTCTTCTCTTTAAAATCAGAGGACAATTCTCTCCTTGCAACTATGTAATTGCTGGAGATATCAGTAATGGAGGATCACAGTCCTGTATATTCAGATTTCTGGAAAAAGAAAATAATTCATACACTTTTTTTCTTTTTAGGTCTTCATAGGAGATATTACTTAGACACACACAGATGCACTACCAGCTCACCAGGTGTAATCAATTTTGTGAGGAACATCACTGCATTTCCAGCTTTCTCTATTCTCTTCCCTTGTACTATCACCTTATGCAATTCATGATATTTTTACATCAAATTTGCAACTACAAGCGTTACCAAACTTTTGATTTATCTTTTTTCCCCTGCACACAAATGATAGAATTCAGTCTGCAACAGCCTGATTCAGCAAGGGAAAGAGATTTCCAGGATGTAACTGTGTTGTAAAACTAAGAATAATGCATTATGGACACATCCATAAACAGGCTTGAGAATTAATAGACAAATCACTGGTAGAAAGAGGCAAACTGAAAATTAAGTCCCCTTTTGGGAAAGCTCTTGTGACTGCTATGTCAACAGTCACTTGATCTTGAGCAGCGTATTTGAAAAATCTCTCTCAGCACCTCTCTTCACAGGATTATTACTGATAGCATCATCCCAGAATGAATGCAGATCCAGGATGTGTGGGTTTTCTTCTTTCAGAAATCTGAACTTACATTTGAAGAAACTGGTGACATAATAAAACAGGCTGTATCATACTGAAATACTATTATTTCCACACTTCCAGACTTCTGCCTGCTTCTGACTTCTCATTTATTCACAGATTTTAGAATTACCTGAAATAACTTGTGAATACCTACTCCTTTTAAGCACAACAATAAAATGATTGCAAATATAGCCCTTGCAACAAACTGCATCCAATTTAAAAAGTAAAATATTGTTAACACTAAATGACTCATTTTGAAGACACTCTTTTCAGAATCTAAATGAATTTATTTTAATTTAATTGTATCACAGCTGTGAAACAGGGGCAAAAGCCCCTTTTGAGCAGCGCTCTCTTGCTCCTTTAAGATAAAGAAGCAGAATACCTGGTCAAACAATGGTTACAATATATTCACAAAAGTGAAACAAGGCAGATTCTGGAAGGAACACACAAACCAAGCAACGCTCTAACTAAATTTATATCTACTTTAGAGCTAAACTGGAAAATTCAATTACAGCCCTGGTTACAGGCTGGGCTTTTACCATCCTCTTTTCTCCTGAGGCTCGAGGTACCAACCTGCGAACGAACTTGGAGGTGATCTTGCTGATGATGCCGGTGGAGGTGCCCCTCCTGGCGTGCGCGAAGGCGCCGCTCTCGTGGGAGGGCGAGGCGGGCGGGCCGTTGTAGGTGGCGTTGCGCCGCTCCCGCAGCTGCTCCCCGTGGAACGTGCTGCGGCTGGAGCTGCCCCGGGGAAAGCGCGTCCGGTCCGGAGTGGTGGTGCTAATGCTATGAGCAGATGGGGAGGCAGCAGGCACTCTTGGAGTTGCACTGCTGGGAAAACAGAAGCATAAATAACGAGAAAGACCAGGCTAAAAGCCCTCCTACACGACAACTGTTTCTCGAACATGGGAGAGAAACACCGCTCTTGATTCTTTTTAAATCTGAATGTGCTACTGATTTGCTTTTAGGATTCATACTCAGTTTGATTTTACAATGAAAATATCTATCTCAAGTATTAGAGCTGTTAAAAAAAGTATACATAGACAATAGGACAAAAGGAAAAAGGTAGAAAAGTCTGTAGCACCATCTGAAAGTGTCCCCAGCTCTCTTCTGGAGAAATGTGTTCATTAATATCCTTAACACAAGCACTCCCAAAAAACTTAATGGATATTTCTTAAGTCATAACCTGACAGAAAGAAGTGTATAAAGCTGTAAAGGCAATTAACAGTAAGAACAACTATACCATGGTGCTTAGTGCTGCTTAGTGCAGCGAGCTTACTGACCTACAAATCAGAGAGGCTAACATTCCGGTATTTCATTTCAATTTACGGTGGTCCATGTTGTACAGTCCCATTTAACGTAGTCAAACTTTTAACTACTTAAGTTTTCTAGAAGTTTCCAGAGGGAGGCAGTCAAGGAACTTCTTTAACTATGCAAATGTGTGCCATGAACAAAATCAGCTTTAAATCATCTGCAATACCCACAATACTCAAGCAAGCTCCTGTTTAAAACCAGAATGCAATGTGGCACTTTGAGGTCTGTCACAAACTGAAGTGCACAGCAATAAAGACATGCCCATCAATCTGTTACCTTGGTCTGTAAGCTTCAGTACCATCTTTGATGGTTGGCAGTGTGACTTTGATAGGGTGACCAGAGGCAGACATAGACTTTTGATGCCGAGGGCGTGTGGAGACAGAGGCCACTGCAGAGCCTGCAGAGGATGTGCTGCTTGCAGACATTTCCGTCAGGCTTTTCCATGGTAGTAAGGCAGCAGGGATGGACAAATGACAAGGGAAAAGAAAGGTTAGTGCAAAACCCCTTATAAAAAAGAGAGAAAATTAACTCATTCATTCTTTTAGAACTCAGCAATGCTGCTTAATTAAACAGAAGACCGAGTGACCAGGCCACCTTAGTCAGCTAAAGTACAGAATACAGAATTCTAAGAAAATTATGTTCATCCATAAATGAATTCACCACATATGTTAAGTTAGGCCTTTTCATTCCTCCCTAGATTAAAGCTTACACACAAATTATTCAAAGTAATGAAGAAAGACAACAACGAATACAAGGACATAAAAAATACTGAAAAAGAAATTCACAAATAGTTAAATAGATTGATTAAACAAACTCTCCTTTCATGAATACCCTTATTTGCAGTTAAAACAAACATCTAAAACATGAAACATTTGGAACTGCTGTCACATTATCACTTGGAAGTGACTGGTTTTTAAAGGACCAATTTGTCCTCCAGACACTGCTGGGCTGAGTCAACCCTTTCAAAGTACAGTTCCTTCTATCAGTACTTTTATTTCTCCTTCCTTAAGTGGCAAGAAAGATGGAAGTTGTGGCAAAACTATTGTGCCATTAATTTTTTAAAACAAAAGCTGAATTAAGGCAAAATACAGCTTTGCCTCTACAAGCATAAGTGAAATTGCATTAATAATGTATTAGCAACTGGAGTCCCACAGCTAAATAATATCTGTAGCAAAGAGCTAAAGACTTCAGATGAATAATTCGATGACACAAGACATTCAGCTGCACCAAATCCAACTGCAACACAGCATCTTGTAGGAAAGACAAATACTACTATGCAAAAGAAAATTATTCCTAATTTTTCAGAATATGCTCAAAGAACTGAGTACAATTTTCACTGCACTTATGAAAGGAACAGGGACTAAGAATCTTTCAATACTATAGAGAAAATCAACTGTAAAATGAAAAACATTGAAAAGAATGCCTTCTCTTTACAGTGTTTTATGCATTAAATCTCTTGAAAGAAAAGTATCTTTGTCAGATCAGAAAAACATTGTAATGTATATTATAAACCTCTATCTAAAAAACATCTGTTATCTGCTTTTCTTTCAAAAAAGGATTGTTACTATCTTTGTTCAAATATTTGAAACTATACACAAAAATTTGGGAGAACACTTTTGAAAGCACCCATCCAATAATTTGAAATTTAAATGAAATTAAGAAAGTACATTAAAAAGCAGAAAACTAATTTAAAGTGTTTAATTAAATAGCTGTCTTTTACATGTTCCACAGCTCATAATTTTACTGTAAATGAACAACCCTGTATTACATAAGTTTTATGCATCATTAAAAAATTCAAACACTATAACAGAAAACAAAAGAAAACTAGTTTACTCAAGTATGCTTTTTTGTGCCACGAATTTTTTGTTCATTTTACAGTAACTGTTGTATTTGAATAGCTTGAAAAGCATCAGAGTAAGAACTGTTACTTGATTCTTAGGAAAAAAAATAAAATCCATTTTTTATTACTCTCCATTAAAGCCAGCATTATATTTTTCAGTCAAGTACAGGGGTTAAATAACACCAGGGATGAAGAAAAGATTTTTAGAAAGACTGTCAGTGTTAAACACAGTACTACTTAACAAAACATACTAAACTGAACTTCACTGTCATCCCACAAATAGACACAAACAAGTTACCATCACTATGAAAATACTGTTTCAGCCAAAATCTTATATTGAAGACAATCGATACATTTTAACCATTTCAGCTTTTTGAGTGGTTGGGGGTAAATGAAAAAGGATCAGGCTACACTGTCAGAGTAATCCATCTGAAGGTCTCCACAGCACAACTGCCCACTAAGCAATTAGTTGTTAGCACAGTTACTTCATCCCGTGTTGGAAGACAACCCTCAGCAATCAATGTGATCCCATAAAAAGAAGTAAAGGCTGACTGACACATTTAGCTTAAAAAATCATCACAAAGAAGCAGCAGTGGAAGATGAAAACATATACCCGGACTTTATGCATTTCAAAGTGTGATTCATAATGGTATTTTGCATAACCTGCTTCTTCTGGGCCTCTGTTCTTGTACCAAAACTAATAAACAAGGAAAGTTGAACAATACCTGTTGTCCTTCCCGTTCTGTATTGCAGAATAGCGATCTGAAGAACGTTCACAAACGTAAGTGTTCCTCCTTGTCATTCCACTACCAGAAAACACATTATTCTGGAAGAGAATTAAGAATAAAGTTAAATTAAATGCTTTCTTACTGTACATCATGTTGTACAAAAATCTAAGCATTGGAAGAAGGAAAATCAGAACAGTGCTTCAGCCACTTATGTACATTGTTAATGCTTTCAAATGTACTAAGTCAATCTGTCAACACAAATCATTTATATCGTCAGCTGTTTTTTCCAATAGCTCATTCACTATCTCATTACTGCACCATTCAGAATACACTGAGAGTGCACAAGGAAGTTTAATTTTGCTGACACACTTTACTAAGTATTATTATACAATTCCCACATACTGTGTTCCTGTATTATTTGTCCCTGGGATCAAAACTGGAATCCCAGGGAACACACCTATGATTGGCTGAAAGGCTTTCCTGCACAGCATAATTTTCCAACAAGGGCTCCAGTTTGCTTCCCCTGTCAAAAGAGCTTTCAAGAGGAAAATGCAAATACTATAAATCTATGTCAGTCAACCCAGAAATTATGATGCAGATAACATGGCAAATACATCTTGTTGCAAAAATACTGATGGTATTTCTTTGTTACTAATTTCAGTTTGGACAGACTTCATAAAATAAGCACAAACATACTCTCCATCCCTACCAAGCACAGGTTAGCTGCTGAAGGCTTAGCTTTAGTACGACATACAATTCTCACTTTTTAATACACTACATACTGTGTTTGGGGTGGGAGAGGTTGCACTGTGCTAACATTACATTCTGATGCCTGGTGGCCAAAGATTTCAGTACCTAGACTTAGGTACTGTAGGACATCATGAACTCTGTAAGATTTACTATGTTTAGGTCTCCCTCATCTACAGTTTTTCAGCATTAATATGACCCCACAGAGACCTCTCAATAAACTGTTTTAAGGCCTACCTGTAAGGAAGATTAACAACTGCAATAATTGTTTCTGAAATTAAACTCTCCTGAGTTACACAAATATGACTGAAGGTGATAACTAGGTTTTCAAGAAATTCTGCCATTCTGAACATCATGTTACTTCCAAAGTTATACAAAAATATTTTAAAATTATCCACATTAAATTAACTTTCTTCACTTTAAATGTTTGTGTTTTAAACAAAAATATTCACTATCTGTGTAAGCTGCTCAACCTTCAACTACTATTGTAATACCAGACACTAATATTCCCTAATCATACCCATCACAAAGCCTTTCAAAGTCCCCAAAATAGTAACAGAGCTAAAAATGCACAAGTATTGAAGCCATTAACAAGTAAATCAATTTCTCATTCTTCATAGTAAAGATATTCCATTTAATTAGTTCTCACAAAGCAGAGAGATGTTTTGTGACATATCAGCTTGTACCACACATGACTCTAATCAGCTTTGGGGCAATGTAGTTTTGGGAAAGCTCAGATATGAAATCTAATCTTAGAAGACTCAACGTTCCTACATGCAATTCACACAGCTATAATTTCAAAGACTTCTGCGGGGGTGGGGAGACAACAACCCTATTTAAAATTTAAAAAAAAATAAATTAGAGCATGCGCAGATGTATTGTAGACACAGACTGCAAAACATTAGGAGTTAGATGAACTTCAGCATTTATTCTGCTGTCAGAAAATTCTAATAGAAATGCACATCGTCTTTCCAGAATATCCAAGATGGGAGCACACAGAATCCCAAAGGACAATGAAAATTCCTGCTGCCAGTCTACTGTACTAAAAGATGGCAAGAGTCTTTGTATTAAATAGACCACGTCTCCTAAATAGCACAAAGTATACTTGAATCTTAAATCATGATTCGTGCATATTTTTTTCTCCCCACATGAACTCTTGCTCCTAAGTAGCTGTTTAAACACCGTGCAGTATTTTTTCACTGTGAATCCTAAATGCCAATTTTACTGCACAAGAACTACCAAAAGGCAAAACAGATGCTTTCACATTAGAAGAAACATAAAAGGTGTTTGAGGCAGTAATATGATAGTTTACAGAGCTGTGAATATCATAACAGAAGCATTAAGAAATTACTAATTTGCTAGTTCAGTTCCTTAATACAACAGCCTGGTTGTAAATCATATCAGCAGGCACACACACAAGGGAACGAGTGGGTTGTTTCCCCTCATCTCACTCCATTTCTGAAGTCCAAAAATGAAGTGGTTTCAGAGAACCAAATAGCCAAATTTACAGAGAAAGTTCGTGAGAGATATTACATAGGATTAATCAGATGAAATCTCTGAATCAGAGGTCCCTTGACTTCCCTGCAGATAGACAAGCATTAGAAACCAGAAAAAGAGCACTCTATATTGGCTCCATTCTTACGTTCTTGCCTTAAATATCCAGTACTTCTCTTGACAGAAACTGAAGTTTGCCCAAGTGCAGACATTCTCATGTTTACTGTTATGCTGCTGTTAGAAAAAGTACAGTTGGGGGGGAAATGAAAGGTTTATTTTAAAAGGCATCTACTGTAGCCTATTTCTGTCTGCCAGTAAAAGTTACCAGAAATAGACTTAGTGGCTTATTCAGTACCCATTACGTCTACAGTAATCTTGTCCTGCACATTTTATTTAAATAGGGAAAAATAAATATAACAAGTCAAAAGCACACCACACTCACACTGGTAACTGCACTTGACTTCTTTCTTTCTGGACCCACAAGTGGACTTGCAGCCATCTCTCCTTTGGATCCCACTGTAGTGCTGCCAATTTTACGTGAGACATCCTTGTCCCAGTCTTCTTTCTGTTCACTTTCCACACTGTTTGCCTGAGACCTTTTTGTGTATGACACAGCAGGAGGAATTGAGGGGCCAACTGCCAAATAAAAATAGAATTAATAAATATCTAGAAATAACCACTGCATTTTTCTTGGCCAAAGTAGTCTAAATATAATTTCCCCGAGTCCAAAAAAAGCATTTGAACAGCTATGACAGCAAACTCGGTACACAGACCAACCTACTAAATCGAGCTGTGACAGCCTGTGTTCTTTTTACCCACTCCCTCTTCACTTCCAATTTGCAGTTCAGAATTACTTCCCATTCCCCTTCAAAATGTAAAACCTAGAAGAGCATTTTAATTCTCATTTTAAATCCATGCAATTTGTACAATATTATGAAAAAAAGGTTAAATGGTATTTATCAAAATTTTTAAAGTATTTTTTGCTGCATGCCTTTTCCTCTACTATGAAGGATTATTTCCCCCTGAAAATCCTAGGCCTACTTTGTTTACAAGCATGTTTATACTTGGAAAATATCATAATTCTTTTCCCCTCATCATTTTTTAAAATGTTTAGGGAAAACTCCTCCATCAGTAGACTTTTACATCCCTTTGAAATAAAACCACATCATAAGAAAAATGCAGAAAACAAAAATGTAAATTAGGTAGAGAAAAGGGCCAAACATTTTAGAAATATTTATTGCAATTTGACAGGTGAGGGAAAAAAATAATCTTTCATTTAATATTTTAAATATGTATTCCTTTTTGATAGAAGCATTTTCACCTGAAAATGTTTCCTGAATACTTGCTAAAATTGTTGTCTCTTGGAAGCAAGCAATTTGGCCCCACAGCCAAATGTAATGATAAAATAACTCGTTTGCTGCCCTTGGGGCTATCCAGAGCAATAGCTGCCATTAGTTCCTAAACAGAGAACACCCTCAGTGTCTCATTCAGTGAGTCAACCAAGTAACAAGTCCAAAGAATTAAATCTGCATTTAAAGGTGCATGGATCCAGATTTACCATGGAAACCTTCATACAGAGACACATCACGATGAGCTACACACCAAAAGCACAGAGTGGGGGCCCTGCCAGGCCCACAGAACCCTGCCCATTCCCACTAAGCTGTGTCTGGAAGGTCACTTGTTGGAATGTCATGCCCACCGTGGTCGCTGAACCGCCGCTGTTTCTGGTTGGTGGAGATGCTCCGCTGGACCTTCAGGTGAGCGGGCGACTGCACCGAGCTGTTGTTGAGGTCGCTGCTGGGACGAGACCTCTGACCCAAGTTGCTGCTGGACAAGGAATCACCTGCTTCAAACTACAAGGAAAACAGGTTTTCAAAGCATAAATGAAATTCAACGCTACTGGTACTTTTATGGCATTACAAAGAAAAAGTTCCAATCAAAAGCATTTTTAAAATTTACATCGTATCCAGAATTGAATATTCTTCAAGATTCATTTTATCACTTCATCTGTGCTTTAAAAACACATAGCTAAAGCTACGTAGTTAATGAATGCAAAAACAAAATTAGAAGAAACTTGACAGAAACAAAAACGGTGCTATTATAAAACCAAAGCCACAGAATGGCTTTCCCTGCCTTTTTTATTTTAAAGCCTAAGAGCATTCATAGCTCCAGAACAATTTTAAAAAGCATTGGACTGAGTCAGAAGGACTAAAAAAGCAAGTACTGACTAAAGGATTCTTTCTGGCTTTCAAAACATCTTTATAAGGTTTGTAACTCAGCCACTGATTTGTTCGTATTTAAGAAGCCTAAGTTCTATGTAAGAGCACAGGAAAAGACAAATATCCTCTTCCAAGCAATTTGAGCCAAAATGATTTTAGATTCCCTCCATGCTCTGCCATCACAAGGGAATTCTGGCTCACAGATGTGAGAAAATGCACTCAAGGATGCACATATCAGATCTACACTTTCTTGGAATTGTAGGAAGGCCAACGAAGCAGCAGGGAAAAATTCCTTCAAAAAGCAAGCCTTGATCTCAGATTTCTTGAAAAAATCCATGTGGTCCCAAAAGATGTACAGATCCTTCTAGTTCCAAAACAATCACAAGATTTTCTGCCACAAATTTATTAATGACTACAATGCAATAACTTATTGAATAATTCAATATACTATAAAACAGTACATGAGTGAAAAAGGATGAGCACATTTCTGAGAAATAAAGGATGTCACATCTGAGTAGCCAGAAAAATAATTACTATTAACTATTTCAAATTTTAACTGAAAATACACATGACAAAAAGAAAACTCAGCACTTAGAAGCCATGGCATTTCAGGTTAACAGCCAGCTTTTTAAAGAAGCAATTCAACACATTTACAAGCAAACATGAACATACTGGAGATATAATTTATTTCTTCTTATGGGAACTAGCAAGATACCCAAGAAGATTTGAAAAGGGAAAGACATTCATAAGTTATCAATCATAATTTAAAAAGAAAAGTTACAAAATAATTAATAAAAACATCATTCATGCCAGCAACATATAAAGGCCAAACCAGAAAATGTAAACAGCACTTACTTCAGGTGGTTTTCTACCTAGAAGCAGGTAAGTAGCCATGACTTCATCGTACTTTTGGTTTACTAAAGATTCATGGATTTCTTCTCTTGAAAAGCCCATTGTGACCATAATGTCTAAAAGTAAAAAGAGATAGATATATCAGCAGAATAAGTGTTTGGGTTTACTGACAACTTAAGAACACTGAAAATAAAAAAACAGCCTTATAATTTACAAGTAACTAAGATTCAACTCAACCCACGGAGGTTTTTTTGCTGTGCAAAAATAGGAAGTGCTACAAACTCCTCCCTTTCATTGTTATTTTCATCTTGAAAACTCCCAACTATATTATACAACTCTTAACTAATTTATATGACATTCAATGTTATTCAACAACAAATAAAGCACTGGCAAATAGAAACCATGAATAGGTACTGGGCCAAAACAGTAACTTTCTCTAACCGCAGCAGGCAAGAAGTGTTGCCTTCATAACAAAATCTGTCTCCTTCAGTCTGTTAAATTCTGTAGTCTTATTTGTCTTTTGCTGTGCTTGTAGACTGATGTCAGCTCAGTGAAGTCACAACAGTAGTTACAAGGAGGCCATTGTAATGGAATTTCTCATCTAAATAAAAAGAATGCATTTTACTTGTATGATGAGATTGTAGGTAAAATGCCTAAGAGATTTGTTTGCCTTCCAAGATAAAACTGCCTGTGTCCAGATGCAACATCCTTCTCAAAGTCTCACCTATTCTTTTGGTGTCATTGAAATCTGGTTCAGGCTCAGTATATGGCTTTAGTTCTTCTTCTTCATGGCCAACATTCATCCACCGATCCTTCATGATTTGCTAAGAAAAGAAAAGAGCTTTAGGCCAACATGCCCTTTACCATACCCCATTACACTTGTGCTAGCTTGTCTGCTGAAAAGCAATTTAAGGTTCATAATAATCTGAATGCTGCTCTTTCCCTCACACCTTTTCTCCTCACATCTTATTTTTCTTTTCTTTCACATCCTTATGGTCCCATAAGTTCATTCCTCCTATCTACCATTCCCTATACAATCATCCTGCCTAAAATATCAGAAAAACCACTGCAATCTTTCATTTTGTACCCTTCACTTCCACTGGCTCCTTATCTCATTTTGCCCATGACTGACACTCAGGTGCTCCTCCTGCTTAACATCCTAAGATGTTAATACAATACTACCTCTATAATGATAAAGAGCTCCTTTAAATAATAGTAAAATAAGTGTTTAGAAACTAAGGAATAATTCAGGAATGTGCTGATGCTTCCTACAGTCATTAGTTTCAAGATCATCATGCCAACTGGTCATTTTTTCCTATGGATCTTCTCACTGCACTTGACCTAAATATGTTTCCAAGTTTGGCCAGAGGGAGAAATCCTTCTTAACTCTCTCTATGCCATGCAACTGTTTACTTCAAAAATTTCTCCTGCCTTCTTTGGAAAATTTCAGTCTGTTGCGGCGTGGATCTTTTTGTAGGGCTTCAAGATTGATTGCCTGGAATCCCTAACCATCACAATTTTTCCTTAAGGGCATATTCATCTTTAAACAGCTAAAATAATTTTCCCTCCTACAGCAACAGGCACACATGTCTCTGCAGGGACAGATGCTAATACTGCTCACTACATGGACACAAGAACGAAACAAGTGCCAGCAAATCAAGTTTCCCACAGGCTCCAAATATGCCTTGCAAACAACGAATTAAGTTATTTCTCACAAAGAGCCAAAGACTCAATTTTCCATTGATATAACCAAATTCTTGTATGTAGTGGCTGCTGCCAAATTACAGACCCCAATAGCAGTACCCTTACAAGAACAATACAGAACTTTGTGCCAATTAACATTCTGCTGACAATAACACTTAAAGATTTGTTCTATCATGGAATTGATTTTTTGGCTTTTGAGGGGATAAAGGGGGAGGGATTGTGAACACATACTGCTATACTGCATTTCTGACACAGAGCATGAGTCTACTTGGCAAAAGACTTGGGTTAGGTATTTGTAGCCTTGAAGGAACAGGAGAGTCTCCCCAAAGAGTACTATGCAGTCTCTGCAATCATAATTTTTTTAAGATACTGTTAAATAAATCTGAAGTTTAAGCACGATGAAGTAGATGACAAATCACTGCTCAAATTCTCCCTTTCTTTATCCTTCCTGAATTAACTGTCAAGCCTGAAAATTCCCACTTACAGTTGTTCATGTCTCTTCAGTAGGTGGATCTAGAGGTCAATGTAATCCACTCTGTTTCCATCTACATTTCTGCTGGCTTCTGTCCTTTAAATACATGATCTCAGAGGCACACTGAGTTATTGTATAACTCTTAAACAGGCTCTTACAATTAAGCATTTTGAAGCGACACAAACAATCCAATTCCAGGATCAATACTACATTTGTGTAAGTTCTGCTGGGCTTTCAGTCAGCTGATTAAAGACCAGCAGCCTTGGTCAGAATATTTAGAAATCTGATCCAAACTGTACTTCTTAAACATCAACTCAAACTAAATTTCAACCAAAAAGATATTATTGATGAGTTTTTCCTCAATTTTGAGGAAAACTATCTAATAAAAATCTGGCCTGGCTCAAGTCTCATCTGTGTCAAAATTATTTTGCTTTATTATACTCTGTAAGCATGAATCTGGAGAAATTTCAGAGCAACACTATGCAAAAGAATTAAAGACTGGGAGAGAGGGAAAGACGAATTTGTTGAAATCCTGACAGTTAAGAGATATTTTCTGACAGTATATTTTTTCCATCTCTTCCTGGGAAGATTTACTGGTTTATATCAACATTCTCTTGTTTCTAAAATGTTTCTTTTTGGCTGCAACAATGAAAAAGTCTAGAGGAACCATTGTAATAAAGATTTGCCTGGTCCTTACCAGAGGACAAGTGCTAAACCTAACCCATATGGTGCTGGTCCTGTGTGGATCTCAGCTTTGATGCTGATGTCACAGACAAACATCCTTTTGGATGGTCTGCCAAAAACATGCATGGGAACCAAGGTGGTGTATGGCTGGGACTGAGCAAATAGTTAAAAGACAAAGCACAAAAAATCCCCCCCACCTAAGATGACATTGTCTTTCCACTTTTAGAAGCTTCCAACAAATTTATACTTTCATTCTAAACATGTATTTTTAGAAGTGTTCCGACAGAAATTTCTTTCCAAACCATGCACCACACTTTTTAATTCAGCAAATGTGATTTCAGGAATATTCCTTTTTAAAAAAATGTTGTGATGCCTCTCTCTCTCCCCCTCAGGTTAGCATACTGATCAATGTCTGTTATCAGTATTTTGGAACTGGCTCAAGACCCTCGGTCATACATAGAATTTCCTCACTCTCTTCCACACAATCTGACTGCCTTGTCCTTTCGGCGAGGCTGCTATCCAACACCTCTCTCCAGGGACAGGAAGGAACTTTACAAGAACTGGATAACACTACAATACCTAGAATGAAAGTGAAATTAAATTTGAAGAGAAACTGCTGAAAATCCAGAGGAAAATTCAGTAAAAAAACCCCAACTATTTCCCTAAAACCTAAACATGACACAGGTAAACAGTGATCTTTGAAGTGACTACATGCTTATCATTATGTCCTTTAGATAGTAATCACAGAACATAATGAGCACATATCAGTAAAGCAGAAGCCATCATTCATTATTTTCTTCAGCACAGACTTTATTAAACTTAAAACTATTTACAAAAAGCCATAAAGCCACATCAGCTTGGATTGAGTTGCATGCAGACAGAGCTCAGTGAGTGCATGCTTCCTTGCACAGGTAGCCTCCATTCCAGGAAGCATAAATCATGCAACTGCAAACAAAAAGCTGCTTTAAATGGGATTTATTCTCTGGAACACATCCATTGCTGCACAAGTATGTGTAGAAAGATGAAACAAAAGTCACTAGTGATTAACTCATGCAAATACTATTTTAAAAGTATTCTATTTATCTTCTGCTCTACTTTCATCTCTATGGTAAGTAGATGTTATTTAAAAAAATCCCTCCCTGTTAAAGAATTCACACAATAGAACCAGGCAGCTTTTAGAGTGAACTCTACACCAATTATTTGTTAAATATCAGCTGTGCAGCAAGTACTATCCAATAAATCAAGATTGAACAAAACAGCCCCTTAAAAAACACTGAGACTTTTAGACACTTTACAAGTTGTGCATGAATATTCTCTACATTCCATGAAAAGAAAACCTAATTTACTAACAACAATCACAACTCATCACAAATCTCTAAAACAGATTTTACTGGAGAGACACAGCAGGAATTGTTATATATAAATTTCCCAGCTATGCAGAAACAAAGCTACCAGAAGAGGGAGAAGAAAGGCTTGAACAGAAATAACTAGCCATTATTAGCTTATCATTCACAGAATTCTTAGTGCTTACATTTATTATGGCACTAAAAGAAACAAAAAACTCCACACTTTTCCATCAGCTAGTTATTCTTCTTGTACCTATCCTTTTTAAGAAGTCATTAAAATGGTCAGTTAAGAAAGTTTATGGTAGTGTTGTACTGTTTGGTACTGTTATGGTCTTGTTTTTCTGAAAAACTCCAGGAAGATATTTACAATCTTGTCCTGCTTTCCACAGATTTTGAACCAGCTCCATTATCTAACTGAAACAAGTGGGAACACTTTGCACTTTGAAATGCTCTTAATTTAGTTGTTAGTCAGCTGCAATTAAGGTTAGATTTTCATTGATTAACACTTTCTATTTTCAAGCTGCACTGTTTCTGAGAAACATCCTCTTTTTTTTTTTTTTTTTTTTTACAAGACTTTTGGGCCCTGAAAACAGGAAGAAAGCATCTATCCTGAAAAATTATGAAATCTCAAACAACGGCTGTATTTTATTCTTTCTTAATTTGAACCCCCTGTTTTTCCAAGACAAAATGACTTACTTCCAAGCTGCCTCGTTTTATTGGATTCAGTACTAGTAGCTTCTTCAGTAGATTTTCACAGTCTGTGGACATATAGAATGGAATGCGGTACTTCCCCCTCAGTACTCGCTCCCTCAGCTCCTGCAAAATAAGAGTTTTAAAAGATGAGCTCCTGATGACACAGAAGATTGAAAGCCACCAGAAGCCAAGCTTTCATGTTGTAACTGTACCTTTAGATTCTGACCATCAAATGGCAGTGATCCGCTCACTAGTGTGTACAAAATCACCCCAAGGCTCCACACATCCACTTCAGGGCCATCGTATTTCTTTCCTTGGAAAAGTTCAGGAGCGGCGTAAGGCGGGCTGCCGCAAAACGTGTCCAGTTTATTACCAACCGTGAACTCGTTACTAAACCCAAAGTCTGCAATTTTAATGTTCATATCTGAATCAAGCAGAAGGTTTTCTGCCTAAGAGGAAAATAAAAGAGGAAGAGAACAACTTTTGTATCAGAATAAGCATATATATATAGTACAAGGTATCCCTTATCAATAAATACAAATATGTCTTTTCCACCTCTTTCTTGCAGAATAAAAGAAACTAATCCCCCAAGTATGTTACAATGACTGAAAATCAGCAGCGTTTACTCAAGAAAATATAACTACTAAAGGAGCTAAACAAACTTAAAAGTCAGCTAGTGAATCAACTATGAACAGCTAGTGAATCAATTATGAAAATTTTCTGGAAGAAATATCTCAGTTCAGCTTTAGAGTGAAGTATGTAGACATCTCAGAATAGCAGTTAAAGCTTTTGACAGGTTCATGCCAATTTCTGATGCCAAGGAGTGTAAATCTAATCCTAGAAATCATCTATCATTATGGCAGAGTAAATGTTAGAAGGAATTCAAGACTTAAGAAGATACTTTCTGCTTATAAGATGAAACACTTCAAGATACATAGTACCTTAGCATTCTGTACCAAAGAATCCTCTTCCTTTTATTATTAGTGTTTGCTTCAGCAACAGCAACACCAAGATGTCAGCACTCAAGTATTTAATTCTTTTCACACAGAATGTGTTCTATAAATCTAAGATGAATGTCTGTGCAGCAATCATGTAAATGCAATACATCACATATACATAGATGCAAGTGTACAGGTACCTGGAGAGTCAGTAAACAGTATCTCATATTTAGTATCATGGGTAGGTAAGAAGATTAAAAGGGGAAGTCACAGAAATACTAATAAATTATTGGGGAAATAAAGTGATTTCTTAAAATGCAGGGATGCTGTGCACCAGAACTGGGCAATGTTTATTTATCTGAGTCTCAGCTCCTGATCTGCATGCCAGCAACAAAAGAAAGCACCAAGCAGTGCAGGAAGCCTACTTTTTCAACAGGAGGCCAGACATTAACCAGAGTAGAGGGTTCACCTTACTGCCAAACAAGTTTTACAGCAGAGACATCTCTCATCAGATGCTGTACTCAGAATTGAGCCCAGAAAATGTAAAAATATTTCAGCTCACAATCAGAGAAGCAGCCATCTAATTGTCAGCTGATTTGATTAATAAGGTAAACATGATTTTGTCTGTGTTTGAGTTTATTTTTAATCATTTCACTTACATGCAGTGAACAGAACAGGACAGAACTAACTACCAGTACCTCAAGCCAATAGCTGCACAACAGAATGTAGCCTTTATCAGGAGTAAAATACAGCCAATTTTTACAAATTCTATCCTGGAAAATATTTTATTTTTCCAATTCATGACCTGTAATCCCAGCTGGTTCCAGCTGATGTGCCTGCAGACAGACTCACAGAGCTGTTTTCCAGATCTGACAGCCTTCTACACTACTTCACAAAGACTTCATTTTCCTTGTCATGAAAACAGTACTGTCAGTGCAGCTGCTCTGTGATTACAATAGTCCAACTAGTTCAACAGTACTCTGCTACCCAAGTGCCTCATGCTTTCAGGTTCCTTACTTCAAACAAAAACACCAAAAGACCTTTCTAATATGCCAAATAAAAAGATTATGCTCTTGTTGATTACACATTCAGAGCAAGAAGTATAAACTGAAAAGATAAGTTTTGTGCATCACAGGATGAGCAAAGCTGGAATTGGTTACAGCCCTTTCTAAACAAGTTTTTTATAATTACAAAGTAAAAAGGAGACAGTTCTTCTACCAGAATAGCCTGGACAAACTTGCATATTTTCTTAAACTGGATCTCTCCATTTTAGTCTGAAATAACTTGTAAATAATACCATTTACCCTACTATTAAAGCCAAAAACTCTTATCAAAAATACCCAAAGTGGTGCTAGACCTCTGCCTTGTTGTGCTGCAATATCAATTGCTCAACATGCTGATACCATGGAGAGTCAACCGAAGCAGATGACAATGCAGATACCACTTTAAAGTTGCTTTTTCCTTCTCTGCAGCTCCATGAGAAGAGTTTTAAAAGAGACAGAGATGTCATATCATTTAGGAAGAAGAGATGAAGCAAGAACACCTCCTCAAAGCCACACATTTAGCTTTTTTTTCCTTTGGAAAATGTATTTTTCATCAGCTAGGCTGACTGGCTCTCAATCACACTTTACTCTGAACTTTTCAAATGAGTCTAGCGTAACTCCAGCCAAGAGAAGAGAGAGAGAAAAAAATCAAATAGAATTTATTTTGGAGCCTGCCTGGCTGTCTTGCAAATAGGAAGGAGATCAGCAGCAGACTCCTCGTGGCAGGTAGTTCCCTGTGTAAATGCTGAAAAGCTGTTTTGCATAGGTTTGAGAGCACGGCCTGTGAGCTGTGCGCGTGCCATGGAACTAAGAAATGGGAGGAAGGTGGAGGCTTCAAGGGGCATCTGCAAATGCAGGATGCTGAGTAACTGCAGGGGTTAATGCAGCAAGATTCAGTCACATAGCTGGGCTGGAGGAGTCAGAGCTACATAAGCATGAGGAGGTGGCTGGCTCCCTACTCCCAGCCGAGTGTGGGACTCAGAGAACCAGTGAAGGGCTCGTCCTGGCCGGCCAAGAGGTCCCTGGGTGCAGCCTTCTGCAAAGCTCAACAGCAGTGGCTGCAGTAAGCTCCAGGGAGCTTGACAAAACATTCATAGGCTCCAAACCATCAGGCAAGATATGGAGGCACTTTCTTTAATCAAGATTTCAGCGAGATCCAAGCCTTTTCCTTCCTTGCATTCTGACTTCAGAGTGCTGGGCAGGCATCTCCACCATCAGATAACGACACTACTGGGGCAGGGACAACTCAGCAGAGAAGGATGTAGTTATTATCCATCCTCAAGTGCACATGCAGGAGCTGGCAGACTGACAGGTATCAGGGAACAGATTTGTAAGAATGAGGTTGAAAGAATGCTACAGTGCATTATAAGATAAGACAAAAGATACTGGTGGAAAAAAAAACCCTTAGGAATTATTCAACCTTGGCTTTTCACAAGTATTCAGATACACTAGTAAGAATGAACCTACATCAGTGTTTTCTTTGTAAATGTTCAAAGCAACAGCACAAGACAGCTTTTAAGTGGGTGAGGATGATGTCCAAGTCCCATGACGCCTAAACTTGGCATGAAGACAATGTCAGGCAAAGCTTAGGTTGTACCTGCATTTGCTGAACTCTTAATATGGTCTGGTGGATTATACAGATAGATTACTAAAAAGGATTAAAAATAAAAATAAAAAAAGAAATTAAACTAATTTGTTTACTCTTAATTGATTTTTCCTGCCCAAATTAAACACTAGAATATAAACCAGAGACTCAAGAGGATTAAAAAGCAAGGAAAGACTCTTTTATATATCCTTGCAATATACTTTAACTGAAAATATTTTAATTAAGTAATGATGGCTGGTATCAATTGATCTTTTGCAGCTTCACTGTGTAGATACCAGCATGACAGCAGGTAAAATTCTTTGGAGAGCATGTCTTTTTCTTAAAGCCAAAACTGGAATGAAAGTAACACATGTTCTATTCTTGTCTCTCCCCTCTTCCAAAAGGCAAGCTACATTACTTTTGTGCTTCAGGAAATTGAGAGTAAAATACAAGTGAGAGTTCCTTCATTCACATGTTTGAGGCATTCACAGGCAGTGGCAAGGACTAATATATAGAATGAAATTAAGTCTCTATGATAGGCAGCAAAAAGTAAAATCAGTAAAGACATACCTTAAGATCACGATGAACTATGCATTTTTGATGACAATACTGTACAGCAGATACAATCTGAAACACCAAGATGAAATATTTTATTTCAACTTCACTGTAAGATTTTGCATATAATGTAGCAATTTTGTTTCCTGATACGATTCACAAGAATGTAAGAAATGAATAAATAAAGTTATCTTAAAAATACTCATCTAAGTTTCTTTCATGATAGCTTAAATACTAAAACTAGAAAGTTCCTATAATCAGCTGATTTTTCTACTAAAAAGAAGTTTAACACACACCACTCAAGATAAATGGAGAAACATTTTTAAATGCAAATCACCCAATAGCAATAACTACTGAAAGGAAATTAATCCACCCTTCAACCCAATAGCCAGATATATCATCTCAGATTTTATCTTCTAAAATATAAGCAGCCTATCTTTGCAATTCATCCCTAGCAGAACGATTCATTCAACATTTTCATGTCTTTCACATACACAACAAAAAACAAGTCTGAAACAGAAAGTTAAGAGCAGTTTCTTTAAATGCTAATTATATAACTTAATTCTGAAAAACACCAAACTTGATATATTTATCTGATTAAAGCTTTTCCAAAACAATCACCAAAACCAGGGTAAGTAAAGGATTAATTTGAGAGTCTGTAATAAGAATATAAAAGCCTATTACAGAATAGCCTTCATACAAAACGTGTGACATGACACAGCAGTACCTGCCATCATATCAACATCTCTAGATAGAACAGCTACAAAATTCTAAAATATTCAGAATCTGTCATCATATCAACATCTCTAGATAGAAGAGCTGTAAAATTCTAAAATATTCAGAAAAAGATTTAAACCTCAAGTAAGTCACAATAAAAAAGTGACTCTTAGGAACACTGGCTAAAAGAAAATGTAAAACAATTTTACTATTTTTAGACAGCATGTAGGAAGCAGATATTTTTCACTTGTGGGATTTTTTTCCACTGCAGCTTTAATAAACAGTATCAAAACAATTTTTTGTTAAGTAAAAGAAGTTTGCTCACACTCATGTCTATCATGAAAACAACATAAATAGAAATTAAAAAAAGAATGAACACACTAATTTCATACCTGCCTGAATTTTGAACGAGCCTCCTTCTCTTTCATTCTTCCATGTGCAACTAGGTAGTCAAACACTTCTCCTGATCATGACAAGGACAAAACATCAGTATTAATTTTTTTTTTACTATCACACACAATCAAAACATGCTTGAAAACAACACACACCCCATGCTGCTCCCCTTCTAGAAGGGAAAGGAAATAGAAGCAGCCAAGAAAAATTCCTTTTGTCTTTTTGCACTGGATTGCATTCAGACAAATAATAACTAAGTAGTAAAAATGGAACCCTTCATACTAGGACTTCTTCAATTTTTAAAATAAATTTACTTAACCACTGTGAAACAAACATAATCAACCAGGAAAAATATTCATATTGTGTGTAAGGCACATTGGGAATCAGGCAACTTATGCACCAGATTTGTTTTGCACATCTCTAGTGGCTTCACTTAACATTATTTGTATTATTTCTGTTTATTCCCTCTTGCTCTTTTCCTAATAAAGCTGCTCAAATGCCTTTCAGATCCTCATCTTTGCACTGGCTGACAGCAGCCTTGCCTAGCTGGTCACTGCCACTGTGCTGGATTCTCTTCCCACATTCAAACATTTCCCATTCAGATGCTAAGCAGCTTCTCAAGCAGGCACTCACTATCCCTCTCACTATGAGCCTGCTGGTTCCCTTCCCTTTCCTGTGTTACTGATTCCCATCCCCAGATCTGCCTCTTCAAGTGCTTTGGCACACATTTCCAAGATAAAATGAGGCACCAGTGCTCGCCTAAATATAGTGGATAAATACTGAGTGGAGAGTTTTTGCCAGAATCTGTGCCAGATTATCTCCTGATACTGCAGCAGGAACCTCAGAATAGGAACTACCCTGGAGCACAAACCTAAGAGGTTGCTTAACAGAATCAAGAAATCCTGCCCTGGAGGTCTGCTGGGACTGCTCTGAAGGCCAGATTGGAATAACCAATTAAACCCTTCAAGTGTTTCTAGGCATGTAACTGGCATTTCAGTTTATCCTTAATGCACATTTCAGAATCCACTTACCCCCACTGGCATATTCCATTACCAAATACAACGTCTTTTCAGTCTCAATAACTTCAAATAATTTTACTGCAAGAAAAATGAATGAGAGAGAGATTGCAGCCAGGAGTAAAAGCACAGCACAAATAAACAATTATACTCATGGAATGAGTATAATTTACGGCCTGTGATAATGCTAAACCATACAGAAACTTTATATCCTTTAGGTTAGCGTTCTTTTGAGGGGGAAAAAGACCAAAAATTAATTTCTATGACACAGTTGATAAAAAAGCAGATTAATTCACAATTTTCTCAGAAGTTTATACACACTGTACAAACGAGTTCATGCTGAAATTAGTGTTTAATTCGACACAGACATAATTTAAGATCATACAAACCTCCCCTGTTCTGCTAGCAAACTGCTCACAGTCAGAAATCCAAGATTCTGACCAACTAAAAACCAAGTGGATACCAGAAATGTTAAGTCTGACTTTCCTCAGATTGCAATATAACCATTCATTTAAAACAAACACACCCTCACCACCACCCCCAAGAGAACAAAAAACAGCAGAAGCTATGAATGCTGAAAAAGCAACAAACAATTTAAGGGATGAGAAGGGAGTGCCTAGCATGTAATAACTTGTACACCTCGTCCATACCTTGTATGCAACAAGCCCTCTGGCCGATTCAGGACCATTAACTGTCTCTGGAACAAGACTGTCCAGCCCTCCTCAGCCAGAAGAATTGTCATCACAAAGTAGGGCCCTGAAGCTGTGGGGTAGGTGAAAGAACTAAAGCAGAAAGGGAAAATTACATACTTGGTAATTCTAATTTTCTGGAAATATCAGTCAGAAGGAGTCTTTCCTAGACTGAACTAATGGAGTTCTGCTGCTCTCACCTACGAAACTCATGCTTTTGGGTTTCAAGAATAATTTCAATAGAAGAGGGGAGTTGGGGTACTTGATAGACTGGAGAGCTCACACCTCCTACTCTGTGTAAGGCTCTCCTGGACTGAGCAGTTTACCTCCTCTAGGCAAAATTCTTGATGCAAGCAGAGTCAATAAAGGAGGTGAGACAACGAAGCATTTACTGGATGCTTACTGTCATATTAGCTCCCAAAAAAGTTTAACAGCAGTACATTCAAATACAGCCAAATAGAGTAAAATGTAAACAGTATAACAGAAATAAAGTCTGCAGAAATGCAGGGCTCCTACCAATATTGGGATGATTCAGAATCTTCATTATTCGTACTTCTCGAAACAACTGTCAAGGAAGCAGGACAATTTCCTTAGAATGTGTTTATTAGGGAAAAATTACACAAGATATGCAATTTTAAATGTCAAAAAGAAGACAGAAAAGGCCACAGAGAGTAGCATTAGCATAAAATATAGATGAATACAGTGCAGTGAACTCCAGAAAACATAACTGACATCATATGCATTAAATAAATATAACCACTACAAATAATTACCTACCAAAACCAGACTAATTTTTAAGCTTTATGCAAACAGACACACTAAGTTTCACATCCCTTTCCAGAGTTTCACACTGACCAACCCTCACAGATTATTCACACAGGTATTCACTCTCTCTCTGATTTCTATAGTGACTGGCAAGGTCAGCAACTACCCTGAACACATTGAAACTGCAGGTGCAAGTACAAGGTGAAGCACTAGAGAAAAGCCACACACAGATGTTCAAATGCAATCAGATACCAGGAATTCTGAATCCTCCAAGTCCTACTGCTCCACAGAGGTGAAGCAGGCAAGTTTGCTTTTCCTACAACTACCAAATTTTACATTGGTCACAAGCAGCAGGGATGCCCCCTCCCTCCCTCTGCAAGTCCTGAAGATTTATCATTGCTGAAAGTCTGCTGTATGACATTGAAAAACAATTATAAACAACTGGACAAACTTAAAGCCCTTAGTATATATACTTCACACAGATATATTTTTTTAAAAACAGAAACAAGAAGTTATTGCTCCTAAATTTCTACCATTTATGGCTTTATTAATTAGAGGTGCATCAAGACTAACCTAGGTGCTCAAAGGAAAGAAGGCAAATGAAAGAAATCAAAAATGCCTATGTATTTTGGTGCTGTGTACTTCAGGCTGGCAATACTGATAGGCTTGTACTGTTTAATTGAACAGCACAGCCCCTGTTCACTGTGCTGCACACTCTTTGGACCTTATTGGGCTAATGTAGGATGCTGAAATAAATTAAGAAATGCTCACTCTTCAGTGTAATGCTTAGACATTTGGGAAACATCTTAACAGTACAATCCTCCTCAGAGAGAAACTGGGCTCAACACTTTGTGTTGTTGCTTTTTTTTTCCTCTGATGTCTCAGAGACATCTCACCCTCCATTTTCAAAATTAGTCCCATTTGTTCAGATGTAACCCTTGCAAAAGGGTAAAGTGATGCAAGCCAGAGGCCAGACAGCTCCCTAAAGAGTAGCACTTTAGTGCATTTTATGTTTCTAAAATCCTGCATTTATTCTACAAGTTAAGACTACAGAGCAACACCTTACTGAAACTCAGCTTTTAATAAAGTACGATTACTACAGCTCAAGTAATAATATTACAGATTTATACCTGCATTATTTAAGTATTTCACACTAGTTACTATGCACTTGCCTTATAACTGCCATTAAAACAATTTCAGAGGGAAGCGAAATACAAATGCAATTCTCTGAGCAAATATGAACAGATGCAGTTTGCTTACATCTAAAACACAAAACAAGGGTATGTAACATTATGGAATAGAACTAACTTCAGCAAATATCTTTTCCTCATAAAATCAGCCATTGCTAAGGCAAAACATCACACCAGGACATTCTTTGTGAATTTGTTGTTTTTCTAAGTATTGGAATTTGTTGCACAAGAATAAATTTCTCAACTAAATCCATATAAACTAATCAGAAGCTAACAAATCTAATCCAATGGATGGTACAGCATCAGAAGAGCTTCTAAGCAGGTATGTGGAAAATCAGTTCCTCCCAAAAGACTGGAAAGATTTCATAACTTATGACTATTAATACTGGTGTAAGAAGTATTCACAGCAGTGAATCTTATACCTTCATAAGCAGGATTAAAATATGAGACTTCTATAGAAAACAATTTCAACCCTCACATTTTTATATTTAATGTAAACTACATGAGATTAAAAAAAAAAACAACAAAATGTGCATTACTCTAGTCAATATTCTCACAAGATTTAGAAGCTTACTAATTGTTTTAAGACTAATTGGTTTAAGACTCAAATTGATTTCACAGCGACAAGAAATACTGTTCCACAAGTATTTCTGAATAAAAGCTTTAACGGTATTTGAGGACATTCTTTTACATTGCAACTCTGCATTCCATGAAGCACTCCTTCAAGAAAATTCTCCTCCCCCATACTTTCCCCATGCAGAAGCACACTGGTCATTAACACCTGCAATGTCAATAACCATGTATTTACAAATATAAACACTTTGAAATGGTAGCCACCACATCCCTCAATTACACTCAGGATACACCTCTTTGCATAAAGAGGTATTTAAGCAAAAAGACCACAGTTATTTCCTACCAAGCCAAGTGTGTTAAATTTATAAAAATCTGAACAGAAGGGCAACATTTTCTTCTCTGATGACAAGGCAACCTGCTGCAGGATTATGATCTATTTTACAGACAAAAAATAGCATTTTCAGAATTCAGACACACCTGTATTTTTCTGAGCAGCAGTGTCCTTTCTCTCAGAAGGTGTTAGTGCTCCCTGACTTACCTCTCCTCACCCCACCACATATTTACAGGACCACTCTTCATTTTAAAAAGTGCTACCATTCAAAAAAAGTTCTTGAACAAGCATCTCCTTGTTGGAAAGGTGCTATGGCCTCAAAAGCCTCACTTATGGAAAGAGACAGCCAGCACTGTACTTGGTTCCTAAAACTTGTAGTTAGGAAAAAGCGAGAAGACTTGTGACAATTGTTTCCTGTGCTTCCAGCTTAATTTTCCAAGGCACAAACTGCAGAAAGCAACGATCTGCCACACCAGTAATAACATTTCTACTTGCTGTCAGGTTGACACCTATGTTTGAGATTTACTATTTTAAGTTACTATAATCAAACTGAAAATATTCAGTTAACCAAGGCTTTGTCTTGCTTTGAAAAATGTTCTTGAAAGCTGCTCTACTTTCTAAACTGTTACTGAGAAGGGACGTGGCAAAGAAGTACAGCTTTCAATAGATAACATATTGAAATTGTTCCAGATCTTCCACACTACTTTACTTCTGCTGTGCTTTTCTCAACAACAGAAGGAACTTAAGTTAGGGGCTCCAAACATGTTTAAAGAATAAAAAGCCTGCTGACCCGTAAAAGGGGCATATCTTAAATACCATTTCCTAATTAAATCTATTAATGAAAAAATAGCACCTTCTGCTCCACTAGCAGTTTGCAGAAGAGCAACAGAATGCTGTTTCAGAAACATCCCTGATGAAACCAGTGGAAGACAAAATTTTCAATGTAGCAGATATGCAAAAAATAGACCAGCTATTTTGACACAAAATTGTGCTATGACAAAACCCAAATACTTACATTTGGGAACGAATTACAATAGTGACAGTGGGAAAAGCTAAGTCAGTACAGTATGCTACTATCAAGACTGCAAGTCAACAATAAAGCCAGCTCTGTTCTAAACAGATGCTCACTGACTACAGTGGTAACCATATACCAAAGCAACTGAAAACAAAATAGAAAGGCAGGACCCTTAGTTCAACATTGGTTTTCTATTTAAAGGGGTAGAGGTCCTGGAGTGAGAAATATAATGTAAGTTAAGGCTATCACATTGCATGGACAAGAAAGCAAAATTGAAAATTCACAAGGTCAGTTTACTTAAGCCATCAAATGTTAGGCCGTGACACAAGCAAAAATAACTCTGTCTGAAGTACCCTGTGCATACAACAGGGCACGAAAACCACTGGTGAGCAGCTAGGAAGAAACGAAACACACTTTACTTTCATACCCATGACTAACTACAGACCCAGCTTGTATAACACTTCCAGCAAGTGAAGTATGTGCTCAAATATTTCTGTTTACAAAACAGAATGGTGCATGTGAAGCCATGATGACTCATTTCACTTAATTAGGTCAGTAGCAAGTACTGTAGCAAAACTGGCTTGCACTCAGTATCCTTCATACTTTGGTGAACAGAAAGGGGATGATTTTGTGAATGATCCCACACCCAAGATAACCAGATATTTGTCATGTTTGATTAATTAATAATAATCAGCAGTGATTGAAATTCAAAGTTTTGCTGAATTGCATACAATTTCAGCATTGAAGTTCTAGAGACAGTCCTCTCAACCATGAGAATTTAGCTAGGTCCAGACTCAGGAGTGGTATATTTGAGCCAGTAATATATTCATTCCAGTGTCCTCTATAAACCTTCGTTAGATAAGTGCTTGTTCCTACCAACCCAATATTACGATCACTGCTTCCCATTCCCAACACTGCCTACCGAAGCAAAAAGCCACCCAACCACTTAACAGCCCTTTGTACAGTATAAGCCTGATGAGAAAAATTACACAACTTCACATTGCAGTGATACTAAATAGTACAAGGAGAAATCAGTTGCTTCAGTGACTGTGCAAAAATTGTGCTTATGTTTACTTAAGAGTTTTCAGGCAATCAATATTCATTTACTCAGTCACAGCTGAAGGCTTACAAAACTTCAAAACAAAGATTATTTTTTCTAAAAATCATAATCAGTATTTTACAAATGAAAACGTGATACCAACAAATGACCCCATTTTTTAGTGTGAGCAGAAGATGCATGGGATCAATAGATTCGGAAGCTACTGAAGAATGAAATTGCAGTTAAATCACTAAATTTAAATATCTAGCCTTAGTTCTACTATCAGCTGCTTCTAACAGTACCCAACACTGTTTCTCTTGTTGCCAGCTTCCCACTCAAAAAAACCCAAATAACAGCAGCAATGTCCTACTGCATGAGTATTTTATGTACTAGTTGTGCAGTGTGACAACATCTTCTGTATTCTATGAAACTTATTTATACTTGAAATGGTTTATTGAATTATTATCAAGTACTTTTATATGAAATACAACTTCAACTTAACATTAAAACTGTTGTCCCAAAGCTGAGTTTTTCTTGCTTAGTTTTCCAGTAAGTTTTAACATTTTTTAGCTTATCACTCAACAATGAGACAAACCCAGCTCTTCCAAGTGTAAACACCAAGTTAGGTAGGAAAGAAGCTACATGAGCAGCACAGGATTTCCACAATATGCTCTGTCACACACTGCCTCTGTGGGTCCTCCTTCTCTAGCTCAAATATTAGCAAGGAGATTTGCTTAATATAGGATATAGGACTTAACAGCAAAGCTTCTACATGGGCTGCACAGCAGGTTGAATTAAAAAAAATCCAGTAGAACTCACACTCAAGTACTACATAGCAGACATTAAAGCAAATAAAGTAAAAGAGAAATAAAAGAAAAAAAAGGAATTAAAGCAATAACCACACCAAATATCCCCATAACCAAAGCTACACAATAAAATAAATTGTAACAGCAGCCAGATATAAAAGAACAGAATAAGCCCTGGTCTCTCTCTCTCATTTCTACATCTACAGAAGCAGCGGTCTAGTATTTGTAAACAAAAAATACCCCAAATTTTTGTAATGGGCATCCTCCAGTAGGGCAATACAATTCTGTGCTTCAGCCACCACAAAACATACACAGAGTTAAACGGTAAAAATCCAAACCAAACAAAAATCCCCAGGGTCTTGATAAAACTCTTATCACAATGACTATGAAAGACTTCTGAATTTCTATCTTCCGGCATAAACAACACTGTTTTGATTATATTCACTCATTTTGTCAATTCTGTGCACAAAACGTAATTGCCACAGGTCCACTGAGCTCAGCAAATATTTTATGAAAGTTGAAAGAGAATAAAGACAAATATAGAAAAACCCATTAAAGCAATAGAAGTTGGTGCTCTAAGTCTACAAAAAAACAATTACTACATTAAAGAAAAAAATCCAAGAAAAATACCATCCTTTACAGTGTTATATCTTGGTTTAGCATTTAGACAAACTGTTTGTATACCTAATTGGAAAGAAATGTTACTGCTGGCAAAGAGGAAAGCTAGAGGAGGAAGGAAGAGCAAAACAACAAAGCTAAGATACAAACCACATGGAGTCACTGCCCTCAGACAAACGTATGTGCACACCATAGCAGGGAGACCACACTCTCCCAATGTCACACACAAAAATGTTGTTTAGCAAGGTAAGGGGATCAAGTATTTTTGCCAAGTAAATAAAGGATCACGGTTCAACTGTTTACAGAATTTCAGATGTTATGGTTTATTCTTACCTTTTGCAGGCTAGTAGGATTTAGCTGGGTTTTATCTATTATTTTCACAGCAACCTTGGGAAAAAAACAACTGTGAATTACTAAACTCAGAAGAAGGTTTGAACAAAAATATATTGCAGCCCTGTGAGAAGAGCATAAATGCACCTCTAAAACAGGCATATGTGTCTACTTCTATACATTTCATTAAGCACAATTCTCTAACATGCAAAGATTTACCAGCAGGAGCTTGGAACTTTGCCACCAAGGAATCAGTTTTATACTCCTGTCTGCATTTGGACTGAACAACGTTATCTTGTCTAGGCCCTCCAAACACGATTTATCTATTAACACATCACCAATATCAACAAAATCACCTATCAATACATTTCACTTCAGTTTTAGAAATACTTGGGGATGAACAGACACCTTCTCAGCCCCAAAATATCATTTGATGCACAACATTTTGATCCTTTCACCAAGAAACTACATTTTAAAAAGGGGGCAAGGTGGGTGGTTAGGTGGAAACTCAGACATGGTAGGTTACTCCTATATCCTAAAACAGCCTCTAAGAGAAATACTTTATTATAAAGACAACCAATGAAAACAAATCAGACTGTCAGCCTTTTTTCTTTTTTTTTTTCAAGGCTTACCTCTCTTCCAGTAAGCACATGCCTTGCCAGCTTCACTTTGGCAAAATTTCCCTTTCCTATTGTTTTCAGTAAGCGATAATTTCCAATGTGAGGATGCTCTTCATTTGTGGATGTGATGGAGTTCCTGCATCGGGGGATGTTTTGTCTGCTACTTGACTTGATAGGCTGGATGTGTGGTTCAGTGTATCCATCCACAGAGGTGTGCTGCAAGACAAAAGAGTTGGGAATTGAGCTACTTGGATTTTCATAGACAACTGCAACAGAATAGACCACAAGCATAAAAAGATATAAAGGGGAATGATTTATTTAACTTTCACAATATAATTGATTACTCTGGATGGCAGCCTAAGGAGAAAATGCTGCCTTTGGGCAGAGTCTGATACATGTCTCATGAAAAAGTCTGCAGAAAGATTTTAGCAGCAAAACTAGATACCTAGGCAGTAATCTACAAACCATTACAGACTTTTTTAAGCATGCCAAAACACACAGTATGGCACTATGTTGCAGATAAATTTGTCTAATTATAGTCCAAGTTAGTCTTTTATAAATACACTGTACAAATATATTTATACCTTGACATATTTGGAAACAAGGTTTCACTCTATTTTTTTGTTAACTTTCTTCAGTCAAATGACACTACCATTTTTTTTGAGTAAGCTTTGTTTCCCAAACATGTTTGCATCTTTTAAAATTCTTATTCAAGTAGCAAACTATCTACATCTTTATTTTAAAATAACTATTCTTTGAAACTCCATGATATTGCATTAAATATTTTAAATCTCAAAAGTCTGCAGAACTAAAAGGAAGTTATTTTTAATGCATGCTAACACATCATCCCACATTAAATGTTAGTCACTGAAATCTGCAGTGCTTCTGTACTCTTAACTTCCAAGTATATAAGGGGCAAGTTACAGATGGGGCTTGGAACTGCTCCAAGGAGAAACCAAAGTAAAGAAAAATGTCAAAGGAGTGCTAAATGTTTCAGTATTTCAAATACTTTCTAAGAGTGGCAGATGGGTACAAATGTTTAACAGATAAAATTTAGCTTCTAATCTTTTAAGTTACAGACTTCGAAGATTGGCAAATACTGGAAGTAGAAAGAGTGTCTTCCTGGAGCAGTTTTTAGATTTGTAGCAGAAAGGCATGCTTACTCCCATCTAAGCATAAAGCACCAAAACACACCTGAATATTTTGCCATTACTGACTGCCTCAATTAAAAAGGGGATATCTTTGTACAGAGCACTAACAAGCCTGTTCCTAGATCCTTGACCTTAAGCTGAAAGCAGAGTCTGAGGGCAGCTGAAGTTTTACTGCTTCTCCCAATACCCAACCTAATGCTGGGCTGTGCTGATTTCATTCTTTATGGAATTATTTTCACATACAAGCAGAATTTAAAGCAGTACTTCCAGCTTCAGTGTGCACTTGCGAGAGACTGAAGTCAATCCCCTTCTGTGAACACTCAGGCTTACAGGCAGTCCCACTGAACCAGACAAGATTATTTCAGGACATAAGCAGTAGTGGAACTGGGTAAAGTAGCAAACAGCTGCAACACAACCGGAAAAAACAACGAGTATACCACAACCAGAATGTTCTTCCCAAATGTAGCACAACCCTGCTTACATCACCTCCAGCACTATTAATTATTCACTATAGCCAAGAGAACAGCCCTAAATATAATTTTGTTTGTCTTTTCATTGCATGAGTCCTTCTACAAAATACTACTGTACTTCCACTGCTAAACTGTTTTCCAAATTACTGAAGAACCAAGCAAGCCAGGCATGTTTAGATTCTGTATATTAAACAAATTTATTCAGCTGTGAAATAACATGCTAGTAATAGTATTTATTCTTTAGAAGCACATCATTAAAATCTTTTCTGTGGACTTTGAAAGAGAAGATCAGAAGGGCAACTCCAGGCAAAAAAGGCTTTGAAACATTCCTTCAGCATCGGACACCAGTCCTACATGTGATAAACCACAGCTGAAAGAAAAGTCTTCCCTAAAAATACACCTTGCAAAATCAGTACCTGCATGGTGCTAACAATGAATACTTCAGCTGTACTTAGAACCCCATCCAGGGCTACAGCACTGTGCTACACAAACAAGTTTTAGAAGTCTTTGAGCCTCAGATCTTCATTACAGGAAATACAGTGCCCACCAGAAGCACTAACAATCCTAAAATCAGTTGCCAATTTCATATGCTTCACAGGATTAGCCTGCTCCCAGCAGATACCTGAAGGGATCTCTTCGAGAAAGAGTCGGATAGACTCAACCAATGCCATAGGCAAAGAGGAGGATGCCTTCACAGGACAGATTATTTTAATGCAGATCGAACAGGAAAAGCATTATTTAATCAAAATTACAACATAACAGTACCAACCTGAAGAGGAAAAAAAAATAACAAGGTTCATGGTCATGACGATTCTGGATTTTAGTCTGTTTGTGACAGCAAAACTAAGCTACTCTGGATGGTTCCTAATTATTTCTTCTCAAACAGATTCTCTTCAGAGTCAACCAACCATTCTCTCCAGCTATGCCCAAGGATGACAGAAGTCATGCATAAAGAAGGTCAAATTTCCTAGTTTGTGAGTCACACATAAATAAATATATACAAGTTCTGAATTTGAACAGCACTGAATGAAATTTAAATTATTCTTGCAATAGGCTTCTTTTCTGCACATAAACAGCTTGCTATTGTTGGAAGGTAAAGAGGAATGTAAAGTAGAAACTTATCAAGTTCTAGAAATCAACATTCAGTGAAATTGAAACAAAAGATTAAGAAGCTAAAAAAAAAAATTAAGGTCAAATAACAGTATCTCAGAGATTATTTCCAAAGACTACTAAAGCTGCATTTCACAGAAGTATGCAACATCCACACTGTCTAGAAGGCCAGGCTACATAGTTTTCAGATCCTTCTGGTCCATTACAATACATTCATTCATTATGCATCAGCTACTATGTGGCTATTTAAAATGCCATTTCAGTAGAACAATCTCTAAATTCTGAGAAATTTTTCAGGGGGCTGTAAAAACCAACACTCTCCTTGAAGTTTACTGTCATCTAAAAACAATTCCAGCCAACAAGCTGCATTTCCCAACAGGATTTTAATTAGAGATTCTGTTATTTAACTAGATACCCTGATTTTATATACACACACACACACACACACAAATATATATGTAATGTAGTGGGAAACAATATATTCAATTTATGTCAGTGTAAAATGAAGTCTCTAGAAATAAACACATAAAACTAATGTTTCTTAAAATAAAATGCAATTTTGAATAAAAATAGGTTGAAGCAGTAACAAGTTCGAGCTGAAACAGTTTATTAGAGCATTTAGGTATTTTGAATATTAGTCAAGTATTTTAACATAAAGTAACTCGTGCAAAACAAAATCCACCTTTTCAGGAATCTCAAAAAAGTATTTCTAGCATTCAGTTTTTAATTGCAACAGAAGAGCTCGATTAACACTTACTGTTCCATGCTAGGTCTGTTTCTGACATGTTCCACCAGGGCTGTTACAGAAAGCCAAGGGCAGTAAGACCACAAGAGTTAACCTGACCCATTGCTTCTCAAAGCTATCATTTTCTTTGTTTACCCAAGGTAACTTTGCCAAAGCAAGATGACCCGATGGCCAGACACATCATCTTTAAGAAAGTGCAGAAGAACTAACCCCAACAAGTAGGTACAACGTGTGGGTTTCACTACTTTACATATTCAGCATCCTTTAGCCACTTACTAGCCACTGGAGTGGTACTCTCAGGGATTATACACTGCAATCAAACTTACAGCATCACCTATATTAACTGCTGCTACAGCTTGGTCTTAAAAATTCCCCCAAACCCACCCAGTCACACAGTCTTTCTCAATCAAACAACACTGAAGGCCTCTACAGTCCTTCACAGTAAGAGGGTAATTTCCACACATCAATCTGCCTACAAACACCCCTCACTTGATTAAATAAACCTCTTAGTCCTGAATTTTCCCCATCTTGATTTATCACAAGGTAAATTCCTTGGTAGAGTCAGCCCATGGAAGCAAAGTCTGCACATGCAGTTCTAGAAAAGGCAAATCCTCACACTTTTCTCTCAGTATTTCTATCCTGTCCTGGACATAAATATCTTGCAGCCAATTTTTACATTCATAACTCCTACCATTTCCAAGCACGTGCCATACACATGAGCATTTGTAACAGCTGTCATATTTTGCAAATATGCAAATATTTTTCAAAATACTTAGCCCAGACAGAGGGAATTTGAAGGGTTGAGAAGACTGTCTTCTAAATAGTTCTAATCTGCAACAGCTTTGCTCTTAATACATGTATAATGTAGTGGGAAACATTCCTTTACTAGTACACCATAAACATGACTCCTGATATACTCGGTTTATAACAGTATAGAATAAACACATAAAATTACATGTTTCTTAAAATATAATGCTGGGAAAGGAAAGGGGACAGAGATAGGAAATACTGTCATGGACATCCAGCTGTTATCAGTCATTATTCCTAAGGACCTAGGAGCTTCTAGCAAGCCACCTCAAGCAAGTTTTTTGCTGAAGCAACAATCAAACTAAACTGAAAGAGTCAGATTTTTGGAAAGCTCTTGGTAAACCTCGAAGTAGAAACCATCAGAGGTGTTCAGATGAGCTTGTTCTGCATCACATGTCAAGAGCATCTATGTGGTACAGAGAAGATGCAAACTGCAGACAATCATAGTACCTGATCCCCCAGTTAGGGGCAGAAGAAAGGAATTCCCTACTCTTCCAGGTAAGTCTCACATCTTCACAAAACCACACCTCACTCCCACCACACGTATCTATCACATCATACTACAGTTCCTAAAGCACCTCTGCTCTAATAGAGCACTACCTAATTTTTCCTCTCAGATATGTGAAGAAGTATTTTGGAGGGGACAATTTAAAAGACTGAATGTATGTACACAGGATTTTTTTCATATTTTCTTAACAGCAATTAAATGCACACTAGATTGTGAACGTGATTAGAAACTCTGCTATTAAAAAAACCACCAAAATACAAAGCAACCAACCTTCCCCACTGAAAGAGGGGATAATACACAGAACTCAGAAGCTCAGAAAAACCAAAGCAACAATAATGGAGTGAGGAAAGAAGTAGTCACAGTTTTTAAATCAAATACCAAGATCAGTGCATGGCTGACAAAGAAAAGAATCAGACAAAACTGACAAAATGTAGAATGTACCCATCTCCTGTGCCTGCCCATATACACTTTCCAGAAGTGCAAGAAGAAAAATAATTGAACACATGCACGTCCATCCTTCTCTTTAGATCACTTACATAATATGTAAAAATGCCAGACATGATCTTTTAGAATAGCTTGAATCTATCAGCTGTAAGTTACAACAATTTGAATAAAGCCAGCCTGAGTCAAGCATATACAAGCACTTAATTAACTGATCCTGCAACTCTGAAAAGCACTTTATAAAACTTCTTTAAAAACTCCAAACTATACAGCAAGAGAGATACTAAAAAAGTAATTTCCTCATTTTATTTCTACATCTCTTCCCTTTTCTTCCTAGTTGTAATATTATGTATGTCACAAAGACAACTTCAATGGTAACAGGAAAACATTTTTACTGCAAGGTGAAATAAAGTCCCCCAATGCCAACAGACAAATAGTGTTCCCTCTTTAAAAGCAGACATACACAAGTGACAGGTAAACTTATGCTGAGCATTGAGTAAATCTTAATCTGTGCTCTTTACTACTGGATCTAAGCCACATCGAAATTTTGCTGGTTTTTTTGTTTTGTTTGGGGTTTTGTTGTTCAAGTGCTAAACATATGCAGATCTATGTGAGACACAGAAATAAGTTTGCCAACTTCGAGAAAGAATTGTTTTTCTCATCTCAAGCTACACAGGACGCAATGTTTACAGCTCCATACTTGAAGCAATCTAGGAAAGAAAACATCCCATGATCTGCCAGTTCAGAACAAGACACAGCTAGTAAGAGTTTCAGAAATTCATACTAAAAGATCTTTAGAATAATTCTAATTTTCATATGGTTACACCAACCTGTATTAACCCTGTGCATGATAGAGCATGCTCATTCCCTTCTTTTCAAAACACTGCAGTAATGTCATACGGAAGGGTGGAGTTCATTATCACATGGAATTACAGATCCTTTTTATTTGATGGATAAAAAACCTTAAAAATATGCTGGTCCACCCTCAAGATGACAGCCAAAGCATTTCAGAAAAACAAATACCACCACAGCATGAAACCAGGTCTTGTAACCTGAACTCAGCTAACATGTCTCCTCCTCTCCCTGAGCCTGAAGCCCTCAGCCTGGCCAGGCGTGCAGGTGCAGCAGAACAGGACCTTCCTGCCTTTGTTTCATTTCACTCAGAATTGGCACAGTTATTTCAACCTGGCACTTTCCTTCCTGACTCATCCCAAACACACAAACAAGATTTTCCAAGGCTAATTCAGGACAGTCAGCCCGTATCATCTCCATTAATTGCTAGGACAAAACTGAACCCTCCCTGTAGCCCCATGAAAACTGAGACAAGCCAGCTAAAAGCTGCTGCAGTAAACCACAGGTGGAACCAACATGAGGGGGGGAAAAAAGGAAAGTTTTTGTAAAATCCTCGTTTACTCATTTTTGTCATTTGGTACAGTACTAGAAACTACCGTCAGCCTTATTAAGCTAAAGGGCAAAACATTCCCTATTCTGTCAAAACAAAATGTCAAATGTCCCTCATCCATGAAACCTAACACAAAACACTTTTTTGAAGGAAAGCACTTATGGAGAGTGAAGGAGGGAACCAGACTACTCCTGCAGCCTCCTGTACACATCTAAGCACAGCCCTTCACAGACAAGAGCTCTTCCAACATTTCTTGCCAGCCATGGCTCTTTCCTCAGGAGGTGAAGAGTTTAACCTCGCCAGTCTTTTTTGACTTATTTAATGAGATCTTCAAACCTGCCAGCACAGAGCTCCCAGTGAACATTCCCATCTCTCCCAGGACATCCTGCCAGCACTTGGAGGCACAGGCAGCTGTAGGGCACTACTGATTCTGAATGCCACAGCAACCACAGTTGGCTCAAAAATCCCCTGTGAAACAAAAAGAAAACTAAATGCAAATGATGGTTGTTAATTGAACCAACCCAACAAGAACAGGAACACACCCAGAAAGCAAAACTTCTGGCAAAGGAAACTGGCAGGAGTTTTTATTGCACTTATAAATGAGGCAGCCAGGTCATTTCTTAATCGGCCTGATGAAAGGCAGAAGGAGGGAGACATGAAACAACTTACAGTTCAGGATCATGTCAAGCACATGGAGCTTCTCAAGCACTTACAGGGTTTAAGTAGAAAATGTTTCAATATCAAACTTCAAAACTGAGGGGAAAGGGCTGCTTCTACAGTCTAGAGACTGCAATCCTGAAACCTGAGGCTTGCCTCCAGACAGGAAAACAGCAGCAGGAGGCAAGGTTTACTCACAAAAGAGCAACCAGATCAGAGTGTGAAGCATGTCTGACACTCAGGATCAAACAACCACTCTTCTGGGCCAGCTGAGGTTTTCCTACAGAGGAAAGGACACAGCAGCTAATTGGGACCAGGCTCTGAATTGCAAGTCATTCTTCCTCTCAAAGTTTATGAAATGGGCATTTTTTCCTTATCCACTGCATACCAACGACAACTCTGGATAAGTCCCTATGTGGCACAATGGCTTCTGTGGCTGATCCAACACTGCTCCCATGCCCAAGCACACATCTACAACCCCAATACTGCTGGGGCAGCAGGACAGACAGACAGACAGCACAGGCAGCCAAGCCAGACAGACCCTTGCAACTCTGCTGCCAGAGTCACCTTCAGCTCCATGAGCACATGCACCCACTGACATCTCCCCAGTAGCAGCACAGGCACAAGGCCAAAAGGCAACACCCAGCACTGGAAAGACGGGATCACATCAGCTCTATGTTAAACTCTCGTGGAACTGCACTATCAGGACGGGAACAACATGGAAAAGAAAACTGATCCCACTACTTTTCTTGATAATCCAAAGGCAAATTGACACCAGTAGTGAAACTTTAGCTAGGAGATACTTATTCCTACTCCACAACAAGGTAAAAACACACAAGGACTCAGAAAAGAACCAAAACCGACACAACAAGAAAAATCCCCAAAACACAAAAAGCCCCAAACCAACAAAAACAATCCCACAAACAATAAACAGGCTCACTTACTTGTGTTGTTAAACCTCAGAAGAGCATACAATGTGAGCTTAAGAAGCTCCTCTTTAGGGATGACATGAGTGGGCAAAGCACTTCAAACACTTTGCTACGCAAAAGAGGAAGGTCCTCCTCCAGCAAGATGGACAGTACTTCTAAAGTCTTTATATCCCCATTACTAGATTCATCCAGTGGATCCAATGACGAAGTCATCAAGACAGATCACCATCTCATTCTGAAGACTATTTTACCTCAAGGTCTTACTAACTTTCTGAAGTCAAGCCAGCTTCTAAAAAGTGATGAGATGACCAATTAAAATATCCAACCTGATAGCGGTACATACTAATTGATGTACACATGTCCTAGAAAAGAAATTGTCTTGGGCAATGCAGGACTCTGCAATGTTTGAGGATTACATCAAGCTCTGTTTCAAATGCCATTACTCAATGTTCAGCATGATTTTCCCATATTCTTTTGATGTTCTTCCTTTAGGGATCTTGGAAGTCTAATCTGAAGAGTACGGAGACTCACCTTAATAATTCCCTTTGTACAATACAGTACATACCAAATAAATGTAACTAGAAGTAATTCTCAAAATTAACTTGTCGCCTGGACAGAAGAGGGGAATAGAAAGCATGGTTCTACAGCAGATTAACAAGGCCTACCTTAAGCCCTTCCACAGGGCCTTCAAAGGAGGGCAGGGAATCCTTTCTGACCTGAAGAGCTCTTCCCTGGCCTCTTGCACTAGAGCACACTAGTTTAGTTTCTCCACGTTCAAGGCTTGATAATATGTGCTGGTCCACTGCTCTGCAGCCAAGGACTTCTGGCATCAGTAACAAGTCTTGCCCTGTGGACTGAGCTGCAGAGGGCCTTAATGGACCTCATCTGTCTAGGACATGTGGTTTTCACATTTAAGCCAGAATCTCATCAGACTCAGCATTCTGCAGGTTTTGGGGTTTTTTTTGTTTTTTTTCCCCATAAGCATAAGGGTCATTCATAAACATATGGTTGACTCCAAGGAATAACACATACTTTCACACAGGAAAACCAGAACACCTTCCTCAGGGGAGCAAGCACTTTAGCTGGCATGGACATTTCCACCAATAAGTCTACACTCCAGCAGCATTCAGTTACAAGAGCTTTGTCTCCTCAGAACAGGCTAGCAGAGCATGACCTGATGGTGGGAGATGCAGATAAAGTTAGTTATAAGGACGCCTCTAAACTTATTTTATGGTTTCAGAAGATCAACTATGCTTTACAGCAGAGCAATATTATGACAATGTATCCAAGTCAACTGGCTGGGACAGGGTGAACTCAAAACAAACAGCAAAATGAAGAGAGTCCTCTGCTGAGTTTTTCACATAAGTGTTAATTAACAGATCAAATAAAATGTCCTCAGTCGGGCGGTAGTAATTATTTATCTTTATCTGGATAATGCTATAGCACATTTCAACTTAGCAAATATATTCCCAGCCTTGCACAGATTTATGCTTAACTTTAAGCTGTCCAAGCAGCATCTGGCTCTTGAACTATCTCCTATCTTACGATCAAAGAGTACGTTTTTCACAGAGCTCAGACGACAATATCCACAGAGCCCCTTGTTCCTAAACTCGCACAACCACCCTGTTTTAACCTTTGGGCTTCAATTATTCATGATCACAAACTACTGCAATATAGTGCTCCAGAAATACATGCAACTAAGAAGCTAAATTGATACATAGAAAAAAGCTAACAGCAGCAATACTCCTTGAAGATTTTGCAAAATATGTAATATAGCTAGAAAAAGAAATACACTTCTTTAGCTGTTTTAAACTGGAAAATACAGTGATACAGTAGATAATGAATACTGACAACCACACATATACAGCAGATAGATGTCAATGTGCTGAATTCAAACCATGACAGAAATCACATGTGAGTGTAACAGGTGTAAAAACCTGCACAAGAAGAAGAATGAACAAAACTAATTTAATAGACCACATAACATAATTTGGCTAAGGAAGTAAAAGAAAAAAAAAATCACAGGATGAAAAGAAAATATTAAAATAAATACAAAAAAATAAATGCAGATACTGCATTTACCCAGACCATTAAAATAACAAGTTAGGAAAATGTGGAACAAATAATGTTCACATATATATAGGTAAATCTTAATAAGACAAGCCAGATAATCTGTGATTAGAGGTTTGAACAAATCTAGTATGTATTCAAAATGAATACAGGCATTAAAATAAGCAGCCAATCCAACAGTAAGAAAGAAGATGTATGACCTTCTCTAGAGTCCTTGACAATCTGTGGGTGAGGAATTCCAGATCCCCAGGTATGGGCTTTACACAGCAGCCCAGCTTGCAGGCTGCAAAAACTGGGCATTTCAGACTTCTTTATCTAGATGGTGAGACACATCAAATAACCAGAAGCAGCAACAGCAGCCTCCAGCCCACCATTAGCAGAGGCAACTCTTGATTCTGTCCCGAGCTGGACATCAAAACAGTTTGGATAATATAAGAGCAGCATGCCTGGAGATCCCCAGCTGAAGTGCCTTAATGAATCAGATGCTATCTCATATTAAAACAGGAATTAATTTGATTCAGTCTCAAGGAAAGAAAAGTCATAAAAGCAGAGGAAGACACGGGGACCTGATGGCAATGTCACAGGTGACAGGGATTATATTAACCTCCCTACTGTAAATTGGGAATTTGCCCCCAAACCTTAAAGAAAAGTCATCCCTAAGCAGATTTCAAATGGACACAACTGAATTTTTCCAAGGCTTAGGATGAGCTGCCAACAATGTTTTGTTCTCTCTTCCATCGCCAATGAGCCAAGGGTCCTTCTCCCACCCACAGTGCTAAAATGCTCCTTGCCTCTTAAAAGATAAGGAAAGCAACAGCATGGTAGAAGAGATGATCACATATGCCTGTATGCAGCACTGCAACCCCGGAATTATCACAGGCTTGCTGGGAAATCTATTTTTTTCCTTAATTTACCAAACTAACTAGAATGCTCCCAACCTCTGGGGATGACAACTATCGTGTTAAATATTTTTCTCTTTTCATCAAACAGTTAAAGAATCTATTCATTTTCTCCTGCCTTCCCATGATCTAACAGGTGACCTGAAATCAGGTATAGTTTTAGAGAAAAGTGTACTTCCAGATGGCTTCCTACCCTAACTCCAATATATAACTGTTCTACCAGGCAATAAACGTGACAGACCCCCAGTCCTTCTTTTTCTCTGTCACTTACAGAATTTATTCTTTAATTAAATCAAGACAATATTAAGAAAATGGCTGATGCACCATTAACACTTCACTTTATCATAACTCCAGTCTAATAGCCAAGGGCTGTATTTAATTCTTCTTCTTCAGGTTAGTAATTATTTCGTGAAGGTAACGAAAACAAAAGGATAGAGAAGTCCACTTGGTCTCTTCTACACCATTCCAGAAGGCTTGACACCTCTCACTTGAAAATAATTCTATTGAAATGTAATGTTAGAAAATTAATTTAATGACTAAAGGGGGAAAAGCTTGTACACAATAACAAAACACAAAGTTTTACAAAAGGTCACACAAAAATCTAATAATAACAGCAGTAGCAGTAATAATATGTTATCTTGCAGTATTTAGGAAACATCAAACTTGACTTTTATATGAGTGCTATACTTCTGCAATCAGTGGATGAGCAAGAATAGCTTTCTTAATAAGGACCTTTAAATGCAATTTTATCAGTCTACTTTGCACAGGCTGTGGGATTAGATTTCCCTTAGCCCAACTACAAACATTGCTGGAGGCATACATTCTCTGATAATAATTATGTCTTCCACTAATTCCAGCATCTATATTAGTTCAACCCACATTGCTCATACCAGGTTTGAGGATAAGATTTCACTGGAGTCTGCAGTAGATGGAGCAAGAGTTACACTGTGAATAGCTTTCATAAATTTTCTTTGTTCATGTGCATCTTATGTCTGTCAGTGGAAGAAAGAAGTCTAAAAAGCAGCCAGCCTTTTTCATTCAATAGCAAAATAAGAAAAACAAAATTGAAAAGCTATTATATATAGGTATGTCTGCTAAAGTCTACTCACAACAATATTATTAATATTTTCTGTATCCATTTCATTGTATTGAATGATTAAAAATGCTATTACTTTGGGAGTCTGATCTTAAGGAAAAAGTCTGATCTTGAGGAAAAAGTACTACTTTAGTCCTCCAACAAGTAAAGACATATGCTTTGATTTTTTTTTAACCACCAGTAGACTGTCCTTACTATAATGGCAGGGGGAAGAAAATCAGATTATTGTTGGAAAAAAATTACTAAATAAAACCCCAAATGCTTTAAAGAATTATATTACCTCAAATCAATAATATTATCTGGAACAAGATATGAGTAAATACATTACACATGTAATCCATTTGTGGAAAACAACCATACCCTCTATAAGAGCTCAATGTAGCATTTCACAGACTAAGGTTATTTCCACGGCAAAAACAAGACTCCTCTTAACACATAAGATTCTCTGAATTTCTAAACTATGCCTCTCCTTATTTTAAGTGAAGACAAACATCTAAGAAGTAGAAAGTTACTTACATATGACTGAAGCCAAGCATGCACTCTCAAAAGGAATTTCAGATATTTACTGTTTAAGCACAAGTAATTTACACTGCTGCTACACAGCCTGCAGTACACCCTACCCTCCCCTTCTCCAGCTCTGCAACTCTCACCCCTTAAATTCCTCACGTATCTGAGCGTATGGAGAAAACCTCTAAGAGAACATGATAAAATTGTATGTCCTCTCTAAGTAATCACTGTGAAGCTTTGGTTACTATCTGAGAGAAAAAAGCCCAGTAACTTTACTAGGGTAGAAGGAAGGAATGAGAAAAATACGGTGTAACTGATGAATATTTCAAATAGTAATAATAATTTTTGCTAATATTTGAAAGAGCCCCCAACACAGAAACAGGTCTTCCCAGCCCACCCACAGCAAAGAATTTTTTCACTCCCTTTAGCTTTACAATTCAGATTATTCCCACATTAAAATGCTCCTTGGGATTCATACTGAAGGGTATTACTTGAAGGATAAACAGGAGCTACAACTACATGGCTTTTATAAAGCTTTGTATTGAGTTTGCTTATGTCATTAAATGAGCAAAACTGGAAAAGGTCCCAGAAAGAGAGAGAAGCATAAGGAAGCTGGCAATGAGTATGCCAAGCTCCAGCACAAAAGCACGTTAGTAAGCAAAATGGGGGAGAAAACAAAGGGGGTGGGGGGAGCCAGAATGCGAGATTATAGCAAATTGCAGGGGTTTAATGGCCAGCAAATTAATCAACAGAGTCAACTGGAATCTCAGAAAGATGGATATTGGGTATGCAAGGATAAAGCTGATGTGATGGCAGGTTATAGACTAGCACCAGGCTTAAAATTAAAGTGGTCAAGTTTTTGAGGGACTAAGTAAGAGAAATTATCTACGTGACAACCTTAAGATTATAAATAAATGGCCTTTTCCCTTCTGAAAAAAAAAAAAAAAGGCTGCTTGAAGACCAGTAGAAGATGTTTTACTTTATTTTTCTATTACTTTCTTCTTGAGCATTGGGTTAAGATGAAAAAGATAAAACCAACAGTGAGGAAGGGAGGAATCCAAGAGGAAATCTTCCAGGAGAACTTAAAATAGTAGTCTACCCCAGTGACTAAGGCTGAGCCTCTGCTTACAAGGAGGTGTGTGTTTTACTGCACTGAGGTGTAAGCCCTCCTACAGAAGCTCAGCAGAGGCACTACAGGTTTTACCACAAGTCCCACCCTAGGCAAGAGCCTTTTCAGCAAGCCCTGCTACTATCCAAATCTCATTTATTTTCTTCAACCACATCTGTCTAATTAAAGATATCACTTCTCTCTAACAACCTTGCCTAATTCTATGTCTGCTTGAGATTTTAAAAGTTATCATGCACTACTTTACTTCATAATACAGAAACAATTAGACTTTGTCACCGGTAATATTATCATTATCTGTTCTTGCAAAAGACAGCCATGGGCTATCCAGCAACTCTATATGTTCAGCTACATACACCAATGTATTACACAAGTGGTTTCATCAAAGGTGAAATAAAGTTCTGTCGTCTTATTCAACATAACACAACATATTTAAAACATGGTTCTGCAATGCAGCTGGACAAAACTCCTTACGTTTGATCACTTGAAATACATACTAAGTTTGGACATAATTCTCTGCTTTGATTAACATTCTGCTACTTTTGTGAATTCTACAGGTGTTTAAACAAAAAACCTCCCAGCACATCAGTAGGGTCACTGTGAACAAGGCAGAGGCTGGTCTGAAGTCACAAACCTGATGCACTGTGACCTCAGAAACTCCATTACATGTAACAACCCTTAACCTCATGCTGTGAACACACACATCAGTGTGCTGCCATTCAATGCTCTTTCAGAAAGGGTATACATCTTGGAAATATAAAACAATCACTCTGTCTAAAGCTCATTGTAACCAAGAGTCCTCCTTCTGAGATACTGTCTGGCTTCTGAAGAAGCGAAGTGTGAAGAAAAAGAAACCTTTTCTTCAATACACATTGTGTCGCTGTATTTTATACTTAGGTTTCTATAAGAAGAATACACTTTTATAGAACATTGCTAACTGAAATAGTTTGCACACCAAGGGACAGAAATCACTGGTACTGAGCACTTAAATCTTGCACAGCAATGAAGGGTTCTCTACAAAAGTCATCTTAATTGTAAGGTACATGAATGCCAAGCAAACAAGTGGAATGCAGGCCACTTCTTATTTTGACATCACAGCCCATACCTAAGGTGTCCCACAAGCATAGGAACAGCAAGATAAGAAAAGGAAAATTACTTTTTCCTGAAACCATACACCAACAAGCAGCAGAATAGGAGAGCTTGAAAACCCACAAACACATTCATTCCAGCAAGACAGCCTGCTTTCCACAAGGATTTAAGCAATGTGAAGTGATAGTTCATCAGCTGTCCTGATAAGATGGAGAATTTTAGAATAACATAATGATCTTTCACTCTACAGAGATGCCAAAGAAACCTGTGCTTTTGAGTTTCACATAAATACAACTACTGATCAATCATTAGACACTAAGCTGTGGAAGTGTTCTGTGAGCATGTCTGGTTCATTGCTTTTAAGGTTAATTGTAGCCCAGCTGAATTTAACTGTGCAAGCACCCTACTACAACTGTGAACATATGTCTCTCTGCAGAAGTTGCTGTTTTCTTTGAAAGCACACAAAAAGAAAACCCTGAAAAAAATGGCCACATTAAAAAAAGTAAAAAACTAAATTAAAAGAAAAAAGCATCTTCATGTGCATCTTAATCTTCTGCAATAATTTACATAAGATCTGATGACCCATCAAAAGGAACTGTTGCTAGGACAATGCTTTTTTTTCAGAGCTGTGGCTGCCCCAACCCCAGGAGTGTCCAAGGAGAGGTTGGATGGGGCTTGGAGCAACCTGGGATGGTGCAAGGTGTCCCTGCCTTCCCATCACCCTGTCTGCCTCATCCCCAAGCTGCAGGAAGGTACTTACCCCTCAGAGCTAATGCAGCAGAAAATGTAAAATGCTTTAAATCCAGTCTCACACAAGCAGAGCTCAGACCCTCCCCAGGACATGCCCATCACTGGGAGCATCACACCTGAAACTGGCAGCACCCTGGTTGTGCTGCTTGGGAACTCTTTGCTGTCTGTGGTGATGGCTTCAGGTTGTTTTCCTCATTTTATTCCTGAAATAATGTGGGATTCAGCCTTCAGAACCAAAGGACTCTGCTTCAGCCACAGTTTTAATAGGTAAACACTAATTTTTGACTGAATTTTTGTAAAATGCAGCCAGTTCCAGCTCACTGCCCAAAGACTCTTGGAGATCCTCTGCCAGCTGTGATTTCTTTGGGCTGCCTCTCCTGATTTTGGAAGGGGAGAGCTGCACACCCTGAGTGATCAAAAACAGAGAGCAAAGCTTTGCTCCAGGTACTGCTCCCAGTCAGACCCTGTCCTGGTTTGAAGGACAGGTGTCTGCCAATAAAGGCAGAAGCTTCTCTTTGAAATGGAGAATGTAAACCCCCTC
>JANRGV010000062.1:17943864-17968886 GCA_024734035.1 Alethe castanea
CTGGCCCGGCGCTCGGCACGGCCGCGGCCCGCCCGCCCCTGGGGCACTCGGCCTGGGCGGCACGACTGGCCGGGCCGCCACCGGGTACCGGGGAGAAGCGGAAGGAGGGAGGGAGGGAGGGGGGTCTCGGCGCGGCACTCACGTTCTCCGTGTCCCGCTCATTGACGGTGGGCAGCGGCGTGCGGGTGGACATGGTGTGGGCCGCGGCGGCGCCGCGCCCGGCGCTCCGAGGGCAGAGGCCGCTCCTAGGCCTCGGCGGAGCCCGCCGGCCGCCCCCGCCGGCAGCCGGGCGCACACGGCGGGACGCGGGGCCTCCTGCCCGCTACGCGCCCGACGCCATCGCCTCGCCCGACCGCCTGGCTGTCCCTCCGCCCGCCTCGCCGCCGCCGGGCTCCGCGCAGCTCGGCCGCCGGCTCCTCCTCCTCCCCCGCCCTCCTGCCCGCTCAGGTGAGCGACCGGCAGCGCAGGGGGGCCGCGGCGCCTCCTCGCAGCATCCGGCGGCGGCACCAACTCCGCCTCGCTCCCTCCCCGCTTCTCCCCTCCTCCTCCTCCGCCTCCTCCTCCTGCCCGCCCCCGCCCCGCCGGCCCCGCCGCAGGAAGCGCCGGGCGGTGCGGGCGGGCGGGCGCTGCTGTGGCGCCAGCGCCGCTGTGGCCGCGGCTCCGTCACGGGCCCAGCGTGGGTGGGGGCCGGGCGGGAGCGCGCCCTGGGCCCGGGGCTGAGGTGATGTGGGACCTCATAGTCAATAAGAGAAGGACTGATCTATTCTCTGTGGTGACCAGTGACAGGACCCGAGAGAATGGTCCGGAGCTCAGTCAGGGCAGGTTTAGGTTGGATGCCGGGAGGTCACCCAGAGGTTCTTGGGCACTGGAACGGGCTCCCCAGGGAAGTGGGCACAGCACCAGCCTGAGAGAGTTCAGAAAGCTTTAGGACAACGCTTTCAGGCACACGGTGTGATTCTCAGGACTGTCCTGTGCAGGCCCAGGAGTGGGACTCGATGATCCTTGTGGGTCGCTCCCAGCTCGGGACAGCCTGTGCTCCTGTGGGACGGGTGCGATGCTCCGCCGAGGGCAGGGCGTGTCGCAGAGCCCGGGTCAGGGCCCCTCGGGCGACCGGGCGTGTCCCTCAGCTCGGCACGGTGGAGAGGCCTCGGAGAAGGCACCGGGGCTCGGCCACTTGTTGTTTTGGGAAGCCCCAAGCTCCCTGAGTGTGGGCTGTGAGACAGGGCCCGTGGGCTGCCGGGGCTGCTGATGTTGGCTAGCGGGTTGCCAGCAGCTGTCCCTCCTTGGCTCTCCGTTGTCTCTGGTAACCAGGGCAGTGGGGCAGCACTTCTGCCTCTTGCATAGCTTCAATTCTGCAATTCATGGATTCTCTGGAGATTTGTAAAACGCCGCGTCAGCGTCTGTGTAAATCAAGCCGTTTATTTGTGCACCCCAGCCAGCCTCCTTTACCCACTTGAAGCTGAAATGGGATCAGCAAGACTGTGCAGCGCATCCCTGCACTCATGTCCGACCAGCTCACGGTCCTTGAACACTTAACCAGTGACCTCATGTACTTAAAATTAGAACCATACACACATTTTTGTCTTTGAGAAGTTACTGGTGTTTACACAACAGCAGCTTTTGCTGGAAAACCAGCCAAACCCTTCACCAAATTCTAAAAAATAATCTGCAAATAATGCAAGAAACCCCCCAACTTCCCCTGCACTAGAAGCAAAACAGTGGGTCTGAATTTCCATCGTAAAATTTTGACAGATCTGTGTATGTGAGACTGTAAACATCTTCATAAACTCTGTAAACACAATCCTTGTTCTGGAAAACCTTCCTTAGGAAAACACTTGGGAAGGCACTTCATGAGTTGTGTATCTATCTTCAGGAAGCTCTTATGTGCTCATGAAAGAGCTCTGTCATACGTTACTTGTATTATTTATGATTTATAATAAGTATTACTTGTGTTATTTATAACACATATATATGCATCTATATGCATAGGTAAACACACTGGTAGTGTATGTTTAATTCTGTCTATATTAATTCAAGAGGTACCCCCAGCTCCTCAGCACTGGTCTGCCCACAGTGGAGTTTTCCACATATTTGGGAAAGCAGCTGATGCAGGCACAGGCAGAGAACATCCCCATGTTGTAGGAGCAGTGTAACTGGCCTCGCTCTTTGCACATTCAACATCCTGTTACTCTGAGCATGCATGATTTGTCAGTCTGGAAATGATAGATGTTTCCAGCTTGTCCTCGGACCTAAACCTCCCAAACCCTGGCAAGGGCTTCTGTGAATTCCTAGTTCTCTCCCTACATAGCTGGGAAGGAAATTTTAGGGTCCTTCATTTCACTGGAAACGAAATAATCTGAGATTGGGTTTATTTGAGGTAAGCATCCATGGTCTAGCCGGCATGCCAAAACAAGTTTGTTGACAAACTGGATATTAACCCAGTTTAGTTGCTTAGCTCATCAAAATGCACTCACTTTTATCCCAAGTAAGAACAAGACTGTGTCTAGGGCTCTGTGTGGGGCCTGACTGCAGTCCTTACTTGGTCAAAACTCCCACTGAGGCAAACCCATCCTGGTGTGGATTTGTGTATGCACCTCTGATCAGAGAAGAAAGAAGTGTAAGCTCCAATGTCTTCTAAATGTGTTTAATGGCACCACTGACTAAAGCAAAGCTTAGAGAGACTTGAATAAGCTTTGGTCAGTATTTAGTAGGAAAATTTAATCAGAAATTAAAAATGTTATCTGGAAGATCTGCTTCCCAGTTGTTTTGGCCATGGTTGTTACTGTTATCATCTTCTTTCATGTTGCCATGGTCTGTCATTAATAGCTCTGTTTAATTTAGTTGTGTTATTACTACACGTGTTTCCCCCAGGTGGGAAATGTGGGGACAATGACTGACGGGCTGCATGGAAGAGAAGGTGACCACAGAGATGGTCCTGTCACAACTCAGTCACTCTCCAAAGAGACAAAGCAGAAGAAAGGCAGTGGGCTGAGCCCAAAAATGACCTGGAAGGAGAAAGCTTCAAACTGTCTGAGACCTGCAACTAAAACATGCCAAAAGTTATTGCTGCTTCAAGCAGCATTAACTCATGCTTGATTCCCAGCAGGAACGGTGTATATTTAGTGAGTGGCTTCGACTTCATCACTGAAAACGTGGATATTCCATCACCTTACCAGGACCCAAATCCCATCCACTACTGTAGTTGTGATTTCAGACGCTGGCTTGCATTGAACCTTTTCCCACAATTTTGAAATTCAGTTCTCAGCAGAAAAAGGATGAGAAAATCAGAAATAACATGGGAATAGGTGGCCACTGTGATGTGTGTAAAACAGAGCAAAGTCATGCTCTTTATTGCCTTTCATTACACCAGGACATCTACTGTAGTGTGGAAAACTAAATTAAAGACCTGGCAAATATGAAAGAGTAAAATACCTCCAGCTGCATGCAATAAGGCTTCAGTAGCATTAAGGAGTCCTGAGGTCATTACAAACTACAGGTAGAGAGCTCCATGGATTGTTTACTTCCATGAGGGACACTGGAAAAAATGACATGTACTCTGTACATGTGTAGACTTTGTAAATATGTTAATAGCTACAATCAAGACTGATTTTGCTGTAAGAATCATTGGGAAGTACAGTCTTAGTGGGAAGTTAAGTAACTTGTAATTTGCCCTAATGCTTTAAACCTGCAAACAAATTAAGGAGTTTTTTTAATAGCAGTCCATAGCTTCTGGAAATACTCTTACCATGTACGTGCAAAAAACCTCCCCAAAATGTTTAAATACATTTAATAAGCCAAAATTTAAGGTCAGTTTTACTGAAATTTAGTAGTTAAGTTTCTGTCTTCACTTTTTCTGGGTAACTGAATGTTTTTTATTGTTTCGATGCTGTTACAAAGAACTGCCCTAAGAATATCCATGTAAAAGCTTCATATGAAAACAGTAAATAAAAGCAGCATTTGTCACTGATTAGCCTGGACATCTGGGAGAAGGATAATAAAATTACAGTACAACTTTACAGTTGCAGAGATTTCTTGCACATCCCCAAGGCCTCTAAAATGACATCAGAAAATCTACTCCAGAGAAGAGAGAATTAGCTCTTAAACATGTGGGTTGCCTGTGGTCTGAACATGCTTGAAAGGGCAGTTGCTCTGTCCCTGGGCATGTCACTGATGGTCTAAAAAAGCAGAAGGGTCCTGTAAACTGGTCCCACTATGTTAAAGATCTCTGCACTGTCTCTTAATAATCATAGCTAAAAATAGCTGGTTTTGATTGTTTCCTTCAGCTTTGATATCTCATCTTTCTTTTGATGCCCCCAGCTTCTTCAGCCATACAGCCAACTTCTTCCCACATCTGAAGAGTTTCAAAAGGAAACTAGCAAGCCACTGTAGCACTGAGGGAGAACCACAATGAAACCTGGGGCAATGGCAACTCTGTGAATTTCACCCCTTGTTTTCTTTTACTGCAGCATTTTTTGACTGTTGTGGCTTTTAGTAATGGTTTCAAACTTACTTTTAAAAAAAGATTCATTTTCTTTCCTTTTTTTTTTTTTTTTTTTTTTGTAGCTTGAATTTCGATTAGTATCTTGGCAGAGGAGGTAAGGCTTGAATCATTTTCATGCATCAGCGCTACAATATCTTTTTTGCTATTCATTTTTTGGGAAACATTAACATTCTTAGAAAAGACTATCAGAGAGTAATAATGAAAACAATGTAGTATGTTGGAAGTATGTGTAATGAATATGCAATGTGTTGGTATTCCTTTTATCTGAAAATATTTATTTGTTATGAAAGCATGTTAAAGTGTAACTATTTAAATCTTCACGATTCCTATCATAGTTGTATCTGAGCTATCACACGGAACATAATGCACCTCTACATTTGAGCTGGGAAGCTTCCTGAGCTGTTGATAAGCTGTAGATCTGAGGAGCAGAGGCTATAAATGGTCTGTCCAGGAGCAGAGAGAAAGCCAGGGACAAAGGAAGTAGTCCTCAGGGACCCTCTGGATACAGTTTTAAAACCAGCTTTAGATAACCCCATGAGATGGGGCAGGATGGCAGAAAGCCTGCAACAAGATGCCTGGTGATCTGCCATTGATCTTCAGAGGGCCACCAGAGACCAGAAGTGGGGGAAGAGTTGGGAAAGGCAATTAACCTAAGTGGTCACAGATGTTCTCACTCCACATCTGCCCTCTGCAGACTTCAGTGGTGTGGTTTCTGTGGAAACAGAAACTGTGCGAAATGGAGCTGCTACCCTTGGCAGGATCTAATTTTTCCAAAGATGTTTTCTACAGTAGCACAAAAAGCGCTCCTTGATGCAGAAAGGTGCAGAGCTATCCTGCAGCAGTATTGCATATTCTGATCCAAGAAAGAACAGCTTTTGATCCAGGAACAATTGCAGGATTTGTTATGTCTTGATCCAACAAACGATTCTGTAAAAGGAAGGTCTCTAACTGTGGCAAAGATCCTATGTAATCCTCAGGGAGCATGGGGTCAGTTTGAAGTCTCTCCCCTGCCCATTTTAAGGTGACCAAGGAAAGAAAGATTTGAGCTAAACTCCTGACTGCAGCATTTAAGCATGTCTGTGTATGTCTCTCTGTATTTTTTTACTTATTTAGGACTTATTTTTGCAATACCTTATTTGGTTAAAATACCTAGTTGAGTGTACTAGGTTTCATTTTTTATTGAGTCACTCTACCACTTTAGAAGCTTAAAATGACTTGGGTTGTGGGGTACATGTTTTTCCCATCTTTCCCCTAGCTCCTCCTCCACCATCCCCCCATCAAAAAAAAAAAAAAAAAAAAAAGGCAAGCAGTCGCCTTGTTTTGTTTTCTGCTGACTGCACTGAACTGGCAGAATAGCCTTAATTGACAAAATGACAGGATAGAATAAAATGTTGGAAGGAAAGAACTGACACAGGCATTCCTGAACTTTTTAACAGTTCAACCACAATGGCCTGTTCAAATGAATTCATTACTTCCACAAGAGAAAGTAAATTTTATCCTTCCCAGAATTTGCATGTGGAGCAAAATGGCCGACAGCGCTGACTCCCATGAGTCATCCTGACCACATCTTACAGTGGACTGAAGGCTAAGATGAAATCCATCCCACCTTCTCTGAGGTTATCAGGAGCAGAGGAAGGACATCTGGGCCTCCTGTAACAGCTGCTGAGCCAGAGCTCAGGCTCAGTAACCTTGACTGCAGTAGCTTCAGCGATGGATTTAAAAGAGGATGGATTCTAGAAATCTCCTTTAAAGATCCCAAGAGGGTGTAAAACAACCAGATGAGAATGATAGGCAGCAGGGTTCACTTTGAATTGATTAAATCTCTGCACAAAACCAGCACCCCAAACTCAGGTGCAGGAAGAGGGAAGGGGACCTTACTCTGAATTACTTGGCCACTCCTGAGGTGGGATAACTGGCTGTACAGGGCCTTAATCTGCCACCAGAACCATCCCCTTGCAAAACCACATCATCTTGCTTTCCCAGCTGGGAAAGGAGGGTACCTGGAAACAGATAGGGGAACACAGCAAACAAGAAAATAAGCACGTTGTCAGATTCTACTTTTTAAGTTAGCCAGAGAAGTAAGAAACAATGTGAACCTGATTTCCAAAATGAGATAAAAATAAACCAAAGGGATTATTTTTAGATGTACCATGCTATCCAATAACAATTCAGCTTTACAGCATGTACAAATAGGATCCAGATTCTGATTTTGGTCATATTGCTGGATGTTTTCCATTGGCCTCAAAGATAATTAGTAGTTTCATCAAAGTAAGTTGATCAGAATTTGGCCATAGATCTATTGTTCCTTGATGTGATGCATTTAATAAGTTTTAGGGGGAAAGTAATGATTAAAAAAATAAAAATAAGCAACACACTGCTCTACCTCACAGTTTTATTGAGGTTTAAATGATTGTGTTTTGAGAATGAACAGTGCTCTATGTCTGCTAAGCATTATTATGCATTATATAAATGCATAGTATCAGGCATGCTATTTTCATCTTTGCCCACAGCATGATAATGACGTCTCTGCAGTGGGATGAAATGCAACTCTATATTTAATAAAGGTTATGGATTTTGTTTCTATTTCATGTTGTTAGGTGCTGTGCTGCTTCTGGTATCTAGGTCATGGTTCAAATCTATTAGGGGTAAACCATGGCCACTCATTCCTGTCTGGCCCTCTGCTGCTACAGGGAAAGTTGTTCCCCTGTGTAACTCATCAGCTTAGTTTAAAGTTAGCAAAAATGCTCTGTGATGGTGCCAGCACTTACAGGGGTGGAAAAAAATACCAGACTGTACTCTGGGATATTCATAACTCAGCTACACAGTGCTGTTGATAGTGATGTATAATGAATTAAGGACATTTAGCTGAAACACTGAAGTCCAGCATCTTTAAGAATGCTAAAAATTGAAGTAAAATATCTGAGAACAAGTTTAGTAAGCTAATGGTTTGCTTAAGAGAGCAGTTTCATTTTTTTACATAGGTCTGATGTGGTTGCAATGAAGTATAGTACTGAAGATCTCACTGGGGTCCCAGATCACTTTCCAATATGGTTTGCAAGTCCGCCTTTGATAACAACAAAATTTGTTTCCATTGCAAAACTAAATATATATATATATATGTTCTTTAGTTTAGGTTTGTGTCTCAAGCCTTACTTTTGGCACTGCTCCTATATTGCTGTTATTTACCCTGAAGAAGTGTATAGAAATCCACTGGAACAAATCCTAAGGTCTTCTGGTCAGTTTTTTATTGAGCTTTTACTAGAAAAGAACTCACAGTAGTAAAAATCCTAATGGATAAAAAACAGCTGAGCCCACACCCTTCCCTCTGATTTCCATAGGAGTTGTTGCTGAGTAAGAGCTGGATGCATCTCCTGCTCCTGCATCAGGACTGCTGACATGAACAAGTGGGAGGAAGATCAAGCTCTGGCAAGGACTGGCTTCAGGAGCTGCTTCGTTCTCCTTTCACACGGATGGGAGTGTCACAGCGCGCTTTCCTGTCTAATCAGTCTCAGCACAGCCTTGCACAACTCAGCCTGCTTTAAGCTTTTAACCAGGGTGTAGGAGTTCAGAAAAAAAACCACCTCCCTTCCCCCAAGAAAAATGTAATTGCAAAGATTTGTTTTGATGTAGCATGTGCAGTAAACTTGAATCGCTGAAAGGGAACCACACATTTGTGCAAGTATTTTTTTCTTTCCCTCATTTTCATTCCTAGTTAGTTATTCATTTTATTTACCTCCTAGAGAAAATGCACTAGAGACTGGATCTGACTTCCAGTGAGGCTTGTGGTGAAGCTGCCAGGGCCATAATCCCTGGCTCCTCTCTGGTGACCCTGCTGGGGCTATCCCAGTATATACCAGCAGATGAGCTGGTCCCCATCGTCATTAATGCAGACAGTGACTCATCTGGTAGGCCAAAGCAAATGTTAATGCTTAGTAGTTATATCAAAATAGTGCATGGTGATAGATTCCACTCCCATTATTATGTTACTAATTACAAGTGCTACTTACTCTTTGTAAGACTCATTCGTTTCAGTACTCTGAGAGAAATCATGAGGTTAGTGAATTTAAGGCTTCATACAAAAGCCTTGATGTTACAGCATGATCTGCACCAAAAGCAGTGCATATATGTGCAATTTCAGTGTAAATATCATGGTGCTTGTAAGCTCTCTAGACCTCTGGTGATGCCTACACAGAAATTTCAAATTTATTCTTCCATTAATAAGCTCAGAATATGAATCTTGGTTATTATTGTTACCAGTACATAGGATGCTGAGATGTAGAGGACAAATGGCAGAGCAGACTAAAATTCAAATTAAGCAATAAATGAGTATAGTAAATAGCAGGGTGAGAATGGAATATCAAGGGACAAAGCCAATAAATATTGTTCCTTTTAGGAAAGATGATCCAACAAAATTAACTAATATTTAACAATCTCATACTCACTGTAGAGTAATTTATTGTGACAGCAATAAGAAAACCACTAATGAATGGCTACAGAAATGTGCAGATTGGGACACAATACAGATCTAAGCCAATGCCATCAATGAAAATAGGAATTCCTTCACAGGACAAAAAGACAGGCTGGGAATTGAGGCTGTTCAGCCTGGAGAAGAGAAGGCTCTGAGGACACCTTAGGACACCTTCCAGTACCTAAAGGGGGCCTGCAAGAAAGTTGAAGAGGTTCTTTTCACAAGGGTGTGTAGAGATAGGACAAGGTGCAATGGCTTCAAACTCACAGAAAATATGTTTAGATGAGATATTAGGAATAAATTCTTGACTATAAGGGTCATGGGTCACTGGCAAGGTCAGATTGGATCAGGCTCTGAGCAACCTGGTCTAGTGGAAGTTGTCCCTGCCCACAGTTGGGGGGTTGGAACAAGATGATCTTTAAAGTCCCTTCCAACCCAAAGCATTCTATGGTTCTGTGATATTTCTATCTCTGTTACTTATGAAACTTGTTTTACCACGGCACCTGAGCATCTTTCTCATTACAGTCCCCATACCCCCTGCAATTGGGAAGCTTTGGAGCAGGCCCTCAGCAGCTGGCATCCCTGGGAGGTTGGCAGGCTTCCAGGAATGGTACAGCTGGCATGGATTGTCCTAACCTGAGTACCTGAGCCCTGCCTCCTGATGGCACACCTAGCAGTAGATCTCCAAGCCTTCCCTATCCCATCCCATTCTTCTCTTCACCCTTGCTTTTGGTTTCCCTGCAGCATGACTGTGCCACTATGTCAGACTTCTTTCCCTCTTTTCCCAGCAGCCTGTGAGACACAGGAGAGAAGGCTGGATCTGCTACTTCTCAGAGGAAAGGAGAGAGCTGCTGCCTTTGGGAGAATAAAGAAAGTAAACTCCTTCTTTTCTTATCCCCATCTGTATTTTACAAGTCTTACCAGTCTTCCTCCCTTCAGAGCTGCTCAGTGCAACTACAAAATCCACTTTTACCCATCTTTCTTGGGGTTCTTGGGGAATCTTATGCCATTCATACTAATGGCAACAGGAGCATGGAAAGAATAAGTTAGTCTGCCTAGAAAGTCTGCAGTTGGAAAACACCCCCCAAAATTAATCTTCTCACACACAGTGCGTTACCCTGGCTAATTTCTTTATGTAGAACCACATGTTTTACATGTTAATCCATGATTCTCTCCTTTTTGTCATATTGTTGGTCTAGAATTCAATAAATATGTAGTTTTGCTTCCTCTGACAATGTTGATAACAGAATTTTCCTCACAAGCATATCTAGGTGGCAAGAACATTTTGCAAATGCTTGTGGAAGTGGTCAGCTAGTTCATAAACTGCATGAATTAACCATGCTGAAATCTTCCTATGCATTGAGAGCTGCACAGACAGGGATCAGAAATGATGCCATCTAGCAAACCAGGCCAAGCTTTAGGCAGCTGGTCTAAGCAGTTGTCCTAATGCATAGTTCATGAACAAGCCATTGGCTGCAATATGTTGGTGTTGGTCATGTATCAAATAATAATGAGCACTGCAGAGTAGATTTTGCAAATGAACGAATGGGGCTGACTCCCTCACCTTGTAAGAGGAATGTGTCTTTAGGCCTGTGTTTATGGAGCTACAAATTTGTTCTTTGATCTCTTCCCAATAATAAGGCTAAAGGAATGCAATTTTTGTTGTTAATATTTTGCTTAACGTTAGTCTAGGGAAAGGTCGTTAATATTCTGTAGCTATCTCATCAGTCTCAAGGGACATGTCATATACATTAAAGGAGACATATCAATAATTAACATAAGCCCCTTCTAATCCAAAAGTCAAATATTAACATCCTCCCTTCCTTTTTCCGTTTTTTTTTCTTTCTTTTTTCTTTTTTTTCTTTTTTTGTCTTTTCTTTTTTTGGCTTCTGGCAAATTCCTAAAGAACCCAAGGCTGACAGTGGTAGAATTTTGCCCAGAGATGATGAAAATAATGAGACAGCCATGTACCTGCCTGTCTGTGGCAGATTTCGGGCATGTAAGTCTGCAGTAATCTCAAAAGTTAAGTATGCAGAGAAGTGCTTTATAATGTGTCACAATCTTGCAGTTAGCTCTAATCAAGAGAAGCTTCAATACCTATAAAATAATAAATTTTGGGGACAAAAGGTATTCTTCTCTGGATAGCAGATACTTCTTGCTAAAAGTCTATTAAAAACTAATTGCTATAAAAATAACATTTTCAAATATGCACATTTAGTTATTTTCAAAATTAAATACAGTTAGATGTTTCTAAAACTGACATATGAACCTGTACATAAATCCTTGTATTAAAAGCTCCATTTTCATCCTGCAACATTAGCATTTAAAGCATTTAAAAAGGTGTATTAGTGCCACATGTTAAAAGCAATTCCAAGTTCCAATTAAAGAGTAACATTGTGTTAAATAGACATGAAGTTAAACATATATGCTTAATTTATTAAGTATAGGCATAAAGGTTTTTTTCAAATGTCTATGTACCTCTGAAAATGGTGTCTATCCCTACATATGTTTATACCTGTATGCATAATGAACTGCAGACCCATAGATCCATTAGGTAGAGGCATATAGACAGTTCAGATAGTTCAGATTTCCAAGACATCTTCAATCACTAACTTTTTTGTCAGTGGGAAGGAACATGATCTTTCATAACAATGAAGTAATTGTTTGTTTTCTCCTTGCCATTTTCTTGCAATAATTAGACATTTTGGGTTACTTATTACCATAAGATAATTCCTGCCGTTCTGCCGAAGGCTCAAGCAAGGCAAAGTGTTTCCTAATTCCCAGAAGGCATGTGTTATCTCATGGTAACACACACACACATTGCAATGTGACATTTCTCCTTGATACAGGTAAATGGACCATACTGTATCCAGGATACAGCTTTTTGCTTCCATTAAAATCTCACTTGTATTTTCCTCTTGCAAATACTTTGTCAAGCTGTATAATATAGAATATAAATTTCACTGAGCATTTTTACCACTGTGGTTTTGATAAAATACAGAGAAAGGCTAAACAGAAACATCCAGCTGCCAAAATCCTGCTGGACTGGCATTTAGGTGGAAGTTGCTGTTTCTGCTCTTGTACCTGTGGGAAAGAATATTCATGATCTCTTGCTCCTAATGGCCAGCAGCGTGTGCATAGCTGTCTTGGAATATACTGTGAAAGTAAAGGAGATGTTATTGTTCAGTGTTTTCAGGATGTTGCTGTTGAGGCCTGACTATAACAAGGTTCCCTAACTTCATACAGCAAACCAAGTGAGGAGCCTTCTGCAAATCTTCTCCCTGGCTGTCTGCATTTCTCAATATTCTCAATCAGGAATGCATCCCAGATTTCAGACTGTTCCTTGTGCTGTCAGTTCTGCAGTTAGTCACTTAGAAAGATGGAAAAGTCTGTGCAGTGTGCAGTCACCTTACGTCACCTCAACCAGCCTCAGGGCCAGCTCTGGCTTGTTTTTCCACACATCGGATGCTCTGAGGCAGATACTCTCCATGCTGCTAGTGTCTGCTCAGGGGAGACATCAAAACTCCCCTGTACAGGAGGCAGGGGAAGGAAATAGAGCAAGGCAAGCCCCCAAATCTGACATTAGTTTCTGATTGCAGTGTATTGTTTTCCTTTCCCCATGGCAGAGTGTCATCGTGCCACTCTCAGCTCTTTGAGTTCGAAGTCCACAGAGATCAATATCCAACGACTGTGGCCTTGAGAGGACACATCTATGACAGGACAGGGAGGACAGTGAAAACAGCCTATTAACTATTGCACTTGGGGCTTTGCCTCCAGAAACTAAGTTCCTTCCAGGTTCCCTCTAGAAAGGAATTTGCAGCCACTGGGTACATACTCTTTCTGTCAGTAATTTATTGTTTATTGCCAATGAGGCAATGCCTTTCTTTATGGACAATGAGCTGCTACCCTGGCAGATAAAGCCACACATGGTATATTGTAAATGTAATCTTTAAACCCCAAGTTCTTCTGTGTTACAGAATCACCAACAGAGGAATCTTTCTTCTGTTGAATAGGGACTTGGATATGGGAAAATTTTCTATGGGGAACTCCCATATGCCATAAATAACTACCATCTGCCATAAAATGATTATGAACCTGGTTATCTTCTAAATAGAGTCATAAATAATATTTTCCGTTTTGTTAGTAATAATCCACCTGTTTAGTCATTAAGAGGCAGAATTTTAGCAATAGCTTTTAATGTTTCAAATGCTTTCCTTCAAGAGAAAGGGGGAAAAAATCCTGGACTGGAGAGGCATACTGACTGGAACACAGCTGTAGTAGCTAGACCAACACGAAAAACAGATTTTTTGGAGGTTTAGTTTTCTTTTTTCATAAAATTGTCTGTGGGACTAGCTCCCCTGCAGATGTATTTCTGAAGATGACAGCCTCTGCTTTGCATCTGTTGCATACAGAGCTGAACATGGGCTCTGAAGTTTGAAACTGGATTTCCAGTTCATCAGAGTTGAAGGGACACTCAGGATTCTTTTGGCTTGGTTTCATAGCTCATTATATGGAGTAAAATCCTAGCTTGAAGTCAATGGCATAAATCCCACTGGTTTCACTGGGGCAAGAATGTCATCTCTTGTATTTTAGAGGTCAACTACCTCTAAACACCAAGAAAAACCCCCCCACAACATCTCTGATTCTGACCATGCAGTAATTTTATCATGTTTATTCATGCACATGCTTGTCATGCTTTTAGTCTACTGGATCTATCCATTTCCTTCACTTCATATTTATAAATGTTATCCTGCCTGCCTTTCTGGAGTTCTGTGATCTAGCCAAGGGTGTGATCTTCAAATCTAAGAGACAGAAAGACCCCTAGGAAGTGCATAAGCATAAAATGCTGATAGCTTTCTGGCACTTAAATTCCCGTTCCCAATGGGGTCACAAAACAGATTCCATTTATTTTAATTGTCTCTACATCAGTTCTTTTTAGTGCCTGAGGAGTACTGGACACCATCAGATGAGACATGCCAAAAGTGTTTGTCAGAACAAATTGGCAATAATCTTCTGTTTAGCTATAATATTCTTTTTTTTTTTTTTAAATAATCAGGACATCTTCCTCAAATATTCCTAGCCATATATGGCATGAATTTTTGCCTTTATTCAGGAATTTCCTTTTCAATGTCTCTCTCTCTCTCTTTTTTTTTTTTTCCTTTTTTTTTTACAGGCTGCCTATACTGGGAAAACATGAAACATTTCTAGAGTGTGATCCAGTCTTTTGTATTCATCCGATAAGCTGATGGCTCTGTGAGCCTCAGGCAGTGGGAGAACATCATCACATTTGTAGAGTTTTAACGATAGCTCCTATAGTTACTCCAAACATAGTATGTTACACGGGTATTTTGCACTGAGTGGAGAGTTCAGCCAAGGCTTCTCGGTGTGCTTTCCCACAGCTGTGCTGCTGTCAGCCCGAAGACAATGCCTGCAGTGAGGAGCCCAGCATTCCCGCAGATGCTCAGCTGACTCGAGGCTGGACCTCAGCCAAAAGGCTCCTGAGCCGTGTCCATGGGCTGTGTTCTAATGCATACTGCCTGTGCATTCACAGTTCTTTCTAATGGGAGGGTGATTTGCAGGAGAGCTGCTGGGCTGGCTCACAGTCCCCTCTGGAAGCACATAAGGCAGAGAGATCCCCTCTGCAGAACTAACATTGTGCCATTTTCTATGACAGCTCTGAGTTCACACATAGATACTGTCTTTTGTTACTTTGTTTGCCAAAACATCATCAAACTGTGAGGTATTTAAATACACCAAGCCACGCTGATTTATACTACCCTCCTTGTTGACCTTGTCTGATGGGATGGTGTGGTATTTTGGGAAGACAGCCCCTCTTGTGATGCTGTGCCACTTCATTCTGCACCTGGTGGTTTCTCTGGCAGTACACCTTGGGATGTTCACCACGAAGTAAAGGGGGCTTGGAAATCAAGGTCCCTGCTTCTTCCTGGGGTACTGATGATGGGGAGGAAACTGAGCGAGTGCCTCAGCAGAATATTTGTCTGTCACAGCTCTGCTCAGTGCAGCAGCACTTTGGGTGCAGTGGTGGGTGCAGCAGGGAGCAGATGCCATCCTGGGGCCACCAACCTCTGTTGCCAGAGGTTCCACTTTTGTCTGCGTCAGCAACAGACTCACACACAGAGCTTCTCTCCAAATCCAGTTTTACAATGACTGTTCAGCTGTGGAGGTTGCTGTGCCACAGGCATTTGTGATTTTTGTGTTGCTGTATCACTTAGTACGACACAGCAATGCAGAAGGGTTTATTAGTTAGTTGCTCTGCATTTCAACCAGTTTAGGGAAGGTCCCTTCTGACAAATGGGCTTTCTCAGGTATCTGTACCAGCTGACACATTAATGCTTTGATTACTTATAGTAATATAAAAAATAAGATGACCATGCAAAATTAAATCACATGCCCCAAGTCACAGGTTCCTGCTTTGGTGCAGAAGTAATTTATGCAAACTTAAATTCCTTTCATGCCCTTCATACAAGGACATCACCAGTGACAACAGTTACTCTGAGTGGATTTTGACGTATGTCAGTTCAGTGCTTCATACCATTATAGAAAAAACACCTTGCCTGATGCTTCTCTGCTTTCTGAAACCTTTCATCATGTTGGCTGTACAGAAGAAAACAGTAGTCTAATTCTAACTATGGGTTTGCAGAGTGCTATGAATATTCTCCAGAATAGCTGAACTCAGTAGCAATGCCTGTGTTAAAGCTGATGGTTCTTAGCATCGTGAGTTTTTCGTGCTAAGTGTCTGATGCCTTTTGCACATTTGTGAGTGTACGAGAAAGATGCTGAAGGACTGTGGGGATCAGGAGGTCAAGAGATCCTCTGGATGTGTGTAAGCCAAAGAGGATACACTGGCAGGCTGCCTCGTGTGGTCAGGGAAACAGGATCAGGGAGGCATTATGCTCCCTTTTAGAGACCAGAAAATAGTTGGAGGGAAGGAATGTCGTGTAACCCAGAATATGTTGTTTGCATTTACTCACACTTGGAGTTAACAACATGGAAGGATATTATTCTTTCAATAGGTGGCATTCCAATGAAATCTGGCAGCTGAGTGGCATCAGAAAAAATTTCTTTTGTGATAAGCAATAACAAAAAATAAATGTAAAAGCAGAGGTATCACATTGTTTCTTGAATAGCAAGCTCCTCGTGATTAGACCTTTTGGAAATGAGGTAGGTAAGTAACAAAGCAAGCAGACTGGAAGTTAATTGGATACAAATCAGGACCGCCACTGGAAAAGTGCTAGGGGTCTGCAAAGCACACACCACAGCTTAAGAATGAGCAGTGTAAGTAATGCCTTTGTTCTCATCCACCTTCTGGTGGTGGGATTGCACACTGTGTGCCGTGGGCTGGCCCTGCAATCACCCCTAAATCTGTATCTTCTCCAGAGTGCAGCACTCCGGGGTGCAGCCATTAGAGCCAATCACAAAGGCAGTTAATCCATGACATTCCTCCCTGCAGTGCATGTGTCAGGGCTCTTTCCAGGGCAATGAGCTTCATTTCAGTCCTCTGAGGATTCTCCAGGAAATGCTTTAGGACCTTTTCTTGGATTAGGTCCAGTAGTTGCTGGTAGAGATCCCTTTCTTGCTCCTTTTTCTTTTTGAACTACATGTTGGTCATTCTGTCTGTGTGCACTACTTACTGCTTCAGGGGAATTGTGAAATCAGAAAGCCTGAAACAGATTTTAGAAAAGAGGAAAGGGTTTAAAGTTACACTTTCTTAAAATCAGTCCTCATGCTAAATAAAACAAAACTGCTCCCTTAATACTGCCTCATTTCAGTTCATGCTCTGGAGTCTAGGCGAGGCAGCAGAGTGTAATCCAAATTGCTTTTGCTTGCTGTCAGTCTTTATGTTGCAATCATGAGATGTTCAGGAGCATGGCAAGAGAGGGGGAACTTGGCTGGAGGAGAAGGGGGGTTGTGGTGGTGTATATAAATAGAGCACACGAGTTAGGAGGTCGGCAGTCCCACTGTACCCCTAGTTCTGTTTGCACAGGAGGGTAATACAGCCTCAAGGATCAGAAGGAGCTTTGTAAGAGTCCTGTGCAAGAGGAAGGACTTTGTCACAACAGTGGCCCAGTGGGTTCTTCATTATTCCTGTCTATGCTGGGTTCTTGTGCAATTTTCAGCCCTGCTGGTTTGTGCAGCACTGGCTGCTCTCATAAATCTCCTGACTGAATCCTAATTCATACACAAGATCAAAGGATCTTGCAGAGGGGTTTATGCTGTTTGTGCTGCAGCCTTGGGCACTTTGCAAATACACAACCACCCTGGAACATTCAGAACCTCTGCCCGCAATGCCTGCAATACCTCCAATAAGGTGGTCCAGCTGGTCCTTTGCTAATGAATTAATCTGGAGTTCTGCAGCTTTGCCTTGGTAGGGCGGCCAGTGTGGTGTGTTTTTTAGTCCCTATTTGTCTTGAAAATGTTCTCTAAAGGTGTCTGCATTCAGGTCTTCTTCTGGGAGAGACTGCAAAGGTCTGCATGAGTGCCAGTAAAAGTTCCTCTCTCAGAAAAAGCACATAGTTCAGGTAGCTACCCTTATTTAAAATTTTGAGTAGTAGCAAGTTCATGCATAATGTTGCAGTGTGGGGTATTCACAGACCCCAAAACTAGCCTCACATAAAGTGCTGACCCCAAACCTTCTGGCTCCTAATCTAAGCCTAGCTGGGAAACTAGGCAAATCCCAGCACTAAGCTCAGTTTGCCAACACTTACACAGCACAGAGCTGCATGGCTGAGGTGGCAGTGACCATGGCCTGCATCAAGCTGCAGCAGCAGTTGTAGGAAGCAGAGATATAGAGAATGTGGTTCTAATTCCAAAATTCTGCAAGGCCATTAAGATTTCCTTTCTTTTGCTACGTTGTTCCTGACAGTAGCTGCATCTGCTTGCTACTCTACTGGTTTTTATTTTAGATTTGAAAATTGATTTCAAACTCAAAGACATCATGACACAATTCAGCTTTGCTCCTTAGCACCATTGCAGGACTGCAAGTTAAGAAATTAAAACAAATATAAGCAGTTACTGATAGAGGTGAGTAACATATCAGTCTTTTAAATATACCACTCCTGACTTCACATTCCAGAGAGTCCACACAGATCATTCCCTGGATAGTGTGGTGAATCATTTGCCCATCCCAATGCTTTGTTAGAACAACAACTCTACCAGTCATCTGATTTGTCAGACAACTGGATGATGTCAGATTTCTCCTCTGTGTCTCACTTTGTGCCCCCAAGGCTGAGAAAATGGATTGATTTAAAATGGGACCTATCGTGCCAAATTTCCTAAGAACTTCAAATGAATACTCTCTCTCAGTCATGACAAATGCCTTCTCAGATTCCAAGAACACGTCCATGGTCTGCGTGCTCCTCTCTGGGTTGAATAACAAAGAACCTCCACTCATAAAGAGATCTTTCAAGAGACTTCTTGTAAATCAATCACTGACAACTGCACAGTCAGTCTTCTTGGTCTTGTCAGTTTTTAATTAAAAAGTTGCACCAACAAGTGATGACAGACACAAGCAGCACAGCCTTCTTCACAAAGTCCAGGTATGCCTAAAGGTGAGCACACAGGACAGGTTACTGTGCTGCTCATGGAATAACAGCTGAAAATGACCTGCCACACAGAAACAAAAAACAAACCTTAAAAGATAGATTTCTGATTTTTGTATGCCCAAAATGTGCTCTCTAATGTTTTGCTCTAGTCCTGGCCTGGATGCAGCTCCAGAATAAAGAAGGTGACTGGGTTTACCCTGGCATCCTTTGATGACATTACATTATTCACTCACCAGTGGTAGCTTACAAGGAGTCATGAAATGGTAGCTCTGTGTTTCCATCCATTTATTCTCCTAAAAAGCACTTGGCTGTTTGGATTTTAAATGAATCAATGTGCTGGAAGAAGGAAATCTCTGTTCCAAAGCTATCTAGTACTAAGTGTCTTTCCTTTAACTTCACCACCTCCAGGAGATTTTAACCAGCCCCTTACAAGATGCCAGCAGATGTTCATGCAAAAATAGTGAAGACCCAGAACTGGCAGTGATATGAGGTAAAAGGAAAGCAAGACAATATTTTTTAGAGGTTTAGTCTACTGAGGATGACTTTCAACATCATAGAGAGGGCAAGAGAGAGAGAAAGAACAGCTCAGTTTAAAAGTAGTTCTTTCAAGGCAGATAACCTTAAAAATACAGAGAAGAAACCTGCTGGTTTGGGGGTTGTGAAATCTTCTGTTCATAGATTTGTATGTAACCTTTGTAGTTTTCTGCTTGGCCAGGAAGTAGAGATTAAGAAAATTGGACCTGATTCACAAGAAAACTTGAGGCTCATTTGGAGACTTCTTTATCTTTGACCCCACGTATGAAGGTTTGCATTTTTATCATTCAGTCAGTCAACTGTGGATTGCCTAAGGTTTAGGGACTTACTGAAGATTTGTAGAAGGCTTTTCAAAATACTTTTGTTTTTATACTATCAAGTAATTCTGGCTGCAACTTCAGATTTCCCCACTGGTTTTGTTTCTGTTCTATGTAGCATGGTTTGGGAATAAAGTAACAGAAAGAGAGTAGAACAAAAACAAAAAAGGACCATTTCTCTTAACTTTGACTGAATACGTTACATGGCTTTTTGTTTCTCACTTTTTATGGTACTTCATCTGCATTTCTAGTTAGGGCTCATTTCTGCCTGAGGGTCTAGCAGTATTGACTATTGCAGTTATGTGGCATTTTTTTCTCTGAGCCCTGTGTTCCTTGCGTTCTGAATAAAAAAGGCAACAAGATCATGGGTGAAACGTAGTCCCCTCCTCCCAAAAAATTATTTTCCCCCTCATTAAAGAGCCAGTATCTTCCCATACATTCTTTTCCTGTGATTTGCATTACTGCTTAAAAAACCCTAAAGAAGCATTTTTGTCTTGACCTGTAGCTTCTAGACTTTCCTGTAATGTCTACAATTAAGAGTAAAGGATAGTACTGTGGTAAAGGTTTGGACTCAAAATGTAGGGAAGCAATCCCCTAAAAGTTATTCCAGTCCTGCTGGGCAGAGAGCTATAGGGCTTGTTTTCAAAACTGGCTTCTGATTTTTTGTTGTGTTAGGTTTTGCTTGTCCAGTTGGAGGCCTGGCCTTTAATGCCTCCACCTCAATGAGAAGTCAGTGGGACCTGCAGTTTTTCTCATGTGCTAATCAAGGTCAAGGTGTTTCTAAAACAACCAGGAGTGGCATATTACCAAATTAGAAGCCATGCTTGAAAGTCAGGTTTTTAATCTCTTCAAAATACCTAATTTAGGTGGCAGGGGACTTAACTGACTCTGTAAGGAGCCTAAGGCTCCTATGTGCCAGCCAGAAGCTTAAAGGCTGGCAGAGAGAATACATAATGTCCTGTGAACTGGGATACTGTCCCATCACACCAGGCCACTGTGAGGCTTTGGAAGTGCTCAGAGACTCTCAGGTGTCCATCAGAGACAATAAACGGAAAAAGCAGAGTAGGACATTGATGAGCCTTCATGAGACTGCAGGCACAGAGCTATCACTTTCCCCCCCAAAAAATCCCTTCAGTAGGGTCCTGTTTAAATATGTCCAGAAATCACACCAGCATCCATGTCTTTACAGAGATAAGGAATGGTGGTGGGTAGCCAAACAGAATGTTAATATATTGATATTAGAAGCCTGATTCTCATCTTTTTTAAATACTTAAGTATTCAAACCAAGAGCATCTCTTCTAAAACTGGTGGATTTGCCTCTGTGAAATTCCTTCCGTGGAAATGAAAAATGGGCTCTGACTGACAGAGACTCCTCAGTTTCAGGTGCCATTAGGTAGACAATACATATTGACAGCAAGAAAGAGCTTAAATTCATTTTAATCCTCTTAACCACTTATTCTATGTTCTAGTGAGTTTGATGCCACTTTGGGATATCATCCAAGACTAATAATAATTATGATACTATCACATGAAGGCTGCCTTCTACCCTTACCAGAGCCCAGCATAGCAGCACAGAGAAAAGAGAGGATAGAGAAGACAGAGACCCTTAGCTTTTCCCTGTCCATGCTCTGCACAGGCACTCAAGAAAAACTCACTATCTTCTGCAACATAAACATGCTTTGAATGATGGACAAAGAAAAGAATAATGGCAACACCAGCAGCTATAACTCTGCCAAATCCCTTCCTGATGTGGGATTTACAAAGGTTATCATGGACTGGGGAATAATTTCAAAGGACTTCTTTATTGCTATGGCCTGGGGCCAGGGGAATAAACCTTCTGAAGCTGAGGAGGATTCCCTTTACCTCAGGCTATTTTTTCTAACTGTGAACACAGTGCAGAATTGGACTTACCAGTCTGTCCCTTCCAGAGGATCCCCAAAGTCTGTTCTTACAGCACCTAAAGAAAATCAGCTGCTTCTGGAGATGAAAGGATTAGAGCTGTATTTGCCACTACCCGAAGCACATTGTGTAACACTCTAAGGGGAAAAGGATGGGCCAATGTCAGGGGAAATTCATGATCCCATAGAAGCTGCACCAGGAGAGAGAGCCAGGAACTGATTTCCAGAGCTTCATGTGAAACTTAGAGACAAGACTAGAGAGATTTATTTTTAAAAACTTGACAGATAAACTGAGCAGTTAAAAAGGGGATTTTTTTGTTTGTTTTTTTCTCTGAAATCTCTGGTCTGAGGCAAACACCCCATTCACTCTTTTAAAAGCCTTCCTTTTTAAAAATTATTTATATTTCTTAGCAGATGGTTATTACTTTCTCTAAATCAGACATCATCTCAAGATCAGGCAGGGGAGTTAAACACTGAACTTTCCTCTTTCTAAAATGAAGGTATCTGTGCTCCAGAGTATGTGCAGTTGTATTGGAACAACAAATGGGAAATTCCTCAAGATAGTGTTCCATGCGGGGACACTACCACTGCCACCAGAACTTTGCAAGGGGTCCAGCCTCAACAGAGTATCTCTATTCCTTTTTTTATCTCCAGTTCCTCATTTCATTGAATGCTGGAGGCTGCTGGATCCCCAAGGTTGGTGGAACACAGTACACACCTTTTTTTGCCTTCTAATGGAGATGTTCTAAGCTTGTACAATCTTTATGTCCCAAGCAGGTTGACACAGTTGTGGTTTGCAAATGAAGGAAGGATAGAGACTTCCATTCTTTGCTGTTGTTAGTCACTAGGCTGTGGTATAGTCACCCTGTTTTGATTGTGCCCTATAGTGTGACAGAGGTGCTCAGACACTGATTGTTGGTTTACTGTGGAATATACTGAAACCCCATTTTTTTCTCTCCCTTAATTCATTTTCCCAGCCTCTTCTTTTGACAACAATCAGAGCTGCATTATTCTTTGCCTAAAGAGAAATCCCCAGCCAGTCATGAAGCAGACTGAAATGCTGGGAGTGGCCATATGCTGGTGTCAGCTTTAGTGCACATCCTTTCCATTGGCATTAAAGCTTGGGATCACATGGAGCTGATCATCACAGACTGAGAGCAGGGTATGAATATGCATGTGCAATCACAGGACTTATCCCTCAGTCAGTGGGAACACAAAGCCCATCCCCAGGCCATTATTCATTTGATATCCTGCCTTTGGATCAGTTAATTAGGACCTGCTTTTGGATTATTCTGAGTACATCTAAACTCCAGGTAACTTCAAGGAAGCTAAGAGCAAGGTTTGCAAGCGCTGAGCACAAAAGAATAACAAGAAAACCTACCCTCGACCAGGTCTCATTGTTTCCTCAGAAAAGAACCTCAGAGCAGGTTGTCCTCTTGTCTTACATGGTAAGACTGATGCTGAAGAAGGTTTTTGCTGCAGATTCCACCCTGAGCTTCTCCTTCCTGGAACTGCTCCTGAAAATGAATTTACAGCTTCAAGACTACACCTGCACAGGAGATGCCTGTGGCAATCAGTAGGGAATGTGCTTAATTAAATATGAACAGATTTTCAAAGATTGCTTCATCCAAGAAGCGAAAGCTAAATAATTATATGGAACAAGATGATTACCTGGAACAAGATGATAAAACTCCTAATGTCCCTATTTAGGATATGACTGTGAAGCTTCTCTGTTAAAGCTGGGATGCAATGCATTATAGTTTATTGTCTAATAATACAGGAAATAATGCTGCCAGTATTCTGTGAGAATCATTCTTTTCTCCTGAATAAAATTCCACCTGGAACCGACCCGTCCAAATAACTCCCACAATTTTCCCTGGTTTATCCTCACCTGGGAGGAAGGAAGGCTTAGGAAGGGAGAACTATGCTTTTGCCTCATATATCAAATACATCTGGAAGCTTTGGTAGATATTGAAAGAATGGTTGCATCTTTACAGGAGGGAAAAAACCCCAAAGCACATTTCTACGAGACAGCAAATTGCAGTGAGAGGATAGATCTGTGACCCTGAGCCACCTCTTTTGTGTAATGAAAATGTGCTGATGCCATGGCCACAGCTACCCCTCTCTCCTGGATTTTGTTATAAAAAAGAGAGCTTTGCCACTGTGTGCACCTGGTCAAAAACTACCAGAGATCTTTTGTTCCCCATCAGCCGGGGGTGTGATTGCAGGGTGTGCCCAGTCCCTGCATCCAGCCACTACACAAGCAAACCCAGCAGTTAAAATGTTGACATTCATGATGATTTAACTCCTCTGACCTCTCCGTGGCTGAGTTCCAAGCTTTGTGCTCTCCACCCCGCCTCTATGCATTTTTATTATAATCCACTTTTTCTCCTACCCTTCTCTATTTCTTTTGAAGAAACTTGGAATTCTGGAGAATAAAATACCAGGTCAAGAGAGGTGCCAATGTGTTATACCATGAGTATAGCTCAGTACAAGTGCTGTCTAAACTCAATCTTAATACTCACTGTATTTCACCAATGACCCTTTTCAAAACATTAAATTACTGCTAGTCTCAAAAGCAACTCTTCCTCCTTCTTTACGATCTCTCACACCTTCCCTAAAGACATTTATAATGACCTCTGCAGCTTGGCTTCAAAAATTTGAAAGTATTTTTGCATCTGCTGCTGTAAGTGGTCTTCATGCTGTAGCTCCACATCCCTGTGAAACTCTCCCTGAAATGAATCTTGATAATGGGGACCAGCTCCACTGGGGTTTTAATGCACCACTTAGTTCTTTGAAAAATTTTAAATTTCTGTTAGAGTGTTCACATCTTTACAGCTAAGTATGAGTTGAAAAGTCTTCTTTGGTCAGGACTTATGTTTTTGTCTGGGATGGTATCTCAGAATTGGGACCTGCATTTCCATATGGCCTTTAGTGTGTCTGCCTAAAATTTTCAACAGACAGGGATCCCAGAGTCTCTGCATTATAGGGCTGAGTGGCCCATTTCAAGTTAAAAAAAAACTTTGATAAAAACATCTTTTTTTTTAGTTGCTGTTTATTTTAACCATTTGTGCAATACCTCAAGCCAATTGGCAGGATTAATTGGTTTACAATACTATATTAATTAATACCATAAAATCATTTTGAAGGGAGGAAGAGCTAATTAACTACAAAGCATTAATACTCAAACTGGGAGAGAACCCAAGGGAAAAAGTCTACAGTGTAATTAATACAGAATACATTTTTTCTTCCTGCCCTACTGTCTCCCCATAGTTCCAGGCACTAATGACTTTCACTTGGCTTTCTGAAAGGTTTTCTACTCTCCATGAACCTATCCCGTGCTTAAAAATATCCAGAGGTAATTTGTATTTTTTTTTCCTTTCTTGACCTTTTCATTCTGGTGATTCCCTCGATGCAAGGTTTGTACTCAACTCTTGCCCTTGCTCCTGTGAAGTGCTTGTCAGGCAGGTTCTTTCTGATATGGAACAGCCATGCTGGTTAAAATCCAATCTCCAGCAGTCAGTAACACAGGCACAGCAGGAGAGCAGGGCATGCCACAGCAACCCTTTCCATTCTATACTTTCCGTTCCTACTGCACATCCCACATTTTCCCTGTGAATGTCAGATGACTCACTGATTTATTACAGCCTTTTAAAAAATCCAGTTGGCAGTCAATCTGCTTCAAACCACACTACATTTTGTTTGCTGTTCTCTAGTAACTATCCACAAACCCCCCCCCCC
>JANRGV010000062.1:17968898-17986569 GCA_024734035.1 Alethe castanea
AAAAACCAATCTAAACAAAATTACAAATTATAGACAATTAAGGGGGGGAAAATTAACAAATATGTGCTTGTTTCTGTAAAATTCCAACTGAAAGCATACTGCCCTGCTTTTTGTGCTCGGACTTCAACCACTTGCACAGAACTGCTTGTGAAGGTGCCCCCAAGAGAGGAGTTGGGCAAGGGCACACGGAGAATTGTCAGAATAAACACATATAGTGAAAATAGCTATGTTCTGACTATAAAAATATCTCCCTACTAGAGTTTGGGCTGAGTTAACTGATGGCATCCAGGAAATAAATGTTTACAAATGTCTAAACCAGAATTTATAAACATATGATAGCAGCTTCAGTGAACTAGCCATCAAATCCTAAAACCTTTGTCCATATGAAAATGCTTGAACAACTTTGATAAAACTGAAAGAGTGGAACAAACAAACCAATAAAAAACAACTGTAATACTGAAGCATTTCCACAGCATATGGCTTATTCCATAGTAAGAAGCATCTGCGGCAGTGATTATTCCTAATTATTCAGTTTAAGGAAAAAAAAAATTTAAAAAGCACCCAGGACTCCAATTTGCACAGTTCTTAGGAGTTATGACACAGCACAACCCATATGCCTGAGTCCAGTCTAAGTCCAACATGGAAAATACAGCTGTGTGGCATTGCCAGGAGAGTCCTGTGTCAGTAAGGAGTCTGCTCCTTCAAAGGAAAGGTTAAATCAAGCTCCCTAATCTCTGGATGAATAATCTCATTATTTCCCTGAGAAAACATCTCACCTAGCAAATACAGTGGAGTGCTGCCCAGACATGTTTTCTATAGGTGGGAATTGGTAATATGTGGATGAGGGTGTGGAATGGCCCTTCTTGGTGAAGTCTCTCTCCATTAATAATTGCAGTGTCTCATACCCGACAAAAAGTGTTGATGGAACGGGTTTAGACACACTTTTGAGTTAGAACAAAACCCATGTCACACCAGCTCAGCTAACACTGGGTGCTGTGGTTGTAGCTGCCTGGTGTGATGCAATGGAAAATTGCGAATGAAATTCTGATGCACTGTCAGCTCCCGTGAGCTTTATCTGCAGGCAAGAGGGTGTGACAGAAACAGAGCAGCTCCCCAGGTCTTGCCACAGACACCTCCCTGGGACAGGGGGAAGAGGGGAAGACTGAGATTAGTGTTGTGATAGGTGATTTTTCTCACAAAAGGGAGTTTGATTTTGAGAGATTTGCATCTTTGTTTATCTAGGGTTGAATTTCCTTTTATCACCTTCTGTAAGTCTGCTTAATCCACATGGACTAAATTCACCTATGAGTTTATTGAGCTAGACAATGTACTGCGATGCCTTTCACTGGCACTTCATGTAGTGAAAGGTTCCTGCCACCTCTTTTGAGAAGTTCTAACACCTTTATTAATTGTTTCATGTTTGTTAATTGTTTCATGTTTGTTAATTGTTTCATGTTTGTTAATTGTTTCACCCTCATTCTTTCAGTAATTGTTTTCATGCTGAGAATAAAAACCTGGCAGCTTTGAAATCTGGCAGGAAGCAAGTGATCAGTAAAGAAAATACCTCGTTCTTCTTCTGTGAATTTCTCTTCAGGTATTGCCATGATAGAAATGACTGGAAATTTACCATTTCCCAACTCCTGGAGGAATTGCTGAAAGAAAAAGTATTGGCAGCAGATCACATTGAAGCTGATTGCAAATATTCTTAAGAGAAGGATTCACGTACCACCAAGGCAGCTGTGAAAACCCATGTGGCACTGGCAGTGCTTGGAAACTGCTGGAGCAGATGGAGCAGCAGGTCTGGGAAGCAGGAGCAAGTCCAAGCTTCTCTGGCCATCACTTGGTGGTGTTCCCTGTCTGAAAGACACATAGGATCCTCCAGGCTATTTCCTCCCCCCTCCTCTCCCCACATTATTCCTTATCACATCCCTTGGGTGACCTGGAATTGGGTTTTCCTGGGTATACCCTAGGAGCTGCAGATTCTCCTGCCTGATAATGTGTCCTTATTCCTTTTTTGAGATTCTAGCCTATTCTATGATTTAAGAAAACCCTAAAAAAACCCAGTCACCTCCAGCCCAGCCCCAAGCTTCTCACCCATTTTACTCTGGGTTGACTGGTTGTTGCCTGAGGGAAAAGCATTGCAATCTGGCATTTACCACTTATCCTGGCTGTCAGCCCAAGCTGCAGGTCACCCCCAGCAGCCTCGGGAGAGAGCTAGAACAGGTTTGGGACTGGTGCCAGCTTTCCCAGACAGAGCCAGGGAGGGGGAAATAGCCATGTTTGTTGAAGTAGCTGAAGGTGGAGCTGAGGGTCCCCTCCACAGGGCTGAACAAGTGTCTGTGCAAGATAAGGGGTATCCACAGCTCACTGGGATGTTTGCATCTCCCATCTCCAGCTCCTTCACATACAGCTCACGAGGTGCTGCTCTGCTCTCTGACAGGAGGAAAGCAGCTCTTGGAAATACCTTTGCAATGTAAAATCCTCAGGGAAGCAGCTTCAAAAACCAAACCTTTGACAAATCCTTACTGTACCGTTATTACCATGCACCATCACCAGCAAATTATTTTACTGGAGTCCTTACAGAGTGGAAATACAAAATGAGTGGAAACACATCCAAAGCAAAGCAAACCAGTGGGAGAACAGGTTTCATCTGGACCTTTGGTGATGGAAATAGAGGAGAGCCCATGCTCAGCTCTGAGTGGTACAAAAGTCATTGCACACTTTTCTTCACAACTCACCTCCTGGGCTTCTCCAGCTTGCTTGGTGCAGGTGCATGCTCAGCAGCTGTGCCTGGAGCATGTTCAGTTAAGCATTCAAACTGGGGAATATTTATGCAAAAACTTCCTGCCATATTCACACAATTCCAGGGCCATTTTTCTATATTTATTATAAGGGAACAAAACCAGGTAGAAAACCCTGCTGTGTACAATGTTCAATATAATTTTTTAAAGGTGGGGTTTGAACCTAAGGAAGCAAGTGACATCTTCTTCTTCTCTTGCATTTTTGTAGGGTCTGCATGAGTCAAGTTTGAATGTAAGGCCAAAATAATAGTGCAGATTCATGAGCCAAAGGTAATATCCCTGACTTACTGGCACGAAGCACCTTTTTCCTGCAGACAGTCTACTCCGCTTCAATCATTTGGCTCTTTCTTTTTTAGCGGCTTCCAAGAGTGATAAAATGTATATTGCCACAATATACATTTTGGATTTACATTTTCAAGGCCTTAAGACCATGAAGTCATGCCTGTGTGTGTCATCCTTTCCATTAGTGATGAGCCTGAGGTGCTGAGTTTATTCCCAAACCCAGATGGGTATTTGAGGCCTATTTTTTCATCTGGATATTTGATCAGATGCCTTTCCTGACTAAGCACATTTCTATAGATCTACTGTTAGGGTATTCAGAGAAAAATATAGTCAGCTTTGTGTTACTACTGAAGGTGTCAATCAGTATTTCTTCTTATGCTGAGGATAAAATAAGGTGGAACTGTAGTGACTGAACAATAAGTGGAATGCTCACAATCTTCTGAAAATTTTAGTCTGTTATACTGTTAGTCTGTCTGGATTCAGAATCTTATCACACTTTTTTATTTTTAACTTGGTAAAGAAAGAGAAAGTGTTGTGTAGACTCATCCCTATAGACGATTTACTGTTCAAGGGGAAATACACAGCAGGCGTGGATACAAAGATTTGGATGGGAACATTGTTATATGTTTGCACAGTGTATCCTGCTGGATAATTCTTTCCTTTGGGGGCATGCCTAAGTACAGACTGCTATACTGTGCTACAAAGTCACACTGAAGCTGATATTTAGGAGCCTTGAGACTGCTCAGGCTCTGCAAGGGTCTGGGCAGTCCCTTGGGGTTTGGCCTTGAGGCAAAAGTTGCTGTTCCTGAAGGCAGGAAAATGAAAGCATGAGGTATTTTCTCTGTTTGCTGCATACATGCCAGCTAAGCTGCCTTTGCCCTGAGCCTCAAGGTTTGCTCCTTGTGCAGAGTGCTAGTTTTGATGGCTATCAATCTCAGTGCCATGGTGAAGAGCGAATTGGGGACCCAGAATGGGTACAGTGGATTTTACAGGCACCCCTGGCAGGGAGCACACAGGCCTTCCAGGGAACACGGCAAAAATGTCTGCAAAATGGGCATAATAATCCTTAATTGTCTCCAGTGTAGGAAGCTTAATTAGGAATTTCAAATCATCTTGAGCTCCTCAGAGGGATGCCGCATATGCTGATACAGTGAGTAACTTGGCACAAATGTATTATCACTCCTACAACTTTATTACCATGTGGATGTGCCAGGGCAAATAGAGCAGTGAATGTCCCAGATGCTGTGTAGACAAACAGCTCTGGAATTGCCTGAAGACCTCTAGCAGAAGAGAAGGATGCACCTCCTGTGCAGAGGCTTTATTATAACACACACTGATATATCAGCAGCCCACAGCTTTTCATCCCTATAGACAAAGGCATCCACAACCACATTCTTTCTGGCAGTCCAGAGATACACCTATGCTTCAAAACCTTCCAGGACCCCTTGGGGACAGAGTCACAGCCACAACTTGCAGGTAATGCACAAAAGATCTGTCTATAGTGTGCAGACTTTCTGGCAACACAGCTGCATCCTCAGAGCCTGGCTTCCTACGAGCAGTGATACACCAATCAGACCACATCCCTTAAGGCAGAGATGATACAGAAACACCTCATATTGCAAAGGGAGATGCCTTTGAAAAACACTTTGAAAAACCAAAAAACCCCACTAGATAACAGGGGCTTTATTGCTACTTAAGTGCCAACAATGTCAAAGCTATCTGTGTGTGAAGGGGATGCTCAACGTTAATAAAATACATTCCAACTGAACAGTCTGTATGTTCTGCTGAGCTGTACAAACCACAAGAGCTCTCTGCTCTCGTGGTTTGTGTTTCCACCATGAACCCCTAATAATGAAAGCACTGACCCAGCAATCAGCATTTTGAGTGCTGGCCCTGAGATTGCTCAGCTGGGTGTAGTTTCTCCCTCTAGAAGAGAGCATGTAATACAATTAATCCAGCTAGTGGTATGGTGTATTAGGAGCTGACCACTCTTCTGTATGAACAGAACAGCTGGCATTTTAGTATTTCCTTATTTCTGAGCACTTGACTGCCAAAGCTTACGATATTCTTTGACACAGGGAAGACAAAAAGTAAGGGAGGAGTTATTTAATATTATACAGCAGATCCAGATTTGTTGTTATTTAGGATTATAGCTAGAATGAAATACTGTGGGATTTAATTTAATCTCCACAAGGGACAAGGCCTGTTTGGAAATGTCAGTGTGTATGCTATAGCTCATCTACTGGAAATCACTCAGACCCAGAGCGTTTTTTTGTGGTGGTTGTGCTCATGTTATGCTCAGGAACTGCTCAAAATGGGCGTCTCAGTTTCCAGGTGTTTTGCTGGCTGCAGCTGGGTGAGGTATTGGGAATGTAAAGGAGTTTTTTGTTACCTTGTGGCTTCTGCTTTCAGCTGGGAGGGCGGCCAGGAGCGCTGGAGGCCAAGTGGCTGCCAGACCGCTTTTTATCATCTTGCTCAGTCCAGGGCAGCCACGCCACTCCCCCAGACCATGTCCTTCAAGGACTCCAGGAGTGGACAGAGCAGGACATCACTGCCACCTCCACACTGCCAGAGGAGGAGGAGAGTGGAGCCAGCACTCTGTGCAAAGGAGAAAATTATCAGAAGTAATTTTTAACATTTTATTACTGATAAGTAATAAATCAAAGCCCCTTGTATTTTGTCCACCATGCAGCAATAAAAGGTGCCCATTACCCTGTTGGATGTGACACAGGAGGGTCCTGGAGAAACCCAGGTGAGTATTTGGAGTTGCCTGCTCAGAGTTGTCCCCAGCAGACAGAACTCCCCCCGAGTGACTCTGCCTTCGCTCCAGCTCGTTGCTATAGCCCAGTGGTCAACAGGCTGCACTGCACGGGATAGCGAGAAGTCACTTTGCCTGGAATGTGCCTTCGAGTGTGGGACCGTGTGGAAGGATGGGAGGCACTTGCAGTTGAAGCTTATTCACCTTCCCCTGCAGATTGAAAGGCAGGAAAAAAGCCCAATCCATGAATTCAATAGCCATAGTGGCAGAAGGATTGTCCCATGGAGTCTGCAGCACTGGAGACCGAGAATTATGAAGACCTGTGTGGGTGAGACTCAAAGGTGTTGCTTCCCCCAAGAGCCTGCGTTGACATACATGTCTGGAAACATGAGATAAACCCGTTCTGAGAATATCTGACAGGTCTGGAGAATGGACTTGGCAGAGCTGCTTGCAGCACTGTAGCTTGCGAGAGAGGTGCTACACAAAGACGGAAATCGGGATGGATGAAAGGAGATGAGTGTGCTGATTCATTTACATCCCACCACCTTCTCTTGGGCCCTTAGTCAGCTGTTTGCTGCACCGTGGTTTGGTGGGGGGAATGACAGCATTGTCCTTGTGTAGAGGAGCTGGTAAACTGCACTGTTCTGCTGTATGATAAAGCACTATCAACAATGTTTACAAAAAGAAAATACAGTCCATATGTTTATGGAAAACTTGTAAAAGAAGTTGCCAGCACAGCTTGTACTTAATGGCAGTTAATGGAGAACCAAAATCGACTATAAAAACAATAATTAAAAAAAAAAAATGAAAAACACCAACAAAATTAGGCTGATGTGTTGGGCAGGAAATTGAAAAAGAAATATTTCCAGTTTGTTGAGTTATGCCTAAGTACAGTATGTCTTGCTAAACTACGTCAGGCTCCATTCCTACTTCAAAGTTTACTTTGATCATCCTTCATGTACATTAGCCTTTGCCACAGTAGTCACAGAGTTTTCAGTGACTGCTCCAAGTCATGTATTACACTTGGCTAAGACAAGTTTTAAGTCAGTATTGTGATGGTGCACATTATCTGGTGTAGAAACAATACCCCAGCAGTATGAAGCACTAACCCTACTCCTTCAGCACACACACACCAGAATTTATACAACCTCACTGGTGATTGCACATAATTAGGACCAGGGTCTAACAAACCCTTCCCAAAGTTCTGTGAATGTTCCCTTATAGACCCAAACCCCATTCTCAGCATGCTTTTTCACAGAGTGTGCTCCCTGAGAATGGTACATTATGGTACGTAATGGTCCATAAGCAAACTCACAGGGACACAAACAATTGCACAAGGACAAGCAGCCAAGGAAGGAGCAAGCCAGGTAACAAGTGTGGGGATAGAAAGTGACTACATCTTACCCATGTGTACAGGGTTTTTACCTGTTTTGCTTAGGTATAAACAATTTGCATGCTTGAATACAACAGAAAATCCAGCCCAAAACAAGGAGTTTCTGGTGCATCTCTTAGCACTGCCTTGCCTGATGGCACGGACCAGGGCAGGCAGGATGGTGGCTGGCTTGGTCATTCCCATGGAAATCACAAGGAGATGTGCTTTCTCCATATTTCTAAACATCCCAAGGATGAGGCAGGAAGTGTCAGCAATAGTTCCTGATTATTTTATCACTTACAGCCAGGTCTGTTTAGGAAGTATTGTAACAATAACTTTGTAACAAGTGTCTTGATAAATTCATTATTGTGCTAAATCCTAAATTTTTCCCCTCCCATTGGCTTTGGTTAGATAATTGGAAGGATGACATAGTGGAGAGGCTGGAGAGATGATCAAAGCATCAGGCCAAGAGTCTAATTTTCATCAAGGCCACCTTAGGCTCCTGTAGAGCCAGGGAATCCTAAACCAAGCAGATATTCCAGCAGTGACAGACAGTGTAAGAGCACCGTGAATGACTTTGAATGCAGATTTTATTTTGTAACTTACACTAGTCAGAAGGCAACAATAACTATATCACTCACAGAGGGTGGGGACTATGAATATTCCACCACATTTTCCAGAAGCCAGACAGTTGGTACAGAAGACATTATGCAAACAGCAAGCTTCTCACTCCCATTAAGAATCTGTTACAATCCAAGTAATGTTCCAAACTTGAATGTGCTTAGGAAAACACATCATTTTTAAGATTAGAAAATTAATTTTATTTATGTAGCAATCTACCATATTTCCATTATCTTTTAGAATAACAATAGGAAACCAAGTAATGCATTCTGCCATCCACACTGAGGGGTAAAGGGAGGAAAACCAACCTCACACCCTGCAACATATGCACAGCAGAATGCCTGGGAAAATATACTATTTATTTACCATAATGCCATTTTAGGAACATTTGTATTCTTACCAGTATTTCTGGTTGCAGTAAGTCTAACTGATACTGCTTTTACATAGTAGATCTTTTAAAACAAAAAAATGTTGCATTAATTAGTGGAAAATTACCAAGTAGTCATAAATTAGTGGTAAGTAGCTATGGCAAAATATTTCAATGGTTGTATTTGAAAATAGATCTGGAATTACTAGTTTGGGAGCTGCTGATTTTTCTGTTTACTGGGTTGTTTAAAATGGCATGTTAAACACAAATTAATTCTCGTTTGATACTATGAAGCATGTACAAATTGTGAAAGGAATGGACAGACAATTAGAAATCCATGAATTTAGGTATGAGGTGGACCCAGTTCAATTTTTTATGATTTTCTTGAATTTTCTATGTTCTTATTTCTCTGTCTTTCAGTCTGAGACAATAATGTATTATTATCTTGATAAAACATTCTGAGGCTGTCATATCCAATTTTATTCCTAAATACAAACCATTGTAACTTCACATATAGAAAATGCAGTCAATATTTGCATTGAATACTAATCATTGGGTGTTAATCTTCCCTCTGTAACATCACTGCCACTGTCCTGGGAGCACTGCTGACTAGAAACAAAAGGTCACACCCTTTCTGCTTTCATCATACACTTTAGTGGGTGGCATGGAGTTTGGGGGAAAGGTCCTGTGACAGTGAAGAGGTGTAAAACTGAAGTAGGGGAAGAGATGAGTGCCATATTCCAAAGTGGAACTGGACCACTTACTCTTTTTGCCATTGAAACCACTCATCTCCACCATTAAAGCAAAAAAATAAAAAACAAGGGGAGATGTTGGATATTAAAAGTCTATGTCTGCTGTGTTGTCCTGGGTCAACTGGTTATAAAATCAGGAGAGCAGCTGGATACAGAGACTGTAGGAGGTGTTGACTGTGGGAAAGGAGTCTGAAAATTCTGTGGAGCGCAGACGCATCACAGATTAAAGATGTGCTCCTCAAGCTCAGGTAGGAACATAAACACTCTGGACTTTAAGGCTCCAGATCTGGATGATTTCCATTATAAAATACAGACTGTTTTTTCAGAATCCAAAACCAAACTCCATCAAGTTCATAAGACTATGAATGAAATGGTTTCTGTACTTCAGGGTAATCTGCAGTCATATTAAATCTTTGTAGGCCCATTAATCTCACTAAGAATCTGACCTAAAATTTTAGTATTATCTCTATTTTTTTTTTTCCTTAACATTTGTTTAGCAGCATTGCCAGCCATGGACTGGAAATGTCAGAAATGGTTTATTAAATCTCCCAATGCCAAAGATTTCATTTTAGAAATGCATTAGTGGAAAAAATAATGACCACATTGCTCCATTCATGAGTGCATTATAACCTGTAACAGGCAGGTAATCTTTTTTCCAAGATGCCTTTTTTCTAGAGTTTTTATAAAATTGTAGGAAATTATATAGCTCCTGCTTGTATAATTGTTTTCTCTTTCAAAACAAAACAACATCATAATTGCCATGAAAATTGCGCTGTGCTGTCAGGTCACCATCCTGGGCTGCTGTGACCAACAGGGGATTTTGGAAAACACTATTAATCTGTAAGGCTTTTCTATAGAAGGATAAAAGCTCTGCTGACCTGCCATGAAAGCATCTTGGGATGCACAACTGCAAAGCAACACCAGTGATGTTTCCAGAAAAGTATAAAACAGGAATCCCTGCTATCCAGCATGTGTGAGATGCCAGCCTGTTTGTGTATCCCCATGCAGCCAGCCGGTGCTGACTTTCAGAGTAAACTTCCAGCTGGGGAAAGGTTTATTCAGGGAATATACAAAGGCAATAAATGAAAAGCTTCAAGGATCTGTGTCAATGAAATGTCCAGCACCATCTTGTGGCACTGCTATTAATTCAACCAATTGGTCTTTTCTACTGTGGAAACTTCATAACTTTTGGTTTTCTCACCTGAAGAGACTGATAATTACAAAACAAGAGTTTTGTTTAGCACAAGAGATAACAGTTTTAAATTGAAGGAGGTGTTTGATTGATTAAGATCACCTACAGGGAAGAATTTTTTTTATAATGGGGGTGCTAAACCATTGGAACAAGTTGCCCAGAGAGCTGGCAGATGCCCTGGACACATTCAAGGCCAGGCTGGACAGGGCTCTGGGCAATCTGTTCTATTTGAACATGTCCCTGCCCATTTCAGGATGACTTTTAAAGGTCCCATCCAACCAAACTATTCCATGATTCTCTGACCAGAAACAAGATGGGGAATATTTCCCCTTCTGATGGCCTGGCCAGCATTCCTTTCTTTGTAATCTGAGATGAACTTGGTGCCAGCTATTGCTGAAATAGAGCTGCTGCCGCATTTGCTTACATAGCTGGTGCATGACCAGGATCTAAGTCATTGTTTGTAGAGTGCTATGCAAGATGTTCTGCATAATTGTGTGTAGAAACCCACATCATGCTCTCAGATAAGTTTATAAAATACTCCCATACAGCTTCACAGCTTCAACCTTGAGTTAAATTGGGCCAAAAAATGGAAAAAGTAATTTCCAGGAAGTCTTCAATTTTCTGGACTGACACTTCTTTGTCTTTGCTCAAATAGCAAAACCACCCAACTGAATTGCTTTGTGTTCTCCACATCTGTGTATGAATTAAATTCTACTGTGAGGTGCTTGGTTCACAGATAAGATTTTATCCAACCAAGAGGAAGGTCTGAAAGCTCCTCTTACCATTTCTTGCAAGCTGAAGTTTCTCTGTCTCTTCAACTGCTTCTTAGCCCAGAATTGACAAGCCTGTACTTAGGAATAAGGTTTTAGTTCACTAATTCTTTGGCCTCTGCTGAGAGTGATAAAACATTCCAACATTAAGCAGCACCTGGCAGGGGAGCTGTTTGTTTATTTTTAATATGGTTGCAGTATCATTACCAGATTAATTTCAGAAGTTATTGGATTATTTGGTCTCCACCCAAAAGCAATGTATACGGGTGTAACTCCACAAACATAAAACTTCTTGAGGATCTGGCCAGAATTTTTTAGTAGTGGCCATAGCTCTGCTGCAAATAAGCTAATACATAAGGCACATGTGTCAAAGTACTGTTTTATAAGTACCCACGTATTTTTTGAAGCTTAAGCTTTGAATTTTGAAGCTCATGCAATTCATTTTTGTGAAATGTTAAGTGGAAAACAAACAAAAAAACCTAACAACTAACTCCCCCCCTTCCCCTATAACAAAAAAAACCCCCAAACCAACAAGAATAAGAAGAAAACAACCAACAAAAAAAAAAATTCCCAAAGCCCATATGTTGCATTTTAAGGCTATAGGAGCAGTGAAAAGGATAATGCAACATAGCTCCTCGTGTAATGGAGAAGCAAGAGAGAGCTTTATTTAAAGGAACACTATACATATTTATAGGGTAGTACGTGAAAAACAAAACAGAAAAGACTCATTGGTCCAAGAAGGCAATACCTCTCTAAAAACATACTTTTGCAAAACATCACATCTGTCACGCACCCTGCAGGTGCATAATCATTGTTATAATTCCATTGTTATGATTGCAAAGTCCTGAGAAAGGCAAGGCTTCAAGGCTACTTTTCCCCTCGTTCCCAGTAGCATCCAACAACACCCATAAAACACCAAGACAAAAGGGTATAGTACATTCTTCAGTTCTGTAATTACTGGTTGATGAGAATGTCATGATCATGCCTTGAATTAAAATGATGGAGATCAAGTTTTTCTTATAATAACTCCCTTCTCACCTTAATCCCTGACCAGAGGGACTGTCCCTGCAGCTGGTCATGGCCCTGCAGTCAGTTGTTGCACTCCTTGGCGTGCTCATCCTCCAAAAACCAGGAATGCAATTTCCAATTGAATTAAAACAGCTTATAGTCACTATCTCTGACAGTGTCCTTCTCCCTGCTCAGACTGCATTCAGGGATGCAGAGGATGCTGTCACATGGAGATCAGGGAGGTTGCTTAAGAACTCACTGTGACTCACTTCTGCTCCCAGTGTCATGGCCCTGGTACATACGGGTTTGATACCTAAAAAGCTACCTGAATCTTTGTAACTTAGTTCTAAGGTAATGTTTTATTGTAACAGCCCTTTCAAGCAGGTACCAAACACAGGTTCTCAAGGTTCACCTCGGCAGTGTTGGCACTTGCTGTCTTCTGCAGCTGATTCTTAAAAAAAAAAATTAAAATTTGAGGTAAGACCAATTGTTGACCAAAGGTGAATCTACATAGCTTTTATTTTTTATTTTTTATTTTTTAAAAAACAAAGTTAATAGCTATTGAATCTCAGACATAGTTGATATTTAGTTTAGCTCTCAGTTTACTAGCCATTTAAGTGAGACAAGGCTGTACTTTATTCAAGCCCATAGCTACAGTAATTCCTTCCTTGCCTTTCACAATAAATCAGGCAAAACAGAGCTCTGAAATAAGACACGTGTGACACATGATTTGTAGTCAGTGACCACGGCAAGGTATTTTAACTCAGCGAGCAAGTGGATAAATTACTTTACCAGAAAAATGGAAATTTAGTTGGGAATATATTTTAACCACATGGGTGCCAGGAAGACTTCTCCATGCTTCTGTAAAAAATTGCTTAACAAACAGATGTCTGATCTCCAGCTGAAGGGATTACAGAATAAATAGCAGATTTGTCCTTCTAACCGCAGCTTACTGAATCATAGGTAGTATGTCAAACTTGATGCACATCAATAAATTGACTTAATGTGTAAGTTGATGGGTGGGTTGTTTAGTTTTGTTATTTGTCAAATGGAACTTCAATCTGTCAGTAATAAAGTACCATGAAATACAGCAATGGAATACATTGATGCATGGAAAAATAAGGAAAAATTATCAAAATTCAGCATGAACAAAAACAACGAACTGCCTTGGGCTAAGAGAGCAGACGCTGGCTTTATTAACCTATACAGGAGAACTAAATGAATTCATACTCAGAAAAAAAAGCTAAATCTATAAATTAAAATGTAATAGTGATAGATAACCTAAGTGAAGAAAAAGGTAATTATTTTATTTGCAAAAATGTTAGAGAAAGGTATGTTATTCAGTAGCCAATCATTGACAGAAATACCTCTGAATGCTTTGAATATATTTTTAAAGAGAAAATTTCTCTCACTGTTGCTGGAAATCTGATGAATGAAGACTTGACTTTTTAACTCAGGATTATTGAAAATAATTGTTTTTGTATAGTGCTACAGAGCAGTTACATTTGCCTTTATAAATGGCAGTAAAGACATAGTATTGTCTTTGACAACAAACTTCTGCAATGTTGCTTCAGATCCTTCATCTGCCTGAGCCTGCAATTGAACTAAGGGAAGAGGATGTTTTCTCTGAGAAGAGAAATGCACCTTTTCTGTGGGGCAGCAATGCCTCTTGGCTCTTTCTGGGATCAACACTTGTCCCAGGATACTTTGGAAAGAGGGAATTATGTATCATTTGGAAAAGGGGAGGCCCACACAACTTTACAACCAGTCTTAATAGAATATAGATATGTTTGCTTCCTGTGACATTGAAAGGATTAACAACTGAGATTGAACCCTACCCCCCCATTAATCCACTGGACAAGCAAAACATCTGCATGAGCACTGGCAGCTCACTCCAGAAGTTATTCTGTCCCTGCCCTCTGTGCCTTAAATAATTTTCAGCATCAGTAACTACTGTGTGTGGCATGCCCACACTTCTGCAGGACATCCCCCTGCAGGATGGGGCAGCTCCTGTCTTCACTGGGTGCAGAACTGGCATGGCTCACAGGGCTGGACATGGCAGGCTGCAACTAGTTTCATTTCCTTAGTCTGGGAAAAAAAACAACTGTTTTAAAGCAATTTTCTTTTTTCACATCCCTGACCTACCAAGTGGCTGCTTGAGGTGATGCAATGAAGGTGAGAGTTACTTTCTCCTCATCAGTAAGAGGACTGAGGTCTCCAAACTCTGTTCCCTGAGAGCAGGGGAGGACCCTCAGCACCACCTGGCAGTCTGAGCAGTGTGGCACTCTTGTACTTGGGCTGCTACAGAATTATTCCTTGATAGCATCTCATGGAAATCTTAGTGGTAACATAAATATTCTCATGTAGGACCTTGCTGATGGTGGAGTACTCCTGTGGAAATCTTCGAGTAGAAATTTGCTGATGGGGTAATTCTGTTGTGGCACTTTTCTTGTAGGAGTTTGTTGATGGTGGAGGGCTTCTGTGGGAGTTTTCATGCAGGAATTTGTTGATGCACCACTGTAGAAGGACTTCTGGATTTATTTTGATGGGCAAAATTGGAGAGTGCAACAGTGTTTTGGTGTGAATTTGTGGAATCAGGAATCCTGTGGGTGCAATGGAGGGCAGACCTGAGGTTTGTTGTACACTGCAGTGGAAGGGAGAGCTAACAAAGGGGCTTCTCCAAAAGTGAAGAGAGGTGAAGCCAAGCTGTCTGCTTCAGCCCCTTCTGCCAGGGCTGAGGAAGGCCCCGTGGAGCTGAAGTGTTTCCCCTGTTAGAGGAAAAAATCTGTTTCCACGATATAACTTCTATTAAACCTGCAATGAACTTCCCTGTGTATGGAGTTGATTTGGATAGAAGTGACACTGTTTAACTTTATTTCAAGAGAGAATTTCAAAACACATTGAGTTCATTTCAAGAGAGGTTACTCTAAATTATCAAAAAGATTACTTTCTACAGTGCTGTTACAATATAATTAAACAAAGTTCAGGAAGACTCTGAACTTAATTAAAAAAAGAAGGCTAGGCAACACAACTGTCAGCTTTGTAGTGAAAATTAAACAAAACCTACTTTTCATGGAGGAGGGCTTTTTATAGCAATGCCTTGCCTACTAATTTACTTTGAATAATAGAGACTCAAAGTTCAAAGAAAATCTCACCTAAACCCAAAAGAAATCAACAAAGCTGGTGTTAAACCTAAATTACACCCACCTGAGAGAAAGGTGGGGGCTTGAAACCGGGGGTGGAGAATGTTACAGTCAAGAGGAGAACTATCTTTGGAAGAGGGAAGCCGTGCTTTTGAGAGGGATGGGGATGTGGTTTAGGTAATAAAAGAGCAACACTCAAGGTTTGCCTCCTCTTTAGGAGTGGAGGGCAGTGCAGTTGTAGACGTGGTAAAAAAGGAGGAGCACAAGGACTGTGTCCTCTTCAGGAGAGGTGAGGTTTGTGGTTCAGAACAAGTGCAGGTGGACTGAAAATTAATGTTTAGAAAAAAGTAGAGGCGTGTTTGTCAATCCAGGGTGTGCTGAGGCAGCTGCCCACTCCCTTTGCACAACACCTGATCTGGAACCAAGACAGTGTAAAACAACATAACTGTGCTGAGGAACTTGCCTCCTGAAGAGAAATGCATACACAGTAGTTAAATGAAAAAGATTTCATGCATTTAGGAGCTGTTTGAGCAGGGACTTTCTTCCAAGGAAAAGAAACAGTAAAACATCTCCAAAGCCAAGGGGGTTGCACAGTTATATTCCAGGTTCCCTTGTGGTTGAGGTGCCTGTTGGCAACAGCTCAGTTATTAAGAGGCATGGGAGGCATTGAGAGCTCTAGAAAACTTATGTGTTTGCAGTCTGTGCAGGTAGCTGGGACATGGACTACATGAGTGTGTGGAGAACATGCAGGATTAGACATTTAGAGCAATTAAAACCCCCAAATCATAAGAAAAGTGCAGTTAGTTCAAAAGATGTGTTCTGGACTCCAAAGGAAGACACTGTTCTCAGCTGGAATACTGGTGCAAGTTTACTTCCCTGCTTGGCCAGGACACGTCTGGTTTCCCTAAGTTAGTCTATTTGCACTGGGTTTCTTTTTCCCCCTTTTGCTCATCCACCAAAAGAAACGAAGAAAGGAAATCTCCTCTGTAGGATCTGGCAAGGGGTGGTGTTGGGGGAGCTCCAGTCTCCCTGGGAAGGGGAATAAGTGCAGCTGTGTGATCTTAGTATACCTGTATTGCACCTTTTGATCTTCCCCTTGTGGAAATAAAAGCCCAGCCTGCCACCTCTAAGGATCATAAGTAAAACTGTCCTTGATTTCTGGAGGGATTATGGGGTAATACCTGGACCAGCCTTGTGCAGAGGTGAAAGAGCATTGCTGTCTCTCTTCCTTTTCTGACTCTAGATTAAAAGTGTTTTCCAGCCGCTGGTCCCTGGGTTGAGGGAATGTTCTTCATTTACTGATGTACATTTGTGTGCTGTAGGCTTTTATTCTGCTGGTGGTCTGTAAAACTCAGTGTCCCTCATTTTAATCTGCTGTAATGACTTGGCATTTGAGTCACACTCCTCCCATCTGCAGCCATAGAAGGCATCTCCTGGCAGGCCAGTGCTAGCAGGAAAGTGCAAACAGGTTCATTCCCTTGGCTCCAAACTGTAGTCAACTAGGACAAAGTAGTTACAAAATGAAACAGTAGAGTTTTAGAGGTCTCCTATAACTAATTATTTCCAGCTCCAGCCTGCTCCTAGGAAGATACTGGAGGTAGTAAAAGTTAATTAGAGGGTATTTTGTCTGTCTGCTCAAATTATTTTTCTGCATTCAGCTAGGTCAGGGTATCCAAACAATAAAAATACCTTATAAAACTCATGATGAACTGCTCTTTTATTCTCATGGCATCCATTTTTTCAGAAATTACTTGAGCACATTTTGGTGAGAGGTGTAGGTGGAGACCTCTGGAGAGAGCAGCCAGGCCAGGGAGCAGCCTCAGGCCAGGACACACTCCTTCTCCTGACTCAGAGTGCTCCTGCATACCCCAAGAGCAGTTGTATGTTCCAGGTTTTCATTCTGTACTATCTGTGATGCACAACCAAGCCTAAAACACCTCACAGAAAGTTTTGCCTGGGGAAGAATCATCCCTGCAGCTCTCTCACTCTTGCAACAGCAGGAGTGTGGCAGCTTAGATTGAACGGAGTAAAGGCTCTTCTGGAGGAGGATCTGTCACAAAGCAATGGGTGTTTCTTCCTTTTCCATTTATTTAATATTTTTCTTTATTTAATATTATTCTTTAATTCTCATCATTCTGAAAATGATGTGCCTATGCTGTTGTTTTGTATGATTCTGCTTCCTGAAGGTCTGCTGCATTCTACAAATGCCCACAGGCACCTGCACGTCTCCAAAGCTATCTGTTTGTGTGTCCAGTGGCTAAAAAGCATTAAAGCAAATGGTTGCTATGTATTCCATTCAGATTTAAGCATTATTTTCACAGGAGGTAAGTACCAGCAGTGACATTCACATCTGGGTGCAGTCCTATACACTATGAAAACCCAAGGGTATTTGTGTCTGTATTGCAAGTTGAAGCTTTTATTTGAGAAAGCAACACTGTTAATTCCCCACCTGCAGGCTGGTCTCAGTGAACCTCCTACAGAATTATTCCAGCACAGCCCCAAACTCTACAGAGAAGCCGATACAAAGAAACTTTTCCTTTTCCTTTTCCTTTTCCTTTTCCTTTTCCTTTTCCTTTTCCTTTTCCTTTTCCTTTTCCTTTTCCTT
>JANRGV010000062.1:17986669-18005675 GCA_024734035.1 Alethe castanea
CCTTTTCCTTTTCCTTTTCCTTTTCCTTTTCCTTTTCCTTTTCCTTTTCCTTTTCCTTTTCCTTTTCCTTTTCCTCTCTTTTTTATTTTTATTCTTTTTTCTTTTTCTTCTTCTTCCTTTTTATTCTTTTTTCTTCTTCTTTTTTTTTTCAGTTTAAACAAAGCCAAAACAAATGAACCAAACAAACAAAACCCAAAACACCAAACCAGTCAGCATATTGACATTTTCTCCTCTGCTTGCAGACAAAACAAATTACTCCTGCTATTAGTAAAGAACAGTTTCTGCAGTCATGAACCAATTTCTTTAAAAACACTAGATGCATACCAAAAATACAGCTCAGTGGTTGCTGTCACTGACTTTGGTGGAATACCTGTGCATCAGGAAAAAAGAAGTGGATTAGGAAAGGACTTGAAAAATAGGAGACTGGGAAAAAGGAATGAATTCTTAAATTAGTAGGTCAGGAAGAAATGCTTAAGAGAAAAATAAGATACTTAGTGAAGTAATAAATAATTCCTTTAACTGCTTAGAATAAAACTGGTACAGGGGCTTGGGTCTTCAGGATGTTGGAATATTTAACCATATGATACTTAGTTTAAATAGGCTGCCTTATTTAAAGAAATCTGCAGAAATGTCAAGATTACAAATGGCTAGAAAACAATTCACTGAGCTTGAGCATTATCTTCATTCAGGAGAGCAGACAATTCCACTGTCCTGGCTGATGTTCACCCCATATTTCTGTTCCCATAAGAGAACTTCTGCCAGCCCATTCTCTTTACAGATCTCACTTTCCTTGGGCAGCCCCTCTGCAGCCCCACTCCAACTGCAGCTCTAGGCTTACACTCAACCCAAACCTGCATCCTACCACTAAAAATAACCATAATCTGAGGATTATCCTTCCACACATGGCAATGGTAATGGCAACTAGTCATTACCCGGGAAAAAGGCTTTCACAACTCTGGTCTCTCCATGGCCCACACTTCCAGCCTCACTGCAGCTGCAGTTCTCCAGGCTCTCTCTCAACCCCAAACCTAACCTTTACTTAGGCTGAGCCTGTAAGGAAGGCCCTCAGTTACTGTCCAGAAAAATTTCTCAAGGCACAGTCCTCTCTGCAGACTACCCTTGTGACAGGATTTCATTAAATATTGGCTTTGTGAGTGGATGTCACACCTGCAGACCTCTGACTTGCTTCGTTTTCTGTATTTATAAGGAAACATTTATATTCAGTAGGTTTAATCAGGCTGATATGTTTGGGCAGGATTTCCAAGAGAAGGTAGAAGGTTCCTTTTTTGGGCAGATCACTAATTATTTGTATAGCAGAAATCCTGAATAATTCCTCCAAATCAATAGCAATCCATGAAGTGCAAAATCACGGGAAGAAACAAAACCTCTATTCAAAATAGACTCACCAGGAAAGAGGTGAAAGAAGAAATTACTCTTGTACACACACATTTCTATTGAATATTTAATGACAATGCTGAACTTCTAGGCAACGTTTGCATTATTAAAACAAACAAAATTACCCCCAAAGTCTGATGGGGTAAGATTCTGAACTTAAAGGGCTAAATATGGAATAATGAAGATGGTCATTACCTTATCTTAGTTCTTTTACACTGGCCTGGCTGTGCAGATCAGCAGAAACTCTATCCTCAATGCCTTTGTTTGAAAGCCCCTGAGCAGGAATAACCTGTGGGGCACAGCAAGATCAGCTGAGGTGCTGGAACTACTCCCCATGGACTTGGGTTACAAGTGCCCACGTGAGGTTATCAAATACCCAGCTGTACTAAAATGGATCACTCCTTTGCCATAGTTGCTTTGCTTAACTAATGCTGCTGGGCACAGATTTCAAATGATTTGCATCTGCTTTCTCCAAATTGAAACATGTTCTGCATAAAGCAAAGTTTTCTATCAGTTCATTGCTGAATTTTCTTTGTCTTCCACAAAAAGAAGGAAAAGAGGAGAAGTAGTCCAACAGCATTCCTTTTTATAACTTTTTCATCAGCAAGATGTCCCATATCCCAAGACATACTAATTTATTTATTTAAATAAATTCAGCAATGAGTAATGGTGGAGTAGGTAAAGTCCTTCTGATGGGAAATGTTCTCCTTTAGCTGAAAACTGGAATTTCTAAAGAAACTGCACTGAAGCAAGACATTTTATTTCATCAGTCAACTTAATTAGATTTATTTACACACGTCTTTCAAAATTTTAATGAGACCTAAACTTTTAAATCTCTGTACTGCTGAAAGGGCTTTTATCTTAATTTCCTGGAAGAAAAAAAAATTAGTAATTTATTAAAATGGCAAGTTAGAGCTTGACTTTTCTGCTACTTTATGTTGAGTGTTTACCACTAAGAAGTTACTGTGCAATAACAAATCTCTTGAGTTTTTAATACAACTCAGACTTATTTAAACTCTCACTGTAAGCTGTTTAGTGATACTTTCTAGAGGACAAGAAGCCAGAAAAGAATAAAACAGCTGTGGTTTTTATATGCATGATTTTGGCTGTGATAACAGTAAGGCCTTCTATGTTTTAAGAGATGGGGGAGGTGCTGCTGGCCTTGCCATCGAAGTACTGCTATGACCAGAGGAGAATCTATGGGGGCTGTGACTTCCCCATCAGCTTTGAGAAGCACCTTCCAAAGTGGCACAGACACTCTGTTCTGTTCATACAGGCTTGGTCCTGCTTCTCCTCAAATCAATGGGAATTTCTGAAGTCTATTGAAGAAGAATCAGAAGCTGTGAGTTTTTGGGTCAGCGCAGGCTTAACAAGGTGGAGTGCTTTTTAAAACAATGTGAAACTCAAGTACTTTAAAAGTTAAACAACCAAATTCAGAAATGTCAAAATTAAAGCTCTGTACACAGCTTCCATTCTCCTTTACATACATTCATTGCAATGTGGCCTGTACAGTGATGTTCTGCTTTCTCCAGAGATGTACAGGACAGATGCAGAATATGGCAAGAATGTGTTTAGGATGACTTGGTTTCTGTAGAATCTTTCTTATCTTACACATAAAAGTTGGTAGGCAGAGGATCAGTCATGAGATTTGCAGAGAAATGTGATTGCAGGTCTTGGCTATGATCTTAATAGCAGCATTTCCAAGTATCTCATGTTTGGTTATTTAGGTAAAGTAATAACAAATAAACCCAGATTGATCTTGATGCTGTTGCCTGCATAATTTTTGAAAGCACATTTGCCCCTATGATTCTGGTGTGGAATGACAGCAGTGATTCTTGGATTCATTAATTAGATTGCTTGGGCTGTTGAGCTCAAGCAGTCGGTAAAGAATTTGGCTGTTCCCTTTTTTCTGCATGCCTCCTTTAGAGGGAGACCTTACACTTGCCCAGAGAGTTTCTGTTTTGAAGACTTGGGTCTGAACATTCTGCTGCTTATACTAAAAATCCAGAGGAACCAATTAAATGCAATTTTTCTTGAGTGATATTTATCGGTATCAGAGTAAAGAATATAGACAGTTTTCCTTTGGAAATCACTGTAGTCAAATGGACAAAAATTAAATTAAAAATAAATTTCCTATACTGTAGAACTGAACCCACAGGACTTAGCTGCCACAGGATCCTAGGTCAGGATATGCAGGTTTGATTAATATTTTAATTAACTGTTAAATTACCACCACTGAAAGAGCTGAAATTTAAAAGGCTTCCGGAAACCTAAGCCAAATTTTTGATTGTTTCCTTGCTTTCCCCCCACTACTAAGGTAACAGATGGATGAGAGCAGAAGGAGATAATCATGGAGGTATCCTGCTAAAGAGAGTAAAAGCACAGTATTGGTGGAATACCTGCAAGTTTTAAAAGCCAAATTCAGTAAGCTTAAGTAGTTTTATCAGAATTTTATCATAGAACTCAGTGGTGCCCAACAACAGGACAAGGAGCAGTGGCCATAAACTAAAGCACAAGAAGTTCCAGCTCAGCATGAGGAAGAACTTCTTTACATTGATAGTGGCAGAGCACTGGAACAGGCTGCCAGAGGGGATCGTGGAGTCTCCCGCTCTGGGGACATTCAGACCACACCTGGGCACATCCCTGTGTCACCTGCTCCAGGTGGGTTTCACCCCTGCCTCAACAGGGGGATTGGGCTGGGTGATCTCCAGAAGTCCCTTCCAACCCTAAGGATTCTGTGATTCTGTGGATTCAATGTGTTTCTAAATTAAAATAGGTCTAGAGTCCAGCACAACATTTTTCTAAAAATCCCACTTCCAAATGTTAGAGACATCAGGTGATTTGAAGACATGCTTGATAGAACTATTGCTGACATTAGCAGAGTGATACATTTTAGATTAATTGGAATCCCTAGGATGGTTGTAAAACTGTTCAAATTCTGAGAAAAGCCTGAGCTGAGAAAGATAAGACATGGAAAATATTAACCTGCAAAATGAAAACTTCGAACATTCTGAGCTGGCCAGACCCAGAGACTGAAAGGAGTGTTGGCAACCTCTCTTGGCCATTGCAGGTGCCAAGAGCCCTGGCAGAAGTAGGTCATGGTGTCCATAGACCTAACTTAGGATATCTGCTGCCCTCTAACAGCAAAATACAGGAATCACAAATTGGTTTTGCTACTGGACCAGAAAACACAGGACCAGCTCCTGCTCTGAGCTGCACTCCCCCCTGTCTCCTGTACCTGCAGAAATGTGTGCTGCTTCTGTTTCACTGCAGCTTTAGTGACAACATGTACATGGGTTTCTCCTGCCACACACACTCCTCTGATTTCAGTCAGTCCTCAGGAATATACAAGGACTATACATAGATGCACAGCTTGGAGTCTTCTCCCCAGTATGACATTTTAAACCAAAACCAGCCGTTCCAGGGACCAGAGAGTCTTTTGGGTTGGTTTTTTTTTTTTTGTACGCCCTCCCTCAGTAGCTCTGGCTCCTGTACACAAAGTCTGACTGCTACTGAGTGAATTGCAGTTGCATTTGTTAAAAAAAAAACCTCTCCAAACTAAAGTTCAAAAGCATGTTATCTTCCTAAACCTATGAAAAACAGTGTAGAGGCTAAGGTAATGAGGCCAATGTCTGTGCTACAGAACTCAGGATATCTTCTCCCTAGACCCGTGTGGATGACGTATAAAAAATTTATACCATTTCTGAGATGAGCTTGTGAAGAGGGGACTGTGTTAGCTGCTAAATTTGCTTCCACTTTATGATTGTAATACTCTGATTGACACTTGAAAGGGAGAGAGCATAAATAGAAACACAAGAAACAAAGTTTTCTTCCTGAAACTATATAAGTATAGTAGCATCAAAAAGGGGTTAGTAGTTTTTTATGGTTTGAAATTAGTATAATAGGTGTATTCAAGCAGGATCCTTGTGAAATGTTTGTTTAAAGTGCCAATTTAGAAAGCCATTTATGTAAGTACTGTAATTGCACTCTCATTCTGCATGGTAAACACACGCTGTTCTGTGCAGGCAGCTTGAACAGGTGAAGAGAAACTCTTTCCCTGCCAACCTAATCTCTTTTGAGAATTTATTTTTCATGCTGTGTAGTTCTTCAAATCTGAAGGAGAAGTCTAGCTAAAATAATGATGCTGAGCAAGATTGTCATCCAGTATTTCGGTTCCACTTTTAGAAACTAAGCAGCTAATGCTAATGGGATTAACTGTTACCCCACTGGTACACTTGGTGATTGTGACACTGGCCAATCTAACGAGCCCGGGGCACTATGAAGGTAAATAAATTACATAGAGCTTAAAGCTAGCAGCTGCTCTGTCCTTCTTTACCTAGGCATTGTTTATTCCTCTCAGGAGGCACAAATCATGCCATTTTCATAGTTATAACTGAGATCTGGACCCCTAACCATGTCATCCAGTACACAGCTGCCTGCTTTGTGCATGCAGTGTTTCATCTCATAGACATTTATGGATGTTGTCTTTCCTTATGTCTTCTAACAATGAGAGAATGACTTTGGTCTCTCTGCTTCTCTGGAGATACATACAGTAATAAGAAAAGTTAGTAAAATCCTGCAGAAGTGAACAGAGGGGTCATATCTTAACTGACATTAATGCTCCATTATTATAATTAGGGATTTAAAAGACAAATTACTATTTGCTTAGCATTTGAAAAAAACCCACATCCACTGATCTTTAAGTACACCTTAATAAATGGCACTCTGATTTTGATAAGATTCATTACTCTGGTTAGGTGGGAAGGTAATAGAGAAAGCACTTCAGCAGAAATATTATGCCTGAAGGCTAAATCAAATTTTCAAGTCCAGCCACGCTGGGCACATCCGCACTACTTAAAATAATAGGTAGTGCCAATTGCATTTCTGCTCTGGCCATGAACAATCACTGCCATGGACTAAAAAGCCAAGAGGACTAGGAAAACTCTTTCCTTTCTAAAATATCCATAATTTCATGAAAGGAAATGAAATCTCAAGATTTCATCTAATTCCCAATCCTTCCCATCCATTTCACTTTTTGATATTTCATTTCCTTCCATGAAATTCTTTCATGATTTTCCAGGAGCTCACTACAGATTTGTAACTTCCTCTTGCATGTGTGGATAAGCCCCTTGCTACCTGAATAACTGTTAGGCATAAAATATCTTCTGAGGGTGAGAAATTCAGTTGTTTCCTTCTATGGGGTTTATCCTCCATATGAAAAAAGGAAATAACTTAGAGATTAGTGCAGAAACATGTAAGACAAATTACAGACAACCTTGTGGATCTGTGTATGTCTCTACGATTTACTTATCTTAGTTTTACTTGTGATCTCCTCTCTTTTTATGCACGTGAATGTGTGAAATAATAAATTGAATGTGCCAGGGAAAGAATAGTAGTTCAAGCTGCAGTTTTGCACAGAGGTTTCAGGTACTACTGCTTTCCTTAGCTAGAAAGGGAAGCATGGCTTGCAAACAACAAATTTTGTGGTTCTCAAAAAATCATGGAGGTGTCCTGCTGAGGTACAGAGCTGAGGTCTTCTGTTCCTAAGCTATGGATGAAACCAAACATAATGCTTGTTTGTGCAATTGTCTCTGGCACAGAGGAAATAGGGATTTCTCTCTGTGTGTACAAACACTAGTCTAATGACTGCTGAACATTAATTTTAGACAAAAACGTGAAAAGGCACTATATAAAAGCATTTGTACAGGACCTGCTTTTTACTCTGTCATGCCCTACTTACCTCTATGCAAAGTAGATCTGCAATCACAAGTATTTTCATGTACTGTTCAATTCATGTGGAAGTTACTGCAGAAAATAACTACATTCATCTCTTACAGGTCTTTAAGTAGAGTCACCTTTTAGGCTGATAATTGGTAGGGAATTCCATTTTTGTCATGACCACAGAAAACCAGCCATGTTAAGCTGTCTTCCCATGCCTGTGGTTTGGCAGCTCTGGGCCCCTTGCTGCTTTGCACTCCAGCGTAGATTTCCCTGCAAGCCTTCGTGGGTGGAAATTCTCTCTTACATTAGATATTTTTTTGTTACATTGGTCATAAAAGTTCTGCACAAAGCCAATATTGTGCACACAAACTTTAGGACAGCATTTCCCCAACTTCTTATGAATGCCTGAGTAGAGATTGGGTAGAGACTGGTCCTGTTTTTATCTGGTGACCATTACAGACAGGTGATAAGACCTATTTGACCACATTAACTATGACAGTGTAATTTTTGTTAATTAACCACTCTCTGCTATGCAGTATACTTCCCTCTTTAAAAAGAAATCAGGGAAAAAAGCCCACCCAATCAAAACTGAGCAAAACTTTCATGTCAAGTAACAGACCAGAAACATATTGAAGTCACAGATCAGAAACACATTGAAGAGATGTTAGAAGAAAAATTCTAGGTCAAAAATTATTCAACAATTATACAAACAATTCTACAAGTACTTAGAAATGAGGCCAGGTTTGCAAATAATTTGTGAACTGAACAACTAAATAAAAATTTAACTGGGTAAGATTTTTCCAGGGAATGCTTTGACTACTGGAATGTACCCAATTAGATCCACTGTACATGCTGAATTTCTCAGCCCTAATCCCCCAGATGGCAGTCTGAACTCATTCTCTGAAATGGCAGATTTGCTCTGCTGACATTCAGGTTTTCTCTCATTAAGAACGTTGAAGATCAGGGATCCTTTTCTATATATCTCCCTGGTATTTCTCTCAGATCAGTAACATCAAAGTCTTACTGAAATGAATAGAGAATTTGAAAAGATGAACTTCAAATACAGAAAATGAATATTCTTTTGCTTGATTGGTAGCATGGTAGCAAAGCAGGAATGATACTGCATCCATGGATATGCCAGCTGCATTCCTAACTAAAACCAAAACAGAGGTCCCTAAATTTTAAGCACCTCTCCAGAGAGTTCTAGCTTACATGATGAAAACCCATATTTATTGAAAAAACCACTCATTTTTTCAAAAAGTACTTCAGAGATATGAATTGTATAAGAAATCCATCCAGTTGGACTCTGTCACTGAATAAGCCTATGAGATTTATATTTTTTGCATTATTTAACACTCTAGGTAGTATATGAGAGTTGTCCGAAGATATATTGGTGAATTAAGGTTTCTAGAAATCTATTGCAGACCTTTAAAAGCAGGGAAGAAACAGAACAAATGATTGACTGATACCCACTACAAGCAAAGCTACACTGGTGCTAAGCAATCACCCTTCCTTATTTCAGCTTTGGTTTCAGTGCTTGGAACACCAGGAGACAGTGAAATGTTTGTTCAGATTCACTTGTATTTTAACTGCAACAAACAGTTCTTGGCCTGTAAAATTTCTAGTCTAAATACACAGTATTTGAGTTCTCATTTACATTGATTTGTCTTAACTAGACCAGAAGTTCAGTGGGGTACACATATACTACATGACTGGTGGGGCTGTAACCAGTAGAATCACATTTATGGTACAGGGAGTTTTTTTGACAACGTTCTTCAATATCTGAATTCCTTTTTCCTGAGACTACTTCAGCCTGTGAAACAGGTTTCTGAAATATTCATGAAAAATGAACATAAATGGGAATAAATACCATTGCAAAGAATCAAGGACAAAACATTAATACGCTCAGAAAAACTCACATAGTTTTTGCTTGGCCTTTATATCTCTAGAATGATAATGTAAGATATCAAGCCAAATAGCTAATGTGCTTTTTCATGGAAGGCTATGATTGAGATTCTCAGGCCCAGGAATTCAGGCAATCCAAAAGAAAGGGATTTGGCCATGCTTAATTACCATAGAACTTGTTATTGGAAGAAAAATTCTCTATGAGCTATGGATCAATGCAGAGTGATATTGTTTGGGTTACAAAATATATGTGGTGAGTCCCCAGCCACTATACAGTCACTTGAGGCAGCTGCAACATTGATGTCACTCAAACCAGCATGGCTTAAGGAGTCAATGGAGGTAAAAAATTCCCAGGACAAAAAACTGAACTATTAATTTCCAGCCCTTTTCCTTCCATGTTTTTATCTCCCACTAAAAGTGGCTGTGAGGCTGTGTTTAAGACAGGACCAGTGAGAGGCCGAAGTGAAAGGTTTTGTGGCAGCACTTTTTGTTCACTTGTTTCTATTACGATATTTTCCTTGAAGACCCCAGGTTGGAGCTTTGCAGTGTAAGGTGATATATAAGCATAGAGACAGCACTTGCCCTGAAGAACACCTCATTTTCGACGTATTTCTTCCATTTAGGCCACACACATCATTTCCTCTTTGCTCCCAAAATTCCCTCTTCTGTTTGGACACTCTCTGTTCTGTAGTGCAGATCACAGCTGCCTTTTATTTTACTTCTTTTCATTTCTCCTGCCTGTTCTTCAGCTGTACTTTGTCTTCATCAAAACTAATCTAGTTAATTCTTCATTTTCAAACCAGGCTGTGATGCATGGTCCACAGCTGCTTAGCAACAGTTTCCCTTTGTGTGCAGGGATAAGGGCAGGCAGGGATGCCAGCCTGGAAGGCTGATCCACCAAGGTGAGAAAAAACAGGAGCAAGACGAGTTGTCTCCCTCTCAGCTTTAGTGCTGCACATCCTACTGCTAGACACTGGCAGAAATATCAGAGGGGAAGGGTTTTCTTTCATTACCAGAAATGGCTTTTCAAATCAAAAAAATCCAGTCTCAGCACATGATAGGAATCAAGTACACACAGCTCTGGTATGTTCTGGATGCATGTATGGGTGATCTAACCTATTCCTTTAATAAGCGTTAGGCACAGTTTACAATTACTCAAATCCCAACACTCACAACTTCATGTAAGCCTGAAATGTACCAAGGAGGAATGTGGATAACTTTATTACACAGAATTTAGGGGACTAAGTGTTGCAATCTCAGACCAGGAGGTCTGGCACTTTCAAGACAGATATGAGCGATTTATGGTATGGATTTCTCCCTAGACTTCCAAAAAAGCAGAGGAAATGTGGGAAGTAAAAATGTTGTGGGCTTTTACCATCCTCTATGTATATGTGGGAATGTACCTTGTCTCTCTGTTGAAACTCTGTTTACATCACATCCTTGGTTGAAAATCAAGAAATGCGAATGATAGGGCTCTGAGGGAACAGCGTTAATAACAAAAAATATTGAATTATTTAAAATTATCTTTAAAATCTTATACCTTCATGAACATAAACTTGTAAGATTACTTTAGGATTCAGGTTATCTAGAGATTGGGTTAAAATATTCTTGTAACTGGAGGCCAGGATAGTAAACACTCCAGAGAGTGTTGTGAAAGTCTCAAGTATAGTCAGATTGAGACACTAGGCTTCATGCCTTCCACATTACCTCAAGTTGCAAAGAATGAATTTGGAACAAGGCACAGCCAGAACTTTGTTAAGCCTTACAGGCCGTTGTAGATTAATTTCAGCTGGAGATGCCTGCAGTGGCCCTAAGTATGTAGAGAGGAGAAAAGGTTGCTTAAATCCAGACTTAATCCAACTCCAATGATCAGATGAGGCATGCTGTCTGGCCCATCCCATCTCCACCCCTATCCTGCCTTTGCTGTGAGTCAGGAGACCCAGTCTAGGGACAAAATGGAAGGAATTTCTCCAGTATGTTGTTTCTTTCTCCGAAATAAAGGTTTAGAATTATTTTTCTATATGCAAGAAGTGCAATATATAGCAAAAGAGAACTATCAGGTGCATCTTTCCATCCTCTCTTCTTCAAATACAATCTTTACTAAATTTCATAAACTGTCTGTGACGGCAGTAAGGAATCCTCATGCTCCTGGTCCTGCCTTCATCTTGCCTCCGGCCCGTGTAGGAGCTCACAACAAAGAGTTCAGTGCCTTACCAGCTAGTCCCCCGCAGATACCCCAAGAGAGAACACTTTGTGACAGCTATTTTTATATTTTTAGATATATATTTATACTTTGTATACAGTACTTGCTCTCTCTTCATGAGTACTAGCCACATCACTCTGAAGGCACTAATGCATGTATTAGATAAGGTGATTGTTTGCATCAATTTGACATTATGGTGTAGATGTGTCTGTTGTAACTATTACTAAATTGTTGGTTTAATTTTCACTTATTGTCAAAGACCAAATGTGGAACTCTGGATATGGCACACTCATTTATGCTAATTAACATTAATGAATGACAGCTGGAGATCATCAGTGCTGCTGACGAAGGCAGAGTTTTACTCAATGTACTCCACAGATCTTAGAATCATAGGATGGTTTGGATTGGAAGGGATCTTAAGGATCATCTATCTCCTATGGGCAGGGACACCTTGCACTAGACTCAGAGCCTGGCTCAAAGCCTATCACTGAACTCTTTGAGGGATGGGGCATCCACAGCTGCTCTGAGGGACCCATACCAGTGGCCCAGCGCCCTCACAGTCAAGAATTCCTTCCTATGATCTCATCTGAAGCTACCCTCTGACACTGTAAAGCCATTGGCCCGTGTCCTATCGGTACCTGCCCTTCTAGGGAGGCTCTCTGCTGCTTTCTTTAGGCCTCTCATCATGCAGGATGAGGTTGTGCAGGCCCTGGGGAATTTCACTGCCACCCTGCTCTCTGCAGCCTTTATCCCACAAGATTCTTCCAAAACCAGAAACTCTGTGGTGTGGAAATTGAGGTGGACAGGGAGCTGGCTTCACCTGCGGATGCAGAGGGCCTCAGCTTCAAACTCTGGGAGACATCTAACTAGGAGGAAGGATATACTTCCATAGTGGTAAGAGAATAGAAAGTAGAGTTATCTCATGGGAACTAATATGTAAATTAGTTTGTTACAAATAAAGTGTCGTTCTTGGTTTTGAGATATGTTTGTCTAGATGCCAGCTACATATGGTTCTGTTCCTTATCCTTGTTATTGATTAAAACCTATTCCCTCCACCCCATCTGTATACCTCTGTGCTTTCCCGGTTTCGGGCTCTTTGGAAGCTGTCACTGGTACCATGTGGTTTCTACTTTTGATATTTCTACATTAAAAGTTCTTTGTTTCGAGATAACTCCATCATTCCCATCTTTCCATATTTATGCCACACATTCCCCGGCTGGCCCAGTTCTTTTGTGGCTGCTCACAGCGGCCATACTGTGGGAAAAGGGCTCCTGCAGGAAACATGTGCGCTTGGCTCAGGAGCCAATCCAGTCACAGCCATAGTGGGTGAGCAGTGAAGTGCCCAAGCTGCATCATTCTTCCTGCAGAATGATGCAGTGAAATGCAGGTGCAGAAGAGCCTATGCTGGTCACATCAGCCAGAGAAATGCCCTCTGGCATGCTCCATTCTCCTCGTCCTGGACTGGTTGCCATAAAGTGGACAATGGTGCCTTCATCCCATTGCAGGGGAAGTGGGGATCGAGCCAAACTAATTTTCTTAGTATCACCTATAGTGATGTTGGCTGGCTTGAACCAAGAAATGAAGAAGTAAACATGGAATAATCTTGATAAAACTCCATAGTTTAGGTATATGAAAACCTCTAGTTATCTTGTTTTCCAGACACAACTGTAGTTTGCTACACTTGCATAATGAACATTTAAGAAGCACGAGGAACAAAGTAAAAGAAATTTGAAATTAAAATTAATTTAAATAGAAATTACTGAAGTGTTCAATTTCAATTCCAACTGAAATTCACTCTCTGTAGGTTTATGTGTGTTCAGGTATTCACAGTCAACAATGACAGCAGAGCAGACTGAGTGAAAGGAGTAACACCTCCACTTCTTCCTCTGACAGTGTAACTCCTTGTCAAGAGCAGCACATGTGTGGGGACTCCAGAAATCCCCACACCCATTTGCCTGTTGTGCTTGGCAACAGGCTCACAGAGATGAGTCTCCATCACATTGCAGATTGACTGACGGCTGATAGAAAACCGTTCCCAGAGCCATGCCTAGTCTGAGTTCTCCTATTGTTTCCCCACTGATAGTGTCTGTTTCTGAGGATCCCCTTCCATGAAAGAGAGATGCTAATTAGAGGCTTCTGGAGAGCAAGGCTGAGAAGGATCTGGGTTGCAGGAAACACGGTCTCATAAGATTAAACATAGTGTAAATGAATTTGGTGTTTAACATTTGAAAGAGAAGGTAGAAGAGAGCTCTGGAAAGCCATTTTTATATAGACAAGAATGTTCCTTAAAAGAAAGATTAATTACAGTTTGCACCTCATAATGCAGCAAACTTAAGCTGGGATCTTACCCATGCTATGAAAATACATGGGCAGCCTTTTAGGTAAGAGCTGGAGAAAAACATTTCTTCATTTATGAAAGTTCAGTGTTTCAAAATAATTTTCTTAGGGAAATGTGTTTGTAAAGATTCCATCAGTCTATATTTTTTCTAGAGCTACTGAACATATAGGGTTATTGGATGAGGAGTCAACATGTTGCAGTCTGTGTTTTGGAGGCAATTTGCACAGGTTGTCAGAATGTACCTTTTATTGTTTCACTACTAGATTTATAGAATAAACTATAACCAGGGGGAGTGTAATCATTGGGACTATTTGTAGTCTCAGTCCACTATGTTGTGGTGTTTTTCTGATTCACTGAAAGATAGTGGGTGTCTTCCTATTCAAGGGTCTGCTGAGTGTCTGAGTTGCCTCTTCTGTATGTCAAGCAGACTAGCTCTAGCCAATATCCCAATATCCTGGAGTTATAAGTTCATCCTTTCAGAAGGATAAAAGATATCTTGCTGTTAAAGAAAGAGTACAAGAACAAGATGTCTTGGTTTGAAAGACAGGTGTCTGCTAAGACAGGCAGGAGCCTCTCTTGAAATGGAAAATGTAAACCCCCTCCGTCTAAATTATTGTAATTTTTAAATTAGGGTGCTCTCAGGCAAAGGTATAGGAATAACAGGTTTTTTTCCTAGACAAATTAAAATAAAAATGCCGTAATAAAAAAAAAAAACAAACCCAAAACACTGACAGAATCAGAGTACAACCTGACGCCCCATCAGTCAGGGTGTTGGTAGCATTAAATGATGGCTGCAGTCCTACTGGAGTCTCAGATGTGGTTCACTTGAAGCAGTGGTCCTGTAGAAGGGTGCAGTTTTCCTCTGAAGGTCCAGTGATGATGTAGAAGGGTCTGGTTTTCCTCTGGAATCCAGTGGAAAAAGACTGCTCTGATGTCCCAAATATCAGATTTTATCTAGGTAGGAAATGCTTGGCTCCTCCCCCTGGATGGAGCATCTCCCAATGGGATGATGGAATTTTATCAGTCATGCAGTGACTCAATGGCCCATTAACAGAAGACATCCCCCTGGAGGAAGGATAGGTCCTGGGAAAGACAAAGAACGCTGCTCCACCTGGTTTTAACATATGGCCCATTAACAGAAGATATTTTCCCTGGAGATAAGGATTACTCCCCCACCTGGTTTCAACAGATGGTGATAGAATACATATTTTTGGTTACATCCTGCATTGCAACCCAAGACACAGGAAAGTGTGTTTCATCAGAAAGAACTTCAGTCTACGAGACTACAGTGGCTTGATTAGGGCTTTGACTTGCCCGGCATATTGCTTTGGTCATACAGAATTCTTCAAGTCCTGATGTATCAGAAAGAATACTTGATCATCAGGAAAAAACAAGAATAGCTTCTAAACTTACTTTTGTGATTCCATATCAGACTCAGAACAACAGTGATAAAAACCTATTTCTGCTTTCAAAGTGAAGGCTGGTAGGTCCTGAGAGCAGCTTCAAGAGCCATTCACAGGATACCACTATGACAGAGTGCTTGTGCTCAAGGAGGTGATGGCCACAGAAATCAATAGACCCTGTAAAAAACACCAGCTGCATTCTTTCTGTATGAAAAATCTTTAGCAAACAGTTAACCACTGTCCAACAGAAGCCAATCTTCTCCAAATTCAGAACGGCTGCCCACTGTGAATGTTTATATTTTTGATATTTAGTTTTTGAGAGATGGTTCTGACATACAACTGATAAAAGATAATTCCTGCAGCCAAGAGCAGCTCAGCTTGCAACAATGTGCTTTTCATTTTTGGCAGAGAACATTTTAAAACCCAGCTAAAGAGCTGGAGTGTATTTGGATGTCTCTTTTCAACCATCATTGGGCAGATGTTCGTAAGGGAGTCAGAACTGCAAACAGTGTTTCCTCTCCTGAATTTTAGGACTATGCCCAAGAAAGTGCCAAATTCACATGGCTCCAGTTGTCTGTCCTGAAACATTCTAAAACTTTCTAACTTATGTTCTTGAAAGCTCAGGAAAGATTTGAATTCTCAATATTGTAGCTCTTTACCTAGTGCCCATGGAGACTGCTACTCTGCACTTATGCTTTGAGAAAGAAGTGGAGAGCATGCCCAGATCATGTAAGCATTTCAGCTGCAGACACAACTCTGTAAGTTGATTGGCATTTTGGTATTTGTGGTGCTAGCTGCTTACATGTGTGGGGCAGTAGGGTACAATCTAAATACAATTATGAGTGTTAGCAATACTGAGTATTATTTGCAAAGGAGACCCTGGATCATGTAAGCTTTTCTTATGCATGCAATCTTGGATATGATCAAAATGAATAGACTTTTACTACAAAGTTGTGTGTTGGTTGCACAGTCTGCTTTCTTTCATTTAATATTTGTTTGAGGTCATTGCAAATACTTTCCTTGGAAAGTGTTTTACGTCTATGTTGTCTTTTGAATTCTGAAAAGTTTTGTGCTCTCTGAGTTGTACAAGATAATGTGTTCTCCACTTATTTTGGGGGGAAAAATAAAATCTCAACTGACTTACTGATACCTCTACATTTCCAATGTGGATGAAGAACATTGGTGAATGCAACTGCTTCCAATTCAGCATGGACATTAAAAAGAAAAAAGATCTATCCTAATAGCTTTTAATGAACAATCTGCTACTTATTTAGCTTGATGTTGACAAGTTAATTTAATTTCTCAGCTGGAAGCATCCAAGAAGATGTAAGTAGTTTTGAATGAAGAGCATTGTTTGGAAGATACACTTCTAAATATTTCTATAGTGACAGGGATTTTTTTTTTTTTTTATGATTTCCTTCTAGAGATGGAGTCATGGAATGTAGGCATGGTAAAATATTAAAGATTTCACATGGCTTTTTATTTTGAGAAATGCTGAGTTTAGTGAGTCATGTCAGGTATGATATTGACCTAAACAGAGTAGTTGACTACACTGTTGAGGTGGTACTTCAGGATCTTCACTTGTCTTAAGGTACATCACAATTCTTCCCAGCATGGGTTTGCCAGAAAACTTTGGGAACAGCGCTGAGTCTTCCAGATTTTCAACAGCTTCTCTGGAAATCCTTACCTGGTATTTCTGGAGCAAACAGAATTTCTTCTAAGATCATACTGGCCTTGACTTCTGGAGGTGCTTTATGTTTGGCACCCATCCAAAGTAGCTGTCCTGTGGAGCTCTATGCGAAAATTGGGTGAGAGAGGAGAAAAAATGGTTAATTGCTTTACTACTCCTAGGCAATTTTTTTTCTTTACATGGACACAGAAAAAGAGATACTGGAAATTTCTATCCTTTAGAAAAATTTAAATAGTTGAAATTTTATTTCACATTGGAATTGGATTGTCTTCAATGTATTTTCCAAGGGGTTCCAACTGTTCATAAGCATGGAAGGGCTGGGAAAAGCTACTTTGCATGGCATATCTATTTATTTCTCCTGGTTTTTATTAAACTGCATCCTTCAAATATTAATGTAGACCAAGAAAAATAATTATTTGCTGCAAAAGTGATCATATTGGTTTGCCAGGTATGTTTATACTGTTCTTTTGTTACATGGTAAGATAATACAGGCATCCAGATCATTACTAAATCTTGTATCTGTAGCATGGTGTTACTCTGCATGATGTACAACGTGAGACTCAGGCATTCCATGAGATGCATAAAGATATTTTGATGGGGAAAAAAGTTAATTGCCAACCAATTTATGAACCTAGTTCTCCACAGTAATATGACTGGATTGAATAGAAAACTGGAAACTGTTATCTTTTGTGTATTTTTATAGGACAGTTGGGTGCAGTTGTGACAAGCATAAAGTGAAAGATTCATTTTTCTTGACATTAGCATGGGAAGGTGAACGTGACTTCCTGACTTCTATAGCTTCAGTTCTTCAGGTTCATCCACATTGCAGCTAAATAATGTTATCCTGCACTGTCTAATATTGCCCATACACTACACAAAGAGCTGCAAAGCAATCATGGTAGAAGCAGGCTTTGGGTTTCCATTAGTCAGGTGGTGTGTAGCATCCTTATTCATATTGTGCCAGTGTAAGCTGAGAGATGCAGTGCATAATCTACTGTGCTCTTGTACTGAAGAGTAAATGTCACAATCCTTGTTGTCCATGCTATAGGTAAAGAAACGTACATATTTGACTTGAGCAATAAGGAATAAATTTTGAATGTTAAGCATGGCATTCTATGGTGCAAATTAAAAAGAGAGGGAGAAAAAGTAGTCAGTTGTTAATGGGAGGGTGATGGCTGTGGGAAGCTTCTCTAGAAATTGGAAAAAAATTTGCTTGCAGGTGATTCTTCTGTTGTGGTTTGGAGAACTCAGGAGTACAGTAAGTGTGTGTGTGTATATCTAAAAAGTATTTCCTCACAGTTTTGAGGGGAGGGAGTAGAAGAAAATAAAAGTGAAACAGAAATGGACAAGGTTGTTTTGGAAGTGAGACAGTTCTTACAGTTTTTTTTTCCTGAGCAAGTGAAATATATCTTCAAGTTTTTCTGTTGAGTTTGGAACCATTTGTATCTTCTTCATGCTTTTATTTTTTCATAACCTGTATTTATGATTTTTCTTTTAATTTTATTAAAAGTATATTTAAAACATACTTCAGTAAAAATGGAAAAAACAACAACTTAAAACATAAGTGTCCATATAAAATCCATTTAAACTGTAGGTGATGAATATTTTATTCAGTTTGCTGGTTTTGTCCACCTATGACTACGTGTATACACACACATATAAAAGGTTAATGGATTGTCTGGATTTTCCAGTATCACACTGTACATTTTCAAGCATATTTTAAGGCTCAACATGTCTCTCACATTCTGTCCCAAAGCCATAGAGACGTCTTTGTCTAAAGATGTGTACACATTTATGGAGGGTGTGAAGTTTTTTATAATTTCCTTAGCAACCCAAAAATATTTACATCACCACAATTTTCTTATGCAATAAACATTTGCTGTTCAGCTGGCTGGGACATCCCTAAACTCTTTCTTTGACCTGTGTGACTGGGATTTTTGAACTGTCATTTCCTGGGCACATGCATGGACAAAAGGCCTGTTTTGTCTCTGTAAAAATGTGTAAATTTGTTTATTTCATGGAAATGCAAGCAAGAATATTTTGTGGTACCATAAAAATTTTGTCAGGGGTGCTTATGGGAAACTGGGAAGATTTCCCTGGCAAAATACTAAGTCTGTGGCTTTTCTTGCTGCTATTTCATACTTCTTTAAGAAATCTTCCCAAATGCTTCATGGTCTTTTGCCTCAGTTGCTGAGGGCTGCTTCGGATCTTCACTCAGGCAGTTTTTCTGCTTTTCAGAGATAATTCTTTGAAAAGATGTTGCTGGTGTTTGTAACTGTCCTGGTTTGAAGGACAGGTGTCTGCCAATAAAGGCAGAAGCTTCTCTTTGAAATGGAGAATGTAAACCCCCT
>JANRGV010000062.1:18022344-18033428 GCA_024734035.1 Alethe castanea
GAGCAGGACGAGGAGGCCGAGCCCATTCATGGCTGCCAGAGGCACGTGTCAGCTGCAAGCACTGAGGGCTCCGTGCAAGCACAGTGGCTGCGCTGCCCGTGGTGCCCTCGGCCCCGGGGCTGATGTCACAGAGGGCTGGTTTCCATGTGGCTGTTACAGGCCCAGGGAAAAATCTTGAGGATTTTTCCAGTCTAAGTTTCTCAGGCTCAGCTAGGGTTTTTTTCCAAGCTAGAGATCTTTCTCTAATGTAAACATAAGAGAAAAAATTATAACAAAAGATAAACTGCTGTTGGATCCGTGAGAAAGCCTGGGACAAGGGTGTTGTTCTCTGACCAATGAGTGCTGTTCTTTTCCTTGCCTTCGATCCTTGCTATAAATGTAGGATTGGGTTTTCATAAACCGAAACCTGCATGCAAGAGAGTGCCATGTTACTGTGTGTCTTCTCACCGCTCTGCAGCCCCATACAGTAACAGGTTTCGTGTTCTGGGCACCATGGGGGTCCGTGGCACTGGGGCCCATGCAGAGAGGAACAACATTGAATCAAGGAACCATAGAATGAATTGGGGTGACCTTGGAAATCCTCTAGCTCTGACCCCCTTGCCATTGGGAGAGAGGGAGAGCTTGCAGTCGACCTTGTTGCTCAGAGCCTGGCTCAGAAACTTGTTCTCAAGCACTTTGAGGGATGGGGCAACCACAGCTGCTCTGGGCATGCCATGTCAGTGCCTCAGCAACCTCACAGTCAAGAATTTCTTCCTAATATCTAATCTGAACCCATTCTCTCTCATTTCGAAGCCTTTCCCTCTTGTCATTTCTTGTGTTGACTCAAGCAAATCATTACCTGCATTTCATAAAATGGAAATGGGTATGTAGCCTAATTATGTATTTTTGTAAACTGCACTTAGGCCTTTGTTCAGCAGGATGTATGCCAATGCAAATTATTATTCTTACTGGAAATGTATTGTTAATTTTGGCTATTAAGTGTTTATCTGAATGTCTTTAGGAACTTTGCTTAAAATTATCTCAGATGTTTTTCAAAGTAGTTTTGTTTTCTGTGGCCATCCATATATGTATAACGAATAACTACTGAAGTTCTAACAAACACACAAAGGTTTATTCTGTAGACAAAGTGTTAAATACGAGTTTATCTGTACTCAAGACTGTCTTGAAATATCAGGTTATTTGCTGAGTATTCATTGCCTTATTTTATGCTTTCATTGTTATCTTGGTAGCTCTTGACTTCTTCATGTACAGCAAACCAAGCAAGGACATAAGTCTTACACTGTTCACTATTCTCTAATGCAGAAAATTTCATAATGTGATGAAAGCTTCACTAAAGAATGACAAACCATGTTAATTTAATTTCTTGCATACTCTTATTTAATTCAGTTGATATTACTAGTGACGCGTGCACATGCTAGAATTCTAAAATGTCATTAAATAGTTTTCTTCACAGGCTTTCCAAGTTAAATTAGAGCATCTGGAAATTAACCAGCCTCTTGTCTCAACTTTTCCCACACTGTGACCTTGTGTCTTAAGAGTATCTTTTCCACTGCTCCACATCATGTAATTCTATGCCTATTTGGAAAAACAGGATTGAAGAACTCTGTATTGAATAACCTCAGGATTATTCATCTAGTTAAATTCAAGTCTAACCTGTGTATTGCCTGAGGAGCCACAGATTTGAAACATAAACACAAAGTGTTCCTTAGTCACCAAGAGCAAAATTACTGAGCCCTGATTACTTGTCCTGGGTACAGAGGAAAAGACAGATGGAGTCTCTAGCAGTATTTAATTCAATACCACCTACCTCATTGTGGGGCTGGGTTTCAGCAGGAAATCTGGGGTGTTGGTAGCAGTAAGCTCCTCATCTTTTTGCTGGGCTCGTGGAAGGGACTGGGACTGCGTGGCTGCTCGGCACCCAGATGAAACCACCATGGTCACTGCAGAGTCCCATTGCTGCCACCTCAGCTATATTTACATAGAATGAATTATTCATTATGACATATTACTAGATGAAAGTTCTTAACCAATGTAAAAGTTAAAACTACTAGTAGTGTATAGTACAGGGTATATAGTGCGCTATATCAAAGCAATTATATTAAAGCTAGCAACAAGAAACCATGGCAGGCTCCCTCTCTTCAGGAAGTGTTTGTGTTTGCTCCATGCTGAATACCCTCTTATAGGTAATGCCTCTTTTGTGCCCTCTTTTATTGGTACTGTGTTTATTGCAAGTTTTTCAGTAAAATTGTGATTCCTGCTTGTGGTCTCTCCAAGTATTTTGCTGCTTGATGGAAGATGGTGGAGGAGGAGGTGCAGTTCAGTGGGGTTAACTTTCCTGCTGGGTTTTAAACCAGTTCATCAGTACAACAAAATAGAACAACTGAAGATATTACAGAGTTGCCAGGGTAAATTAAAGCCAGTTTCTATGCCTATCTCACAAGATATTTTCTGGAGTTTATAGCCTGTTACAGTCTGTGCATCTAGGACAATCCAACTGGAGCCCACTTTGGCATGAAACTTCTCTTCGTAAAAGTTAGTTTAATCTTTGAAGGGATTTAAAGACCACCTAGAAGATCTAGACCACAAACCAAACTTGCAGAATAACTTGGACTTTCTCAGATATTTCTGCGTTTAACTACATAAGACACATTGCTATCTATCACATAAAAGAGCCTTGTGAGAAAACAGGAAACAGAATTCTTACATACATAGATATGTGTGTGTGTGTGTGTGTACATATAAAGGCTAGTCAAGTAAGATCCATTAAAAAATTGACAAGTCTTATGCATAGGGGAATTTGTATTTCCTCCAGGCCCAGAAAACATTCCCTGGCGTTCTTCCCACACATTCTTTTTTCTCCTTACCCAAGGAGGAGGTGTTGGAGGCTGCAGGTCAGCAGCACTCCACAGCAAATCTCAATCATCATCACCACTGCTGTCACTCAGATGCCGCAGTGTCCAGAGGAGGAATAGAAATGGATTGACATTAAATGCAAATAAAAACTTTGTATTTGCAAGAGCAATCAAGACTGAAAGAAACTCTGTTCTCACTAACCATATTCATCAAAGTAACACGGGGGTTTTGGGCCGTGCTGCTCATCCTCAGGGCTGGACCGTGAAATCCAGCTGAGGGAGTTGGGGTTATTTAGCCTGGAAAAAAGGAGGTTCAGGCGTGACCTCACAGCTCTCTACAGCTACCTGAGAGGAACCTGTGGGAAGGTGGGCGATGGCTTTTTTTCCCATGCAGCTAAATGGCCTTAAGCCGCACCAGGGGAGGCTTAGGTTGGACATGGAATTTTCCCACAGAAAGCGTGATTAAACACTGTAACGCGCTACCCAGGAGGGAGGCGCGTTCAGCGCTGCAGCCCTCAGCCCCTCCCCTCGGGCCCCGCCCCGCCGCGGGAGCGGCGCATGCGCCGTGCGGGCCGCGCCGGGCCTGAGGGAAGTGCCCGAGCGTTTCCGGGTTGGGTGGCGGCGCCGCCACCGTCACCGGGAGCATGTCCTGCGCCCTCGTCCCCTTCGCCCACTTCCAGGACCTGGACTTGGCCCGCGACTTCCTGAGCCCGCACCGCCGCCAGGCCAGCGCCGCGGCCGGCAAGGAGAGCGGTGAGTCCGGCCCCCGGGCGCGGGGTGTCCCTGCGGGCCCTGCCCTCGCCGTGGCCGTGCCAGCCGGGCGCTCGGGGTCGCTCCTGGGGTGCGCGGTGCTGCCACATCTTCACCTGCGAAGTCGGACTTCCCTGGCATTCCGAAGTTTCAGGTGCCCAGCTGGTCGCAGGTGTCACTCCTTTCTCTCTAGTGTGGAGGCGAAGTTCTTTGGCCACTGACTCTGCGTGCCCCGAACTTTAAAAGTTTGTAGGTTTTTTTGCTGGGAGTGCAGTTGTCTGAAGACGCCCTCATAATGACAACACACGTTGTGCATGCAAGGTTATCTAGGTATGCAGAACGTGCTGAAAGTGTTCTCAAGGTTTAACTTGGCAGCTTAAATTAAAAGACAGCAAATCTTAAAGTGATTACAGTCTGAAGTTGTGGACCAGGTTTCTGCTGTGTGAGGCGGGGCACGGTGCAGGCTGAGTTGCCTGACACAGAAGCTGACACAGATCCATGTCCAGGATAGAAACTGTTTGGTGTATTTGTTACTGTACACTGTGTGTGTATAGATATAAACCCCCCAATATATACAAACTATATCCGGCTGATGTTTTTTGGTTTCTGGCAACAGTAGGGAAGGAAAGTATTTGAAGAGGTTAATGACGATGCTTGAAAAAATCCTCACAGCTGTGGACAGAGCTTTAAGAGAAAACATCGAGGTGCTAATTTTAAAAGCTTAAAATGCCTGTGGGGGGATTAGAAGAGGGGAGATCATAGGATGGTTTGTATTTAAAGTGACCTTTAGAGTTTATCTAGTCCAACTCCCTGCCATGAGCAGGGACACTTTTCAGCAGACCAGACTGCTCAGAGCCACATCCAGTCTGTCTTTGAACACTTCTGGAGAAGTGTTCATCCCCAGCTTCTCTGAGCAACTTGTGCCAGTGCCTCATCTTCTTTGTTACAAACAAAAAATTCTTCTCAATATACAATATAATTCCCCATTTAAAACCATTTGTCCTTGTCCTATAACTACAGGTCCTGTAAAAAAGATGGCACAACAATCGTTAAAAACTTTTGAAACTACATTATATGTACAGCTTGTTGATTTTGCCACTAAAACTTCTGTGTGCAAAAGTTTTGGTAGAAAACAGTTTACTGCTGCTGCTTGTTCTGGGACTCTCATAACAGTTTTTAAAAAATACATACCACGTTCCACATCACTTTTCTTTGGTATCACCTATATCTAAAGGAGGGATTCTGAAAGCAGAAGGCTTCTGTTAGTATCTCTTGAATTCTGAAGATAAAAGCAAAGGATTGGAATGTGTCTGTGTTTCTAAAAGTGAGTGTTGAAAGAAATTACAATATATTTTTCTTGATGGTACATGAGAGGCGTTTGTGTAAAATAACTTGGGTATTTTATTGGAGTGGATTTATCAAATGGCAGCCATAAAGAGAAAATATTTAGTATGTTGTGAAACTACAAAAATAAAAGAAGCAAAGAAGACGCATGTTCCAAAATGTGCTGCTGTTCTATTTTAATGAGTGGGCTGTCTTCTGGATTAATTTTATATTTGCTTATTCAGTCATTGAGGCAGAAGCAAGTGTTTTTCAAAATAATGCTCATTTAGATTCATTGAAATATTTTGGATTTGTGCCTGTAACTTTTTGCTACCACAGCTGTTCTCTTGGTTCAGGATAAATAAATATAGATGTCAGCAAGTGAGAGTTCCCAAAGTGGTTTAGACGTAAGATTGTAACTTAGTGGTTTTCAAGCAGAAATTCTTGGTGCATTTGTGTTTGACAAGGGAGAAATGCTGCTGCGACTTGCAGAGGTATCTTAAATTAGAAGTGAGTAAATTGTGCTTTTTATCAGGGAATGCTTTGCTAGAAACTCTTCTGTTGACAGAATGTACTGTTTTAAAACAATTGATTAATAAGGCTGCATATTTAAAAACTTGGATTTTAATCTCCTTTTATGTTTTTACTCTGTTGGTAAAAAATAAAATCTAGGGTTTTTTTACTAATAAGTTCAGCCAAGAAGATGTTAATTTGCTTTCAAATCAAACTTTAGTTCTAAACTTAAACTGTGTTCATTTTTATGCAAAGAGTTATACAAATAGCAGCAAACACATGTCAAAACTCTTAGGTTTTTTTTTTTATTTTTACCTGGGACAAGAGCTTTTCATTTACTTTATTTTTTTAAAGCTATGCTCTAGGTGTGGGAAAGCTTTTGCTAGTATTTAAAGGTTGCAGTAAAATTGATGGCTACCTTAGGGAAATAAATATGTATTAAGTATTTTCAATTAACAAAGCACATTTGAGTTAACAAATTATTTTAGTAATAACTCAATATTTCGAGTGTTTAGTAGAATTTTCAAGAATTCTTGTTGGGTTTTGAGTAACAAATGTTTTTGAAAAGGTGCCTCTGGCATCTTCAGTGTGTGGAATTTAGGGTTTTTAGTGGTGGCTGTAGGCCTTGTCTTTTTTGTTTCTTAGTTTTAGAGCAAAGAAGTTTTTAATGCTGCTTTAACTTTGGCCATATTTTAATTCTAACAGAACTAACCAAAATGTTTTCTGCGAGTGTATTTGCTGCAATAAAATTTAAGGTTATTATTGTAAAAGCTTTTTTGCAGCAACATTTTAAATTAAGAGAATTTGCTTGCTTCAGAAAGTACAAGCAGTATATGTTTCTAAATCAGATGTGATACTGTGATTTTAAACCAGTTTTGAAGTTAGATGTCTTTAATTTGAGTAAAAAACCTGTAACCCTAGAATTGCTATGCTGGAATAATTTAAGAAATGCTCATAGACTGCTTGAGGTGACCATTGATCTTCCATGAAGGAAAATATCGCTACATTTTATTGTCCATGGGAATAGAATAACAGGTGTTGAGTTGGATCTTGGCTCATGTGCTTTAAGTAAATAAACCTGGTGTTAAGTAAATAAACCTGGAGCTGGTTAAATATGCTTCATATGGAGTTGCAATATCTTTATTCTTTAGGAAAAAAAAGATGAGAGTGCTTTTTCATATTTCAATGAGGAGGACTTAAGCATGAGAATTTAAGAGTCTGGGGAAAAGTAATGCTGCTAATGAGGCACAAATCCTCTGTGGAGCCTGAGCCTAGTGGTGTCTAAGTGCCTCTGAAAACTACTGTTCTAACTGTGCAAATACTGGGAACAGGAAGTGTTTGCATCACATTTAATTTGGCATCTTGCTGTGTTGAAGAGGTTTTGAGCTGCTGTTGTCTGGATCAGGAAACAGCTGTAACAGTTAGCTCTCTTATAAAGCTGTCTAAAATAAGGGCATGCATATGAAGGAAAAAAAATCCATCTTATTTGCAGTATGTGATAAAGCTTTGCAGGCATGACAGAATTTTAGCATTCAGAAATTAATTAATGGATGTTTGCCTGAACAGAGCAGAAAGCAGAGCAAGACAGATAACATTTCCCATAATTTTTATAAATTGAAAAATTTAACTGCAATTTATTTAGAGCAATGTGTGTCTCTGTTCTTCTAGTACACTCACAGCTTGAACTGTGTTTTAAAACATTTTATAGGCTTGATGACAGCAATTCAGTGGGATTGCCTGGTAGGACTGCTGATAGATAAACTGTGGGGGGTGTTAAGGTGAAACAAAAAATTGTGCTTTTTTGATGTGCAGATATTTTTAGTTTGCTGGTGTGTTTATCTCCCATTACCTAAATGAAATTAATAAGGAAAAAAGCCAACAAACCCAAACTTGACTTTGAGAATTCCCAAGCAACGATATCTCCATTTATGATAGTGAGTTTGTTCTTATTCAGGGGAAGAAAAAATTGATCCCCTGACCTGAGGACTTCCTCAGAGGTATGAGGTGTCACTTTGCTGCTTCTTGTTGTAGTAGAAGTGATGACTTAAGGCTGTCAGAGAAACTCCTTTCCAAAATCCTGCCTTGTTCCATTGACAACAGCCTAAAAAGTGCTCTTTAGCCCAGTTCCTCTAAACAACATCTTTGGACTTCTACACTTTGCTTTATCTGGATCAGCTGATTTAATTCAGAAATACAGAAGGCCAGGCTTTTTATTTCTGAGTTGCCAACAAGGTTACAAAGAAAAAAAATACATTATAAAATGAAATTCTAGATTGCATTTAGCATTAGGGTTGTTGTTAACTGCTTCTGTATCAATCTTATTGAATCAATTATATTCTTTTTGAATACTGTGCTGACAAACTCTTTTTCATTGCCTCTTTAATCAGTTCCTCCCTTTCCAGATTGTAGTATTTACATTTAGGATTCCTTTCTTTCAGTTTTCCTGTAAAATGTCATTAAAATACACACTCCACATGAATTGGATTGCATCTGTAGCAGTTAATACATCTCAGATATGGGGGAGAGTAAATGACATGCTCTCAGCATACATGACAGAATACTGTCAGAGTACTTCATTCAAATTATCTTCTCACCTGAGTTGGTTGCTGCTTTAACATCTTTACAGCATAGCCCTCATTCTTTCTTGCTCCAACTTAAGGCATCGCTTTCATTTGAGAAGAAGTATGCAATACTATATTTTCTATGTAATCTGTTTCATTTGTTTCCTATAGACTTTGGTTTTTTTCCCTCTGGTATTTCAAATTTTGGTTTTGGGATTAAGTTATAAATGTAAGCCATAGAACTTTGCACTATTACTTAAAAAAAAAAAAATCTGTGTAGTACCTGAATTATTTTTAATTTAGTGATTTTTTTAATTTGTCAACAGCAATTGTGACCTTCTAAAGGAAGCAAAAAATGCCCAAGTGGTTTTTTTTGTGTGTTTAGGAGACTTAGTTGTGCTTTTGTTTTTCCCCCCCCCCCACTTAAGGATGCCTGTCGTGAGAAGAGAGAACAAATATAAAACTAGTCTCAAGAGAGGCTTCCTAGTAATGTTGGTAAATTAGCCTTATGTATTTGTCAGTCCTCATGTAGAGGAGCTTTGGGAATAAATGCCCTATGATTCCTGAGCAGCAGGAAGATTCTAAGCAATTTCTAAAATTCCTTGGCCTGAGAAGAAACTCCTTCTGTTTCTTTCGTAATAATGCAATCCAGTGGTATCAGAATTGCAGTAAACAAGCATGGAAGAAAATCGGCAACTCTCACATTTAAGCAATCATTTCTTGCACTATTACCTAGTAATGTCTTATATTCATAAAGCATGGATGGGACTTCATAGCATGTGTCCAAGCACATCCTCCTGCTCAGATTTGGAATGTAAGAGAGCAGGAAGAAAAGGCTTCAGCTGTCTGCCCAGGTCATGGTGCTGCTGTAGAAGGAAGGGCACTGGGCAGTTCTCTGTGCTCAGATGTCTATTCTGCAATTTGGAAAGTGAGTAAAATCCTCTTTCATATTGAATTTGACCTGTTAAATGCCAGTTAAACCTCAGTGTTGTAGATCTGTTACTATTTTTTCTCTGTTCTTGTATTTTAAACAAAACATGCTTATGGGTAGAAATTCTTGTGAGTATTGTATTTAATGATAAATGTGCTTAGATGAATTTTCTTATGCATTAACACCAATGTTGCACATGTGCAGCATTTAAACCAGCTCTAAAGTTTCAAAGGTGTTGATGCTATATGCTTCAAATTATAGAATTAAGTGGTTCATGTAAATCCAGTAAATGAACTTTTATTTTTGCGATCTCCGTAGTAAAGCAAAATCTGGAATACTGCTGCTGCTTTATCCAAGTAAGGAGAACTGTTTAGAAGACATCTGCTACTAGTCAGAGATAAGGCTTGAATAGAAATAGAGATTTGTGCAGGAAAGTTTGATTTATTTTTAAAAGATTTTTTTTTTCCTGAAGAGGGAGTGGAAAAAATGATCGTGTTGCAAGTGTTTAGAGCTTGCTTAGGTGTTGGTTACTAGATAATGTGTTACATTCCACAGTTGCTAGTTCTGATCTGTAATGTTACTAAGGAAATGATGGGCGATTTCGTAAAAATCATCATCATAACAGAACTTGGATCCTATGGACTTAGACTCTCACTTGACCAACCTTATCAAGTGCTGGTGGGTGGGAAAGGCTCTGCAAGCTGGCAGCCTCCATGGAATGCTTTACAAATTTTTGGCACAGGTGAATAACTGGTGCTTTGAGTTACTTTATGACAGTGTCTCCTCTGTTCATTGTTCCAGGGATTGTTGTCTATTGTTTAATGTCTTGCTTCACTATTCATTGCATAGGTGAAACGTCTAAATAGTAAGAATTATGTGAATGAGAAAACAATTTCAGTTTAATTTCTTCTTACAAAAAGAAACAGTGTGTGGAAGAAAGGCAAGGTGGATGCAGGCCTTGATAAATATGTATAATGGCACATCCTGAAATGATGTATCCAGTGTGGAGGATGGATAGGAAGGAGCAGACCTGTAAATGCTTGTAAGCTGGAGGAGCTGCAGGCTTTGCAGAGCAGGTCACAGTTCCAAAAGATCTGCATTTTCGTCAGTGGAATGGTGACTCACCGTTACATCATTTGCCCGTCCTTTTTCATTTATCTAGTATCATCCCAGCCTGATGAAAACTACCATGGAATTATGGCTATGCACAGAGGCAGCAGGAATCCTCCCAGCTGCAGTTTTATGTTGTGGGTGTTCAGTCTCAGAATTGAAGTGTTTGGGGTTTCTTGGGAAGGTTGGTCTGCTCTGTGCTGCAGGGAAGGCATTGGCCCCAAACATGTTTTTTAGATAGTGTTCTGCTTCTCTCTGGATCATGGCATTTGGACAGATTTCTTCCCTCCATGAATTTTGTAGGAAGGAGATTTTAACCTTTTGAGATAATAAAATGTGAACGGAAGTGGAGTTTTATTAGCTATCTTAATCTAGACATTGAAGTTAGCTACTGTTTTCTTCTTGTGGCTACTGTATTCAGCAGTATTTGCCATAATTGTCCTTTATATATTTGTACACTGCTAAATTTTCAACCTCAAATACAAGGTGAGACTGTGACCCTTGGAAGCTTGTTGCTTATGTAGCGATGTCTGAAATAACTGTGCAGTTATATCTGCATTGATGATGATGAGTAAAACTGCTTGACCTGCCCATTTTGCAGATGGTACAGACCTTTCCATTTTACAGAGGTAAAATAGAGTGGGCGTTTTGTCTTTTACATTCTCCTAAAATACTTTCTTGACAGCATTGGGGAAAGGTTTATGTCTTAAATGAAAGTATTTTTTTCAAAGGTTTTTTGTCTTCATTAGCTATACAGAAGATTTAAAATCTAACCAAACAGAGAGATTACAGGTTCCTGTTTTGTTGACCAGCCTTTCTTTGCTTGGTGGTAACAGAACTACAAGTTTTTAGACCAAATAAAATTGCTCTTGATACAAACATTCTTGTCTGTACTGTTTTACCATCCAAAATGGCAGAATCTTGCTTGCTTAAAACTAAATTTAAACTAATTTGAGACACTCCTCGACGGCGCTGCCTGGGGGCAGCTGGAAAGATCCCAGCCCATAGTTCCTGCACAGCTTGAGGAAGCGCAGGAAATGCTCC
>JANRGV010000062.1:18033528-18093876 GCA_024734035.1 Alethe castanea
TGGCAGAATCTTGCTTGCTTAAAACTAAATTTAAACTAATTTGAGACATTATGTTTAAACTTCTTCTTAAGGTCAAATTTGCCATGACAGCAGTTAATTACAAGAACTTGAAAAAAATCCTTGGAAAACTCTTATTGAAGTCTTATTGATGTTGCTGCTTCAGATTTCACTCTAGTGCATGCTTGGATGGAAGTCAGTCCTTGGCTTTTCTACTGAACTACAATTATATTTATTGATTTATTCAGGGTCCCAGTGGTGGTAGTGTCTGAGAATTGTACATCTGCTACTACTAAATGCCTGTGGCTTTTCAATTTATATCAAGTTCTGTATTTTTAGTTGAAAAAAGACCTTCCACATTTACTCTTACAACTAAAGAAGTAGGCTTGTCTCTATGAATCTTTTTCTCAGGTATTTGAGGTATTTTGTGAGCTTGTGGTTGCTCTGAGGTTTCTGAATGATATAATTGAAACTGATCAGTGTCTCATTAATTTTCCTCTCTGTTGTCTTGCAAAGATGTGAAGGTCCTTATGCTCATTTTCTCCTCAGAGGCCAAACCTTCAGCTTTTGCTTTGCTAGTAGGATATACATTATTCTGGGCTCAGATGTTTTATGGTCAGATGAATTTCTGTGTACTACTGTTCCCTTTTGTAGGGTACATCTTCTGTTAATACTCTTCCATGGTGTCAGAAATTAGTCAGTAAAATACAGAAAAACAAGACACTTAGGGTTCTTTCAGTAGAACTCCTTTAGTATCTATCATAAAGAAGTTGTAATGCTTTAGTTGGGAAAGGAAGATTATAATTTTGTTGCCTGTGCTGTATTCCTGTAACAAATCTTTTTTCACTTAAAGCAGGCAAATCAACAAGCTGGGAAGATGGTGGCTGGGGAGCCTGGGATGAAGCAGATTTGCAAGAACCTGTAAGTTCATATGTGTGTGTCTGTGTGTGTATATATATATATATATATATATATATATAACTTCCCCATTATAGAAGTCTTTTCCACTAGTTGGTGTGTGTGCTGTTTTAGTTTTTTCCTCCTGTATAACTGTCACCTGGGCAAGAAAGGTCCTGACCTGTGTTTTAAATGTGCCTGCTTATTTGTCCCTTGCTCCTGTAGTTTTTTCTAATTTTAACTTGGATGGTACCTATTGTGATATTGCTCATATTCTTGTGTTCTGTAGGGCTTTTCTCACCAAAGTATGCACACATCTTCCTGTCCTGCTGCACCTGGGGGCATCCTTTTTGTCCTGTAGCTAGTCAGAAATAGTAGGACATGGCAGTGAAGTTATAATTATAATGAACTAATATAAATCAAAAAATCCTAAATCATTAATTACTGGCATAGGCATCTTCCTAAGGATCACTAGTGTCCCTTTTATGTTGTGATGTGTGGACAGTGTTACAGGAGGGTTTAAACTACCTCTATGGGATGGAACAGCTCAGTTGCTCTTTCAAGGGGGAAAACATTCCTCTGCTCAACTCATTCAACTGAGAGTAACAGAGCTGGTCTCTTAGTTGTTTGTAAGGCTGAGCCTTCCAGCTGTCAGCTGACCTGGTGAGATGTCAGTGAGGTTGCTTGTAGAAATCCTTTGCACTGAATGAGTCATCTCAACAGAATTACTTGATTAATTCCCTCTGAGATCTCTGAGGAATCCAGACCTCACCTTGCTAACAAACCCCTTACCTGCAATCTCTTTCTCTGTGTGTGTAGGAAGGATGCCCAAGTTGTTGGGCAGTATCCTTGTGACTGTTCAGCAGAGAAACAGATTTTTCAGCTGAGGTGACAGACAAATTGAAATGAGCATGGTGTCTCCCAGGGATGAATCACTGACACTGTCAGAAATGACAGAGTATAAAACCATTTAAATAGGATGGGTACTCAGCTCCACTATAATTGTCATGAAATGAGTGTGTTTCTCAGGCCACATCTTTCTTAGATGTACTGTAATGTTTATAACTTCATGAATGAGTAGAACAAATGCTTGGTTTTCTACTTTTGTTGCAATTTGATAGAACAAGCAGAAATTCCTAGATTGAAATAGTTCAATTTTTCACTCTTTTCTTTAAAATGTCCATTTTTATGGTACAAGCTTATGCAAAGAAATAAATACAATGAACAGCTGATTAGGACCTGATATGCAAATTCTTCCTAGAGTTTGGTGTTTATTTTTCTGCTGGGAGTAAATGGACAGATTTTCAAATGGGTGCAACTTTACTGTAAAAGAATAAGTAGAATGAATCAGAAAATGATCACACAGAAGTCGTTGCATTTTTTATTTGTGCATAGCTGCTTTGAGATATTAGAGCATGGAGTAATATTTTGGAGAGCTAAGAGGAGGTAGAGTTTGGTATGGAAGTGGAAATGGAGTGTGTGGACAAGGAAAAGTGTGTTGCTATGATTGAATAAGAGCATGGATCTAACTAACCAGGAGTATCAACTCTGAGACTTGGCAGCAGTTCACTCCAAGGTTGTTACTTCCTGACTTTGAACTATGATTAGGAGGAGTTACTTTGTTTGTGCCACAAGAAAATTTTTAACTTGTTGCCCCAAGGAAAAATGATGTAATTTTTTTTGCTCTTATGCATGAGGATGGTATCTAAGTTTTTACTTGCCCATCTTTATACCCTTAAAACTTGACACCATGTAGTTTGGAATTGCTTCATTGTTAAGTTATTTTCTGGAAAGGCACCTGATACTTGTTGCCATGTGAATATCAGCTTAGTTACCTTCTTCAGATGTGCATATATTTGCTTAATGCTGCTCAATGTATGAGCTTGGATAAATTCTTCATTTTGAGAATGGATTGGAATGAGAGTAACTACTAAGATTCTCTCCACTCTAATCAATGATTAAAACACTTCAAATCTCATTCTCCTAGTGTCTCTTTAAAAGGAGATGATTTTGAGTAGAGCTAGGGATGAGTACTTCTTTGTTGTCTGTTTTGTACACCCACAGAATTAGTGCAAGGCTGATGCATTTCTCAGGGCTTTCCATGCAAGTTGGAGCTGAGGTGATGTGGTCAGTAATAAAAAGTCCATTCAGCACTGCTATGGAGGGCAAGCCAGATTGTTCTCATCAGTCTTGCAAGTTCTGCTGTGTCTACGAATTGTTGCATACATTGACTAAAGCTTTACTTGTAGGAAGAAGAGGAATCTAATTCCAAGAACCAGCGAAATTACTGGCTTCAGGACTGTGTGCTGTCCTTGTCACCAACCAATGACCTGATGGTGATAGCTAATGAACAGAAAGCAGTCTTTTTAGTGCGTAAGTATCCGTTCCACTGAGTCTTTATGCCAGGACACTTCATAGTAACCAAAACAAGTTTGTTTGCCCCACTCCCTGTTTATCCCCCAAGTCATACCTTCAAGAATTTTGAAGTGTTTTATAGTACACCTCTTGCATTTTCTAGGTGCTGCTTGTCAAGTGAGTTACTTTGTCTTCTCAACTGTGTTTTGACCTGTGGAAACTATTCTGTCATGTAAAACGCATACGTGTTATAACTGCCCAGTTGTTTTAAAATGCTCAGAGATATTGACATTAATTTTTATCAGGAAGTAAACAAAATGTTTTGTATTGGTTTTAGCCATTAAGAAATGCTTGACCTTAGTTTCCTTTTCCCTTAAAAAATTACCTGAGCCAGTATCACTCTGGGAAAGGAGTATTAATGTGAATTTTTCTTGAAATTCTGCCTTTGATAGAAAATTCTTGAATAATAGGTGAATACCATCTTAAACAATGCGTGGCTTTGTATTTTACTCTACAGTAGGGCTCTGGAAACTTTTAAAGGTATCACTAGTAATATATGAACACTGATCAGCCAGCTGCTGTTTATAGATGTGCTGTTGTTTGTGGTGCTGGTCTTTTGATGGCTGCAGTGGGTGACGTGAGGAAGATGAGGGGAAGCATCTTGATATAGGGACTATTACAGTATTTTAAAACAAAATCTCAGTGTTGAAACCCAGATTTGCATAATTGGGCAGATTGTATTGAGTTGTTGAACAGCTTTGTCATTCCTTGCAAAGCTGCATATTCCAAACCTGCTGTAGACCAGTTGCTAATTTGTCATCAAAACTGGAAAAACAGCAGTACTCCTCATAAAGTTCCTATTGGATCAAGCAGAAAGAAGTGATTTAAATCACTTGCTGGGGAACTGCCTCTGAGGAACTGCACAGTGACAACTGTCCCACACTGGGGAGAAGTGTCCCTGTGCCTCAGGTTTTAAGTGTCAGACAAATGGCACACAACACTTAGTTTTGGTTATCCACTGACACCTGGAAGATGATTCAACAATCAAATGCACCCTGTGAATAACAAAGTATGGTGTCTTCTAACCTTGAATTATGACGCTGCGATTAAAGATTTAATATGGGGTACTTATGTTCTTCTTGGCTTGGTTAAAATTAAAATTTTCTATTCATTATAGCTCATGTTCAGTTGTGTTCCCAGAAGATTTTCTTTGCTTAATACTTCTTTCCTAAGGATCCCTGTTTCCTGAATTGAACCTTTTAAAATTTGATGGATTCTGTATAAATATTTTTAAACAAAACTAGGCATTTCAAAATTTTAGTGTCTTGTTACGTGTAAATTTCTAAGAAAATGTATGAGTCCTTTAGAAAAGTCACTAAGAATATATTTTTATTTTTAATGATCTTCAGGGTTTGTAATTGGTGCTTAATCTAAGTGTGGTAGGATGTATTGTACCAAAGAGAAAAATTAGTAATAGAACTACTTTCGTGAGATGCAAAACATTAGAGTTTTATAGATGGTGTCTTTATTCTTCATGGCAGCTAAATGGAAGCACAGTGACAAGGGAAAGGAGGAAATGCAGTATGCTGTTGGCTGGAGTGGCTGTCTGAATGTTGAAGAAGGGTAGGTGTTGAAATGCAGCTGTGATTAAGATGTTACTTTCATGTTTAGCAATTAGTAACCTGCTTTTTACTTGTACTCTTTCCTTTCATCTGAGCACATTTGTGGTTTTATGTATATTAGGGTTGGAAACAAATAGAGTAACATGGGTGATGAGAAGCAGTGTCTTCAAAGCTCACTCCTGTGCCTTGGGTGGTATCACAGAACAAGTTCTTACAAATTAAAAGTATGGTTCTCTGCAAATCAGTGTATTTGTTTGTAATTTAGACATGGTTTTTGTAAGTTCTTGTTCTAGAGGGGAAAAAAATAAGTACTCTTTTGAAAAATCTTCTATAGTAGAGATGAAATTTTCTTAGGGAATATTGCATTTGGAAATGTATGAAGTTGTTCTAGAAATATTTCTCTTCATTTTCAATACCTCATTCAAACAAGCGTAAAGTCATCTCTCTGATCAAAATATGGGTTTGGGCTCTAAGTCACTTAGGGACTTGGAAAATTTGCTTTGTTCATACACTTGGTATTTATACAATATTTTTGCTTCATCTGTCTTCAAATAACCGGACAGATGCTTTTTTGAATCTCCCATATGGAATAAGATTTTGCACTTTGCTGTTAGATTTGCAGCCTTGAGTTGCTGTCTGCCTTTGAACATGCTCCCTATTGCCTTCAACCTTCTGTTTCCTACAGGAGGTGTTGACTTCATCAGCTTCTCTCCAATCTGTAAAAATCATAATCTTCTTATAAAATTGCTGTTGCTATGTATTTGAAATTACCCTGACATCTTTTGTTAAGAAAAAAAGAGAAAATAAATTCTGTTTAAGGGTTTGTTTCTTACTACTGTTACAGCCCTAAAGGATGCTGTCCTATGAAACAGGTAGCTCTGTTTAGATAGGGGACTTACATTCAATATATTTCGTTTTATTATTCTGTGGAGGTGTTAATATGTTAATTACTGTCAGATTGTCAAAAGACTTGACTGTTTTTGGTTGGTTTTTGTTGTGTTTTTTTTTTTTTTGTTTTTTTTTTTTCTTTCCCCAAAGTTGCCTTCAACTGAGAATGTTCTGTGGTGGCTAAGCTTTGCTATTGGAAGATGAGATGTCACTGAAATATTTAATGTTGCTTTGAGGATGTAATGAAATTGCAACTCATCTCAACGTTGCATTTAGAAAGCATTCCTTCTCCAGTTGTTTACTCTGCTTATTTAGTCACTCTTTGGGAAATGGAGATGACCTGAAATGTAAATAATAAACAATACTGCTGGCATTTACATTTTAAGTGCTGTTTGGGATATCATCTTGAATTCTGTGCTGTCTCATAAAACCTTTGTACTGCTTCTGTTTTCCCAGACATTGTAAAACTTTGTATCATGCTAACAGTTAAATAACTTCAGATTGGAGATGTTGAGGTCTGCTCATCTGCTTGCCTTCTGCAATGCTTTGCCTGTCATTGAGCATGCTCAGTTGTTACATTAACTGGGAAGACCATATTCAAATGCTCTTAAATTATAAGGCTCTGAAAGGCTACCTAATTTCATATTTCAAAAATTTATTTTGATATGTATGGTTCAGTTGGCTCTTTTTAAAAAAGGAAAAAGTGGTTGTTCATGGCGTATCATTATAGATCAGAAGAAATAATTTACCTTTAGGCGCATGAAATTTAACTTGAATCTGCTGAACAGTACTGACAGAATAATCAGTCTGTGATTTATGAAAGACAACATTAACAAGGTACAAAAAATCTATTTGGGCACTCTTGAGCTTGTGATTGAAAATATCTTTAAAATGAAGGGACTTGTTTGATTCTTACTGTGAATTTGATATATGGCATGCTGCATTAATCAATTATTAAAACTTCCAAAGTGGCGACATGGCAAGATCTCTTCACAAGAGGGAAAACCACTAATTTTGTGTTTCTGTTTCTAGCGAATGTGTGAGTAGCGTATTGTGTATTCCACTGGCAAGTCAGAAGAGGTAAGGATGTGTACACATCACTGATGTCCTTACATGACACTTTTCTGTGTCTCTGGCTTAGAATGGGATTTGTTTTTAACTTGTGTGTATCTGTGGAACAGGAGCTCCACAGGCCGCCCTGACTGGACGTGCATCGTGGTTGGCTTCACCTCTGGCTACGTTCGGTTTTACACCGAGGTGCGTTTCTCAACAGGGTGGGACAAGGGGTCTCTTGGCATAAACGTCTGGGTGTTCTAAACTTTGGTCCCTGCAGATTGGGCTTTTTGCCTTCCCTAAGAGAAGGGACAGAAGTGTTCATGCTTCTTATCCTTTCTCTTCTAGAGTGGAGTACTGCTTCTTGCCCAGCTTTTGAATGAAGATCCTGTCCTACAGCTAAAGTGCAGAACCTATGAAATTCCCAGGCATCCTGGTGTCACAGAACAGGTTTTGTCAGATTTTTTCAAAAGTGAAGTGCCAGTGTTATGGGGTATGGAAGGGAGTCTTCTCTCTGAATCCTGTGTCCTTTACCAGTTTTTGATGGAATGGACAATTCCTTAGAACAAGAGACCTTTGATTTCTTGTTCTACATGTCTTCATGCTTGTATAGTTTGAGGATTCAGAATGTCTTTTGGAGTATTAGCTCTATAGATTTTTTTCTATTTTTTCTATTTGCCAAGGAATACTTCATTCATTTTCTGTTTATTCATTTATGTGCAAAAGAACATAATGCATTGATGGAGGGAGAAAATGTAACTTGGCAGGTGCCAAGAGCTATTCATACGCATTCATAAGAACTTACCTTAATTATTTCAGAGAGAAGATAGCTGGAAATTAAAAGAATATATATAGGTCTAGGAACCTACATGTCATTATGTGTGTTTCCTGCAGAGAAGGCTCTGCAGAACTCAGACTATTTAGTAAGGAAGCTTTCCTTGCTTTTGGCTGAGTTAGCAAGCTTTATGCGAAAAACGACCAAAAGCATAGAAATTTCCAAATCTTCTTTGTACAAATACTCATGTGATTTAGTATGACATTTTTGGGATCAGTTTTGAAATACAGAAGCATTAAGGAATTTGTGTCTTGAATTTGTATCACCAGATTAGCATTTATGTGCCCAAGTGGTAATTCATGCAGGCATTAATCCAGTTTCAAAATTTGGCTTCCAAAAACGGAGATACTTACATTCTAGATTAACCTGTTTTTCTGTCGCCTTCAAAGGCTGCTGTAACTCGTGTATTTTCTTCCTAAGACATATTAAGCAAACAAAGAAGATAAAAATATAAAACTATGTGACTAAAATAGTTTTTGGGACACTTTAATACTGAATTTTTGTAGTTTTGCCTTAGTCTGTCATCTGTGGCTTGTTCGGTATTAACTCTCTGGATGTAATCCTCATGTTTATTTGGTTAATAGTATTAAAAGCCAGAAAATAAGCTGTTCTAACAAGAGCAGTGATCTATTTTTTGTCTCCTTCTCATTTTCTCCAGAATGAGGAACTAAGTATCTTGTACCCAGCAGCAATTGTGACAATTGATGGCTTCAGCCTCTTCCAGTCTCTTCGTGCATGTCGCAATCAGGTAGCAAGAGGTATGTGCAAGGGGAAATGTTTATTTTTTTCAATCTGTTAATAGTTCTTTATTTTTTAGGAAATTTGCTTAGATTAAATATAAAATCAAGGTGGAATTTAGATCTTCCTTGCTTGTTCATCGATATATTGGCATCTACTGCATTCAGGGATGTTTCTTCCTTTACAGAAAATGTTCTCAGAGCCCAAGTTGAACAAGCAGTATTGACTGTCTTCTACATGCTTACTATGATACTGTACAGTGTTTTTAGCTGGGATAGAGTTCATTTTTTTTCTAGTCTGGTATGGGGCTGTGTTTCAGATTTGTGATGAAAACAGCGCTGATAGCATGGTGACGTTTTAGCTGCTGTGGAGCAGTGCTTACTCAGTGTTGAGGCTTTTTTCGTTTTTCACACTGCCGTGACAGTGAGCAGGCTGGGGGTCCCCAGAAATTAGGAGTGACACAGCTGGAACAGCTGACTCCACTGACCAAAGGCATATCCTGTGCCATATGATGATACTCCTGAAAATAAAAGCTGGGAAGAGAAAAGGAAGGAGGAATCTTCAGAGTTACGGCATTTGATTTCCCTAGTAGCTGTTACGTGTGATAAAGCCCTGTATTCCTGGAAGTAGCTAAATACCTGCCTACTGATGTGAACAAGTGGAAAAAAGTCATTATTTTGCTTTGTTTACATGCTGTCTTTATCTCAGCCTACAAGTGTTCTCACTTTTACTCTTCTGACTCTTCCCCGTCCCACTGGGAGTGAGTGAGTGAGGTGCTGTGTGGTGATCAGCTGCCCACTGGCATTAAGCCCCTGCATACTGCTAAGCTGCTTCTTAGCATGTCACTGTCATCTTCTTCCCAATAAAGACTTTATGGGAAGTGATAATGCTGTGATGATGGCAGTGGTGGTCACTACTCTGTGTTCATGTCTACGAGTTTTTCATACCTTGTTTGATTGTGCAGACTTTGATCCTATTCCTTTAGTACAGTGCCTGTTCATACTCTAACTTGGAAACAAGCTGAGTTTCCAGGAGGTAGAGGAGAATTATGTGACAGTACTGTGTGGATGATGGCACAAGGATGGTGTTGAGAAGGACTCAAAGCTTGTTACAATATCTGGAGCTGGAGTGCTGTATCTTTCTTCATTCTTGATCATCTATATTTGGGGTAATAGATATTTTGAAAGTGTCACTCACTGGTTTAGTCTTACCACTGTTCTTACCTCCCACTGTTACATGTCTAGTGAGTGTGCTGACTTTGTAAGTACTTGGGTGGAGAAGTTTCTACTTAAACATGCCCAAAACACAGAAATAATTGTAGTAGCTTTAAAAAATTGTACAGATTATACCATAATAACTAGTGAATACACTGTCTACAAGTACAAAATGTATTTATGACAGAATATCATTTGCAGTTCTACTCAGTTAATTTTAAAACATGTTTTAATTTGATGATGGTAAGTATTTCAAAAGGCCATTTTAACAGATGTTTCAAGTCATGTTAACTTAAAACTAGATTGTTTTGTGGCTTCTGATTGTATCAGGTGTTTTTTTTCCCCTCTATTCCTTTGTCTTTTACTCAGTAGAAATTTTTTTTGTCCTTTTTTGACTTTTGTCAGCTGCAGCATCAGGCAATGAGAATGTTCAGCCTCCACCATTAGCTTATAAGAAATGGGGTTTGCAAGATGTGGATACGATTGTTGACCATGCTAGTATTGGTAAGCATTTCTGTTTAATTTCAAGTATTAAAAAAAAAAAAATTAATGTTTTTGTGCAGTTAAATTCTGATTGAGAGCACTTAGTGATAATGGTTGGATAGAAATATATGGTGAGAGAAGGCTGTCATAGTGAATGATCTCATTAACCACTATCCAAAATATATTTTGCTTTCTTATCTAGTCTGATTGAGTCTTCCCTCTTACAGCTGTAGCTGTCTTGTTCTTTGTTGCTTGGTAAGAAACAGCCAGGTCAGGTGCAGTTATTTTCATTTCTGTCAGGTGAAGCAGCTGTCTGGCAGACAGGTTAAGACTGGAGTGGGTCTTTCCCGAGTCTAGCACACAAGGAAAATTAAATTTGAGATGGTTCCTTTCCAAAAAGGACAAATTGGCACATAGGCTTTCAAAGACTTTTACCCTTCAGGAATTTGCAGAAGCCTTGGTTCTTGTCAAGTGAGGCACATCTGAGGGACAGTAGGCTTAATTTCTCCTCCACTCTTTCTACAAAAGCAGCTAAGAGGTCAGAAGGCTGCTATAAGGGCACATAAAGTGAGTTTGGTACGTGTAGTTTTGCTGCTGAACTCTGCTGAATTTTTTTTCTTCTGAACTTTATAATTAACTTTATAATTAACCCAAGTCCATTAGGTTATTTCTGCCATGTTGTTTGGCATTTCTGTGGTTAAAGCTGCTCCTCTTCCCTTCCCCGTGTGCTGGCTGGTCAGTCAAGAAGGCAGGAATATATTTATGCTTTTAGAGCAATTGCATGCCTCTGTTCTGACTGTGTAAGACATTCACTTTAATGTTTTTGTTAGGCATCATGACACTGTGTCCTTTTGATCAAATGAAGACTGCCTCCAATATAGGAGGATATAATGCAGCTATAAAAAACAGTCCACCTGTCATGTCCCAGTATGTTACTGTTGGAGCCAATCCTTTCACTGGGTTCTTTTTTGCCCTGGAGGTATGTACTACAAAGCTGACTTGCTGAAATTTTGAATAATTAATCTTACTTTTTTTCTGTATGAGTATTTCTGAAGTATTTTTATGTTCATTTTGTGTTGACATTTCCACTTCTTGGTCGTCTGGAACTGGAATGATTTGGAGTGGATGTGATAGTAATGTCTAACATGGGTTCCTGCTAATGAGAAATTTTATTTTCTATGTTAAATTGAATGTGATAAGTAATTTTTTCAAATTTGTTAATTTATTGCCAACTAATGTTTTTGAAAACTTACGTTGGTATTGTGTAAACATGCATCTTATGGCTTTTTGGAGGTCTTTGGCCTTTGATTGTGTACACACGACCTGAGTATATTGTAGTGATTTCTTGTAGAAAAAACTGCAATTTATGCTTAACTGTAGCATCTTTACATCATCTTCTATTGTATGGAAGGAAAAGGATGTCAGTGTAACTGTGTCTGTACATTCAGCCCCTACGTGTATGCTGTCCTTACCAGGACTGAAAGTTAATTGAAAGTGCTAGAATTGGAATTTTGGTTTTTGTACTTGCTTTCCAATAGGTTTGTGAAAAAACTGCTTATGTTGATATTTGCAAGGATGCCAAAGTCATACACCAGCCAGCTCTCTGTGATAGATCACACACAGGGTTTTTTTTAACTTCTGTTGCAGACAAACATACTGAGCTACCAGTGACTTGCAGGAGTATTTTGAAATGGTAAAGAGATGTCAGAATGGCTTTTCTGGGGGCAATAAATTAAAATTTTGCAGTCTTAAAGCTATACTTTCTAAGCTGAAAACTATTCTGCAATTGAGTCCAGTGTAAGAACTGTTTCTTTGCTTTCTAAAGGCTTTGTTCCTTCATTTCAGGGTGGTTCGCAGCTGACTATTTCTTGACTTTCTAAACACTTTATTCCTGTATTTCAGGGTAGCTCACAGCCACTGTTGTCTCATGTTGCCTTAGCAGTTGCAAGCAAACTGACTTCAGCATTATTTAATGCTGCCAGGTAATAATTTTTTTTTTTTTTTTTAAGTAGTAGCTGCATAATATTCTGAATTTTTTGGGACCAAAAGTGTAATTCTTATGTTCTTCTGTTGCAAGTGGCTGGCTTGGTTGGAAGAGCAAACATGAAGAAGAACCTGTCCAAAAACAGAAACCAAAAGTGGAACCTGCAACCCCACTGGCAGTGAGGTAAGTTGTTTTTCACTGTCAGTTGCTTTGAATGTCTTATGTTTTTAACTATTTAAATTATTTTGAAAGGTGTATAATTGATGAACATGTGACTTTAAGCAGTAATGGTAGTTTGCAGGTAGTTAGTTTTAAGGTTTGTTTCATTTCAGTTTATTCTTCTGGACAAATAATTATTCATCTTTCCCTTCCAGTATGTGGGTTCATTGTTACTGTACAGTCACTGCCTGACAGTGCATGACAAGGCAATCACTTATCCTACCTTCTGAACTTTGCTTTTTCAGTAGGACTTAGGCAGAGCTATGATATATCTCGGTAAACAGAATAAGAACTTTTTTTCATTATTTGCTCTTAATTTTACCCATACCTTCTGTTACCTTAGAAAAAGAAATCTTAATCCTTAGAAAAAAATCTAGCTATTTCAGGAGAAAACGATGTGTCTAGTAGCTTTGCTTTGTTATTATTTTTTTTAGGTTTGGACTTCCCGACTCCCGGCGCCATGGAGAAAGGATATGTCTTTCCCCATGTAACACTTTGGCTGCAGTAACTGATGAGTTTGGAAGGGTTATTTTGCTGGATGTTACAAGAGGACTCGCAGTTCGCATGTGGAAAGGTATGGTAGTGATGTTAGTATAGCAAATAATGTTCTTCAAAACACTGAGGGCTTCTTACGTTCAGACTCAGAGGGCTTAAGTTCAGACTTAGAATTCCAAGAATATTAGTACATTACTTCATTACAAACCAAAGTCAGGTGTAATATAAGGCCTGTAAGGGTATTGTTATAAAGCCCTGGAATACTTATATGGCCTGGTCTGTTTGGTTTGCATTTTTTTTGGAAGAGCTTTAGGTCTATTCTCCAAGCTTCTTTCTCTTGATAAGCTCTACAACGCTCTTTAATTCTGCAGAGAAGATAAACTTTGAAAAATCAGTGAGAAGACATACAGCTTGTTAGAGTCTCATTTCATCATGGTGACTGTACAGAAAGGGACTCCTCAATTTCTTGCATTGGTGTAATGTCCTGAGTGCTGACCTGATGAGTTTTGGGGTTTTTTTATATCTTCTTCAGAAAAATTTGTTCCTCCCCAGAGCTTTGCCAAAGGCTGTGTTTGGCCACTCTCTGGTGGGCCCCGTTCCAAGTCAATGAACCAGAGTTCTTTACAAAGTCAGGAGTTGTACGATTTGAAACAAAGCTCAAGATTATATCTTGATGTGCTAATCCTCTTAATTTCTGCACACTAATGACCTTGTGTCTTCTATTACAAAGGGTACCGTGATGCAGAAGTTGGTTGGATACAGACGGTAGAGGACCTTCAGGAGAGGGAAACGGAGAAGATGGATTCTTCTCCTTTTGGAAATGCACAGGGTCCAAGCAGAGTAGCTCAATTCCTTGTGATCTATGCTCCAAGAAGAGGCATTCTGGAAGTGTGGAGCACGCAGCAAGGACCTCGGGTTGGAGCCTTCAATGTGGGGAAATACTGCAGGTAAGAAACAGGTAGCAGGTAGGCATGGTGGCTGTGCTGCTGCAATAAAGTGATATATAGCTATGCCAGGAGTAGAAGTGGTGCTGGCAAGCACTTCCTGTGCTGCTTCCTCTGAATGCAGCTTGTTCTAGGGGTGGGGACTTTGTTGTATTTCATCACTCTATGGTCTTTTCTGATAAAGATATTTAGCAGTTCTTAAACCTTTGCTTCATAAAACTTGCTGCTTCTTTATTTTGTTTGTGGACAGGGAAGGTTGCTAATTTTGGTCATTTTTTAAAATTTCAGGTTGTTGTATCCTGGTTATAAAATAATGGGTCTAAACAATGTGACCAGTCAGGGATGGCAGCCCCAGACTTACCAGATCTGCCTTGTTGATCCAGTCTCTGGAAGTGTAAAAACTGTTCATGTACCTTTCCATTTATCACTGAGGTAAGGACTTTTTATGCTCTATATAAGTAAATTAATTTCACTGTTGTTTTGGAAACAGTTGGAGACAGCAATTCCGGTGTTTCTTTTAAAGCTGAATAGTACTCTGTAATAGTCTCATTGGTTTGTATGGATTAGCATGATTTTCATTATTGGAATGTTACCTTAAGGTAGCATAAATAATTTAAAAAACACAGTTTTGTTGAATCGTTACTTATAGCTCTCTTCACTCATACAATTAAAAATTCTTTTCCTTCAGTGATAAAAAGAGTGAACGAGCAAAGGATATGCATCTAGTGAAGAAGTTAAATGCTTTACTCAAAGCGAAAACCTCAGATCCAGGTTGGTTCTCTTGTATGATTTTTTAAGATTGTGCTGTCAAGGAGTTCATGGATTATCTGTATTGTAAGTGTGCAACCGCAAGTATGGTTGCGGTGCATTCTGACAGCTGTATGTGCTATGAGCTATGGTATTGAAGTAGGTGGGGGTTTCTGTTATTTTGTTTCATTTTCGTCACGTTTATTTTGGCAGCTTCTGCAACAGTGTCTTCATCTTTGTCATGAGCTCATATGGACCTTAACTGCGGTGCTGGTTGACTTGCTCTTCAGAAGGCTTTTGATGAATATGAGTTGAAATTGTGATTATCTTTCTTTGCAGATTTAATTGAAGCTGAAGCAAAGGAATTAATACTTGACATCAAATATCCTGCTACAAAAAAACAGGTGAACATTTAGAGTATACTTCAATTTTAGAAGAAAAATACTGCATTATCAGAATGCTAAATCTTTCAAAATAAGTTATTTTTTTTCCTAGAATTACTTGAAGCAAATAATTGAGCTGTTTAGGGTTTCTGTGTGGTTTTTTCTGGGTATTTTTTTTACAACATATTGACTACGATTAACTTTGACTTGTCACTTCTCCAAGACATTGTCTATGAATAATAAAAAGAGAGAAGACCTTTCTGTAGGAACAAATTATGCCACAGGTATATGTGAGGGTGAAATACCCATGAAAAATCGTGGTCACAGATGTGCTGTTGTTGGCTTAACTTGCATGTTTTTGCAATGAGATTAAGTGAATGTTTAATTCTCTTGACTATCTGCTTAACAGGCTTTGGAAAGTATATTGACAAGTGAACGTGTACCACTTTCATCTCTCACAAACATCACTCGGACATTAATGGATAATTTAAAAAAACAGGGTAGGTGAATATCTGTTTTGCAAATATAGAGAGGCATTTGAACTTTGTCTGCAGTGCTGTAAGACTATTGTAGAAATGTACTGTTCCACAGGGAGACTTAATTTCTGCATAATTTCAGTGCTGAATATCACAGGATATTGGTTTTCCATGTCTTTATTTAATGCAGACTACAAATAGCTTGCTATTAAGTGTGCTTGGCTAAGCTTGCTGTGTGCCTAGTAACTTGTGATTGTATTTTTTAAAAAACCCACCAAAACAAACCCAACAACGACTGCTCTGGGAAGTAAAAGATTCCTTTAGAAAGAAGGTTTGTAGGCTTTTGCCTGTAGATGTTTTAATTTATTCTCTCTCCAAAAAAAAGTAGTGAGGATGTGGCATGATCTGTGGATTTTAATGTGCTTGAAGCACAAAATATTTATCACTGAGAATCTGAGCTGTGACCACATCTGGTATCTTTTTTTGGTAAATTTTGCTGAAATGCACCAATTACTTCGTATTTTAGTAGAGATTTCAGAGCTTATGTCAGGAAATGCCGTTGCCAATTTGAAATCTTGTTGCTGAAAATCAAAGAAATTTCTCCTTCATTTTTATCAGTGGTAGTTCCTTTTTATGGTTTTCTTGAAGTAAATAGAGGAGATTGAGACCTTCACACATGTAGTTCTCTACCTCATTCTAAATCAATAGTATTATCCATTTCTGTTAGAACTCCTAAAATATCCAAAGAAAAGCAGAAACGTGACTTTTAATTCTGAAGAGAGGTTGACAGAGTAGTGTATTTTGTATGTGTGTTTGTGCACTTTTCATTATTAATCTCTTGTCAAACATAACATTATTTCCCCACAGTCACAATATACAGCAAATTTGACTGATGGCCCAGCCTTCTAGTTTTACAAGACTAGTGTTACATTCCTCTACTTCTGTCTAGTAGGTAGTTTTAAAGATTATAAAATTACAAAGATAAAGAATTATTTTAAAAGACAGTATGAAGCAGATCCTGACCTCTGTAAATGTTGTGGTTGTGAATTCAAGGTTAAGTGGTTCTGTAACAAGCTCTCTGTGTTTTCTCTTTTTTTGGTAGGATTTTAATAGCAATATATCAAAAGTGTTTAAGGGTTTGTAAGTGAAAATCATGTTTAGAAGCAGCTTGAGGCAAAAATTACATATTCAGAGGAATCTTTTGTATAAAATGGTTATTTTAGGGTCTCTCAAAAAAGCTTTATTTAAAGACTAATAAGTTGGAATAAAAGGGTTTTTTTGGACATGTTGGTATCAGTTTCCTATATTGAATTGTTACTGGAATTTGAATGTCAATAGATAGATGAAATTTCTGAGACTAAGATGGCAAAAATACGGAAGTCAGTGTCTTGCAAAGGTGAAAATTAGTGCCAATAGTTATCAAGCCTTCTTCAGATGAGAGAAATATGTTTAAAGTGTTGTCAGAATGAATAAAATATAGTTTGTTATTCTTGATGAAGGAAAATAGGAACTGTATTTCAGTTTTTAACAGTCTCTGGTTTGGCCTTAAACCAGCTGAAGACAATAGATTTGTCTTTGTTCAGTTTCACATTGTCAACCTCCAGTTTTAAAACAAGCCTGATAGCTTTCTTTAATACCTCTTGTAAAAAAAATTCTTATCTTATACTGCTCTGAATTGAATGTAATCATTGCGAACAGCAATGCATCAAAAATTAGAGTGAGCTTCAGAAATCCTCCAGTCATGTGCATGTGTTTCACTATTCCAGGCTACATCTTCAAGTTCAAATGTAGTTTTATTTCTCCTCAGAGCTGGAGTGTGTGGATGAAGGACTGCTGCAGTTCTGTGCAAATAAGTTAAAGCTGTTACATCTTTATGAGCTGATTAGCAAACTAAATTCCCAGAGTATACAGAAAGAGGCTTCACCTTCAGATAATGTGAGTAAATTCAAAATTTAATTGTCTTTTAAATTCAAGTGATGATTTAAGCATAAAAATATGTTTTCAAAGCCTCAGATAAAATATGTAGGTAAGCAAGTGACCCATTTTTATGGCCTGCAGCTTTTAATGAATTAGTTGTTTATAATACCTTCCCTCCAGCCTCATATAAGTGTCTGGTAATTCATCTACTAATATTCTTTAGGAGACATATAAAGTTGAGATGCAAGTGAAAAGAAAACCAGACTCTCCTGTTTTCAGTCCCTTATTCAAAGTATGTAGCATGTTCATAATTTTGGTTCTGGAGGGATATTTTGGGACCTGTAGATGTTACAAGTTTTGATACTTGCATAGCAGCATAATTTGGCTTGCTTTTGCTGTAATTTGTAAAGCTGCTTATATATTTACAAAACCATTCTGATATTTAATAGGCTTGTTTACTTGATGGACGATTGTTATGCTAAGGGCAGAATCTAAAAATGGGAAATGCATCTGTACTGGTCCTTAAAAAGGAAGCTAGACAAGCTCGTCGTTTGAGCAATGTCAATAACTGATTTGGAGATTATTTTGGCCCTTCTTAAAGACATTTTTCATGTTCAAAATGGAATATTTTGATTCTTCTGACTGATAAAATTTTTACTGTGTTTTGAAAACCATCTGCTTGTACAAGTCTTGTGAGATGAGTTTTTTTTTTTTTTGCTTTTAAGGACTTGGCTAAACTGCTTCGTCTTGAACAAAAAGATTTTCATAGGCTTGAAACTTTACTGGAGAACTACAAGAAAGAAAATGCTCAAACTACCACTCAGCTGACTGATGAGAAGGGTGATGTGTTGTCTGTGAAAATGTTCTTGGAATATCTGGAATATGAAAAGGATGTGATTACTGTAAAAAATATGGAAGATGGAGAATATGTGGCTTTAGGTAAGAGCTGTTGAGCTCTGTCACATTACTCAGACTTATTCTAATCTAAGATGGTATAAATATTTTAGCCTTAATTTGAGGGCCTTAGCAACCTGTCTTGCCTTGAAGTAGTATGTAACTGCTCCTTTTAGACTCTTACCTTTAGCTGGAGGACAAGTCTTTATTCATGAATGAATATTAATACAAGTTAACTGTGGATCTGTGGATACAATTACCCTGAAGCCATGTAACCACTGCTGATCCATTTATTAACACCACTAAATTAGGCAGTGGTAACTGGATACTTCAGAGAGCAGCTGTACCCTGCTGTTTCTTTCATGGTCACAGTACCCTAAGAGTTGAGTTAATGGCAGGACTGACTTTAGCCTCAGAGATGGGGGAGCTGACCAGAGGCAGCACAAATCCATTAGGTGAGGCAACAAGGACCCCCAACTTGTGGAGTTGAGGTTTTCAACAAGGTCCCTCTAAAATGTCCATTGATTTAATTTAGTCCATGGCTGTGGGCTCTGTCTCTCGTATGTAGTAGTCCTCTAGGGCAGGAGAAGAGGTATGTGGTGTCAGATTGTTGCATGCTGAAACCAGTTCTGGTTCTGTCACTGCTGTGCTTGTCATGTTATAGCATCACTGCACTTTGCCATGTTCATCAAAATTAAATTGTCATTAATCTGTGTAATTTTTATTGTAATACCATTGATATGGCATATAGCATTTGTAGTAGTGATGCCATACAATATAGCAATTAACATACCATTCAAATCACTGGCTGTTCTCACCCAGAATCAAATCCCCTTGAGGTGCACATCAGACTTCCCTAAGTGCATCCAGGTCCCTTAGCAAAAGCAGTTCCACAAATGGGTTTGCTGTTGCCTGAGGCAGGAATAACATAAACTCTGTTTCCCAGCATATTTTAATCCCTTTGCTTTTGTATGGTAGAGCTTTGATTGGGCAGGGATAGTTTGATTGGCAGATCCCATAGCGCCAATGGTTGCCAACCAACCAAGTGACCATAGCTACCTCTGGATCCCAATGTTTGAATGTCCCAGCACCCACTGCATTCCATGTAGCCTTTAAAAGCCCTTTGCATCTTTCAGTCTTTCCAAAGGCTGGCTTCACCCTGTTCTGTGCAGTCTGGATCAGTCCACTTACATGGTGACATGTAATGTATTCCTTAAAGGGATTAATTCCCTTCACACCTGAGAGGAGTTGCCTCTAGAAGCTGAAGATTTGCGCCCCTTTTCCAATTATGTTGTCAATGTCCTCTTCCTTAGCAAGGGATCCCAGCTCTTTGGCCTCCTTACCTCTCATTTCAGGCTGCTGGCCCTGTTATCCCAACATAAGAGCAGCTAAATGACAGCGTACTCACCTGGATTTTGGCTGAAATCTTCACAGATATCTTGCAGCTGCCTCAGGCATAGGGATTTTTTGGTTACTGCCTTGTTTACAAATTCTTCCTCTTCCTTCTTGAGTAGTGTCCACCTCATTCTACTGCTCTCATGCTAGCCCTGCTGTGGAGTAGCCTGCTCATCCACCTTCTTCTCCCGTTCCTCCTACTGAGTGAGCTGACTTTCACTTCCAGTATTTCTTCTTGTGTAGAGCTGTCAGTGATTCAGTGTCAGGTTGGTTCTCTAGCTCAGCCAGGTTGCTGAGCTCAGAGTAGCCACAGTGCCTGTCACTCTGACATCAGATCCAGAGGTCTTCTCTTCCCTTTGGCTATACCGAGCAGAGTTGAGCAGAATGATTGTAATTCGACTGGAGAAAGGGGAGGTGGGGGGAAGGCATTTCCCTCTGGATGGGCCCTTGGAGGAGCAAAGGTGTAATTGCAAATCGTTCCCACTGCACGGCGCCCAGGGGCTGGACCTGGTGGCAGGGCTGAGGCCAAACGCAGATCAGTGTCAGAGATGTTATCGTTACACAGTACCTGATAAACCAAACCAGCCCCCCAGGGGTGATAGAGCACAACAGAGAATGTTTACAGCCATTTACACATCACTTAACATGGTCTGGCAGCAAATCCATCAGCATTGTGACCATCAACTATCGAAGTAACATAATTAATGCTTGTGACAAATTTGTTTTAACATGCTCTGGTCAGATCTGTCATTATCTCAACCCTCTGTGCCCCTTGTTGAGTATCAGAAAAGACTGTTGTGGTTTAACCTGGCAGGCAGGTGAACACCAAGTGATCCTGAATGTAACTTGTTCTTTAGTATTGCACTCACTGGGACCTGATCAATAGATTGCCTTTTGTCTAAGTGTAAGGAGAGGGATCCTGTTTTTAGATACCGTTCATCATGTCAACTAATTCTTGCTTCAGGCAGCTTTTTCTTCTGGAAGTGTTTGTGTGGGGAGAGTTCCACAGAGGAAGTGTGCCATGCACTGGAATCAGCAGGTTTTAGCCCACAAACGTTGTTGGTAAGGTGTTTATTACAAAACCTTGATTTGTATTTTGAAAACAAAACATCAAAAGGAAAATTTCTGCATGTTGACCTTTAGATTATTGCTGTATGCAGGCTGTGTTCAAGTACCCTCATATTCACTTCTTCAGTTGCTCATACTTCATTTTCCAGTTAAGAGAGATCACATTAAAAAAAAGAAGTAAACATTCTAGTAGAGAATGTAGGTATTCTAGTGGGAATGTCTAGGATATTCATTAAGGACAACAAGTATTGTAAAATTTTTAACCACATTAGTAACTCCTAATGTTTGCCAAGTTGAGCCTTCTAAAGGGGGTGTTTTCTAGAATATCTTCCTAATTAAATGTCCTGATTGTATTATTTAATTTCAATATCTGTCATAGAGTGCATTGTGCTATATATTTTTAACTTACCATGTTAATATAGTGGTTCATGGATATAACATTTTTACTCTGTGACACAAAACTTGTTTGAGAAACTGTTTGCATTAGGTGTGTTGCAATATTAGACTTTCATTTTACTGCTTCAATTTCATATTCTTTTTTTACAGTCACTCCTTCTCAATTTATGGCTTTCCAAGGAAAAAGATATTCTAGACAAACCAGATTCTGTCAGTTGCCTTCACACTATGCTGTCACTTCTGAGCAAAATGAAAGGTGAGATGTATTTAAAATACTCAAAGGCAACTGTTATTATTAGAAATTTACTACTCTGACAAGCCTCTATTATCACTTTGGATTTTCCCCACTCACAAATTATGCAGCAGAACTTAGTGCTGCATGTTCATGGACTAGCTAATCATGCCATGTTTTCACTCTCACTCTATACTGAATTGACACAACTCCTACTTGGCACCAGAACGTGGCTGTCCAGCTTGCTTTCCTCACATTTTTTGAATATATAGTCCCATCTCTTTAATTTGTGCTGTCTGGCTCTTAGGCATCCTTTACTTTACTGCTACTTTAGCAGCATTTGTAACTTGAGTATTCTATGAAGTCATTTTGCCGTAATTTGGGTAGAATAAATGCTGATTCTCCTACCTCACATACAGCTTTTGTGGATAAATCTGTGCCAGGTTCCCTTATTGTCTGCTTCACCATAGAGCAGCATTATCAGCTTGAAATGGGAAGCATGAATAAGCTTCTGCTGCTGTCTGAGTAAATTAATGCTGCTGAACACAAGATAGCCTGAAGGGAGACAGCTGGAGTGCATTAAATATGTGTGGCATCTTGAAATCATGAATGAATCTGTCTGCATTGTGAAGTGTAACATCCCTTAGATCTTCTAAGCATGTAGCAGGTTTGCTACCTAGTGATTCAGATCTATTGTCTGCATGTTTGCTACAAATGAGTGTTGAGAATGAGTAATTCCCATTCTGTTTTAAACTTGAGTTACAATCCAGAACCCGTGTGCTAAATATCTGGCAAATGATCATGTAGAGCAATCAGAAGTTGCTCTTCATGGTCAAGCTGTGTTCGCAAGTGCTGCTGTCGGGGTTGGTCGCTGCTGCGCGGTGACCCGAGCTGAGTTTGCCGCTCTCCCTTTGCCCGCAGTCGCTATAGACGAGTCGTGGGACACGCAGTCCGTGTCCCCCTGGTGGCAGCAGATGCGCACGGCCTGCGTCCAGTCCCAGAGCAACGCGGCTGCCCTGCTCTCTGCTCACGTGGGACACTCCGTGACCGCACAGATCATCGACAGCCTGAACGAGAAAAAGGTAACTCATCCCACGCCTCCCCTTCTCCTCTCATTACTGTGTCGCTTCTGTGCAGCTGTCCTGGTAACAGTAACACCCTCAGCATTTGGCCTCATTCCAGCCCGGGCACAAGCCTGACATCTTGCAAGCCTGAAAATTTGCATTCAGATTTGAAGAACATTATGCTGAGATGAATATGTCAGGATTATTTACTAAACGTATTTAAACATGAAAACTGTACATTGAGTTTCTCTCTCTATAGCAAAGGGTGTTGACAAACTTAAAGCCTATGTACTTTCCACATAAATTTGAGAATGGTGACGTTGGATGTTAAACCTGTTTTAACATAGTTGTGATTATTTTTTTTTTTTAAGTATGCTGTTGAATTTTTGTGGTACCTATGTTGCTATCCCTTTTTAACATGATGGATGCTTGGTTTTCTTGATAATAAATACCTTTACCAAGTTGGGATTAAGGCTGTGAAACTGCATACAACATTGCAATTCAATGTGGAAACAGTATTTCATTTCCAAATGGCACCAGGTAGATGTGTCTGAACAGATTAGATGGGATGTCAGTGATGTTCTTGAACCAGAGCACAGTTTGGCTTGGAAGGCAATTTAAAGATGGTCTGATTTGCAGCCCCTGCTGCCATGAGCAGGGACACCTCCCTCTAGACCAGATTGCTCAAGAGCATCATTATCCTGGCCTTGAACACTTCCAAGGAAGGGGCATCCACAACTTCCCTGGTCAACCTGTGCCTACCACCCTCCTAGTGAAGAATTTCTTCCTAATAGCCAGTCTAAACCTCCTTTTTCATCTTTAAAGCTATTCCCCCTTGTCCAATCACTACCTGCTCTTGTAAAAAGTCTCTTTCCCATAGATCCCTTTTAGGTACTGGAAGGTTGCAGTAGGGGAACCCTCGAGCCTTTTCTCCTCCTGGTTGAGCAATTCCAAGTCTCTCAGCCTGTCTTCATAGGAGAGGTGCTCCAGCCCCCTAATTGTGTCTGCCTTGTGAATTTTAACTAGAGCACCAGGAAGTGTTTTAGTATTTTGGCACACTCACCTTAACTACTGCAATTCTCTTTATCAAAATTGTCAGAGTTGCAAAATAGAGATGTTGATACATTGCAACATATTATCCTTTACCTACAAGCCCTCTTTGTCCTTTTTTCTTTTTTTCTGCTTTAACAAAAAGGTAACAGATTTATTTCCTTCAAAATTTGCCTCCAGAAATCCATGTATCTTCCCCTCACTTTTTTTCCCTACCAATCTGGAAAGATTCTTGGGCTTCGTGGCAGAGCATTTGCTGATGGACATGAGAATCATCAAAATAATGCACAGAACTGCCATGTGGTGTGATCCAGTATTTCTGGGTACATGACACATATTTTTTAATATGATAGGAAATGGAAATGTAGGTGGTTTAATCATATATTTGGGGAAGGTGTATATAGTGGAGGATTTAAAATTAAATGCTGTTAAGGGATTCTAACCCACTTTTCAGCTAAATGTGAGCTTAAAAATGGGACTGTAAGATGATCCTTCAGGTCCTTTTATTTCCTTTAAGCTTTTTAAGCTTTAGGCTGTTTAAGGATCTGTGTAACTTGTGAGCAGTGGTGGGTATTATTATATCTTTGCATAATAGTTAATGCATACTTTGAAGTAAATTATTATTTAAAATGCAATAGCTCTTGGGATATAGCTTTGAATTTTAATGCTATACATCTTTTTATGAACAAAATTGTGGTGCTTTAAAATGAACAGACCTAAACCGCTTCGAATCTTCTGTTAGTTTTCCCAAATAATTGTAGGTTCAGACACGGAATCCTGGGAAGCACTTTCCCTTGATACTGAATATTGGAAACTTCTGCTGAAACAGTTAGAGGATTGCCTGATACTTCAAACACTACTGCATAGCAAAGTGACCAAAAGGACAAAAAGAGTTTCCTCACTCCAGACTGAGCCTTTGGGCAGACTGTCTGTTAAGAAATTGCTTGAAGCTGGAAAAGGTACATTTTTATTTTCTTGGAGAGATTGTTGTTTTTCTATCTAATGGACTTCTGAGCCATCCTTACCTATTTAATGATGTACTCTGTGCTGGAAATGGTTTTGCTGGATACCATTCTTAATTTAAAAACCAATGCAAATCATGTAGAACAGTGCTTTTAAATTGTTAAAAGCTATTACTGTAAAGACTGCATTGTAAGCTTCTGACCAGTTGATTAGGAAGTTTTTTAATTACCTATATGTAATTAAAGGTAGTAGTAAAAATCCCTGTATTGTCTCTTGTCCTTAGATTGTGAACCATAAATAATCTGGAATGCATTGACTCTACCTCATACTTTTCTTTTCAACACCCTAGGAGGTATTGCTGACACTGTAGCAAAGTGGGTTTTTAGGCAAGGCTTCAGTCCAATTATACTGAACGTGGCCCAGTACAAAAACAATACAGACAGTTCTGAAGAATCTGTAGAAATGCATAATAATCTCTTTCTTGAGGAACCAGAAGAAGCTACAGGCTTGGAAAGAATCCTAGGTAAGAAAATAATGTAAATTTTTCAAATTATAAAAGTCTGTAGACTGTTGTTGCAAAGTAGCAGAAATTTTAGTGGGAAGAGGTCTATCTTCTAACTTCAGGTTTTTTTTTTCTAGAGCTGCTGCAAGTAGCATATCAGCAATTTCCATGTAGTCTTGAAGTGGATGTACTCCATGCACATTGCTCTTGGGAATGTGTAGTGCAGTGGAATAAGGACCCAGAGGTAAGAAAATGTCTTTTTCAGGGAGCAATGCTTAGCACCAACTTGATAGAAGCAGCTTCACAAGCTTCTGGTAGTTCATCAAAACATGAATTAATAAGACTGACTTTTAAAGCACTTATTAGTGCAATTTTTCTGTGGTAAGTGGCAAGTGGAAGTTGACTTGACAAAATGAGAGTATGTCCTGAGGGTGAATGGCACTTCACAAGGCCAGGACTGTATGTTTCAAAGCTATCAGATACTCAATACTGGGAGTGTGGAAACTGGGTTCCCTTTGAAAAAAGGTTTTTGGCTGTTTGTACTGCAGATACAAAACAGTTTCAGTACTCCAAAATAGAGGCATATTTTTTTTTTTTTGTTCTAAATATGCTTAAACAAATCACAGAATACTAAATTTTTTAGACTAGAACCCGTTCTATTGTGGGAGGAAAGGGGGATTTCTTGAATGTTCTCAGATTCCCTGGCCACTGCTGTGAGTTGTCATAAGAAAAAAAAATTTCTTTTTTTCCTCTGCTGTCCTATAGTTTCTGTAATGGAAAGTGTTGTCCTAAGTTCAGATGATGTTAAAAGTTAAATTAGCACTCCTTAGAGCAGTGCCACATAACTTGATGTAAAATAGAAGGTTCCTCTGAGATTTGTTAAAAACTTACTCCATCATTGCAAAATTGAGTAAAAATTACTCTTTCTATCAAAAATGGATTTTGTATTTGAAAAATGACTGTAGTCAGTGGAGGTGCCTTTCAGCAAAGAGTATGTAAACAGTACTTACACTAAAAAGTCCCTGAAATTACAGTTGGTTTCATGATAACTGTAACAAAATTTGACATGCACATGTGTTTGTCTGGTACTAGTAGAGAAGATTGTAACAGCAGAATAACTTACAAGCTTTATAACTGTCAAAGTAGAAGCTTTAAGATAATCTACCTGAACCCTTTAAGGATTCGTAATTTACATTTAAAGCAAGTTTTGAATAATGTATTAACTTGTACTTTTATTTATTTTTTTTTCCATAAGGAAGCATGTTTTCTCAATAGGTCTATAGATCATCTAAGATGCATCATTAATGCTCACATTCAGCATGGTAAGTACAAAACTCTTACTCAAAGTTATTATCTTTGTTGAAATTGTAAAACAGAATGGATGTTTATTGACTAAAATAAATGAATGCTGTTCATAATAGTGATGGCCATTTTGTCTTAAAACCACCAAACCACCCCAAAACTTTCTGCTGACATCCACGCTTCTCTCTTCCATGGTGAAATTGAGTTTCCATCACAACTGTTGTAATAAGTTAGATAAAGCTGATGTGTTTAACAAAAAGCATTTTAAAATAAAATTTCTCTGAAATTATTTTTATTTGTATTTAAGTAGTGGAACATCAATTGCAGTCAATTACTTTTCATGCATTCCTTGATACCCTGTTTCAATGAAGATGATGACCATTTTCTTTTTTTGTAGACTATTTATGTATGCAGATAAGGTGCTCTCTTGCTGTGTACTTGGAGTGTTTAGCCCAGTCCTCATAATATCAGATTTTTAACAGATTATTGATTGCACTTATGACTGTATTTGATCACCAGCCTAGTCACCTTCTGAGAAATCTTAACTCCAAATCTAAAGCAATGAGGATAACTCACAATTCCTTCTTGTTTTGTTCACCATTGTGTAAGATCCCTTTTCTGTTCACCTGGAGTTTACAAGTCTGTGATTGTTCCAGGTATTGCTCTGATGATGTGGAATACATTCATAGTGAAAAAGCTTTCTTCTGCCACATATCTTATGGACAAGGTGAGTGCAGTGCCTTGAGGCTGCTTTGTTACTAACTGAAAAGTGAAACCAGTATTTATAAACAATTCCATTTTGGTTTTTTGTTTTAAAAAAGTATTTGGATTATCTTTGATTTAACTATGCAAACCACCATTGTTTATTTGGCTTATTGTGTAGCTAACTTTTGGAAGTGATGATGGAATGCGTGTTTTAAAATATCAAATCTGTTGGATGATTACCTAGAGGCAGCTGATCAACACTGGGTGATGTGTTCTAAAGTCTTAAGCGACATTTTAGCTTGTAATTGCTAAATAAGGAATATTTGTGAAACAGTTTGAAACTATCTATGTGTGCATATATAAAATTTTGTTAAAAAACAATACATATCTTAAAGTGCCCATGCCTGTTTCCTGGTAAGTTAATACCAGGGATCTACCACAAGTCCAGATTTCATATACGTGAACTCTTACTCTGCAAAATACAGAAGATTTTGTGGATGTTGTTGAGCACTTTTAACTATTGCTACTATTGTAAAATAGCTTTTGTTCTAGCATGTAGCCTGTCTGCTTTGGATTTGAGCAGTCTTTTGTTCCCTGTTAAGCTTCAGGTTTTTTCATGCTTGTAACTATGCAGTGGGGCTGTTTACTGGAAGAAAGTTTAGGAAGAGTGCTCCTAGTAAGTGGATAGTGACTTAAAGAACAAAACTCCAATACAAAATCTGCAAGATTTTGCTCTCCTGTCTTCTCTTCCTCCTCCTTTGCTTGTCTCATTTTCTGCCTTTACTTTTTGTTTAGCTCTCTAAGAACTGGAGAATATCCTCTTCCCTGTTCCTTTCAGCAAGTAGGCTTAGTTGTGTACAGTTGTAGCAGGTGTTGCTTCTGCAAAAACGCTTTTCCAGTTTTCCTGCATGCATTTATGCAAATCCTTCACCATAACTCTTCTACCTGAGGTAACACCTGCAGGAGGAAGAGAGAAAGGTTTTTATGAACTAATTGGTTTCTTCCTAATATCATGCTTTGTGTTACAGCTTTAGTTCTGCATTCTAGAAATTACTGGGAATTTCTTAGCTGTCTCTGAGATTTGAATGAGGACCTTGGGGCCTTATTTCTAATCATAGGCTTTAAGAAAGATGAACTAAATATGGGCATCAGCGATGTTCATTCCTTTACAATCTGTATTAAGTCTTTTGTTGAAAGCAAGATTTGCAATGTGCTGCATCATGTAGCTGTAATTGATCTATTTTCTCATTTTATATTGGGAAAACAGTAATAAAAGGTTAAAATGTGGGTAACAGATATCGTAATGAAAATTCAGTTGTGATACATTTTACCTTTTTTTTTTTGAAAAAACAGGTTGGAAAAGCTCCAAAGGACAGATTATGCAGACGGGCAAGTAATACTACTTTTGTCTGAGTGGGAGGAAATAATTAGAAATGCCTTAAGTTTAATACTGGTTTGTGATTTATTTTTGAAAGTTTTAAAAAAAAAATTGTAAATGTAGTCCTAGAGAAAATGTTACAAATTTTAAAAAGTATAAATTAATTTTTATCTGAAAAAGCAGATTAGAACAGTAGTATAAACTCAAATATTATAGAGGGTAGGCTTGAGACTATGATGACAAATGACTTATTTTTCATGCATAATGTCATTACTTAAAACTTTTTTGGAAGGCAACAACTGATATGATCACAAAATTAAATTTACCAGGTGGCATTACTTGATTCAGTCATCTTTGGAGATACAGTATTATATATAGCTACATTTACTTTATTCCAAATTTTCCTGTTAGTTCTTTGTTGTACTTCAGTAAGTATTTGTTTACATTTAAATATAACATGTTAAGAAACTGAGCTGAACTGTGTATTTTAAGTCAACAACTGTCTTCTCAAACATAAAGAGCTAATAAAAGCCTGTTTTAATTCCAGCTGAAACAATTTAAATCTTACTGTTTGTTACCAGGATGTAGGGATGAGTGACACAGCAATGACAGCTTTTCTTGGCTGCTGTTCAGAACTTCTGCAAACTTTGCTAGAGGTAAATTTTTATTTTTCCCATTGAAAGCAAGGAACCGATGGGTTAAAATCTGTTTTTGAAGGCTGTGGTTATACTAATTTCTGTACTGTTCAGTTCAGACAAACGTTAAAGATACTCCAAACACCGTGAGGTTTTCTTTTGGATTTCCCTGCAGAGCAGGCCCGTGTGTGTGCTCAGTGTGTGACTGCTGTGGTGTGTTGCTCGGCAGGCAGACGTGAGCAGCGATGAGATGCAGGCCCCTGTGCTGGACACTGAGGACGCCTGGCTGTCGGTGGAGGGCCCGGTGTCCATCGTGGAGCTGGCCCTGGAGCAGAAGCGCATCCACTACCCGCTGGTGGAGCACCAGTTCGTGCTCTGCACTGTCCTCTATGCCATCATGAGGCTCTCCCTCAAGGGCGTGAAGCCACTGTCACTGTTTGACAGCAAGGTATAGCTTTGAAAGCAGATGATGAAATGTTGCTTTAATTAATGCTCCCTTCCTCTTGGTATCTGGGGTGTTTGCTTGCTTTCGCACTTCAAGCAGTTCCTGCATGATTTTACGGAAGCCTTTAGTCCACTGTGGTGCATTAACGAAATTGTCACCAGAATTCAGGCAGAGACTCAAACCTAGTGAGCTTCCTTATGAATAAAAGATTTGCAGTGACCTCAGCTGCATGAAGATCAGCTCTTTATTAGCTGGCCTGAAAATACTTCATGGTCAGAACACTGGATGACAGGTTTTTTTGGTTGCTTTGAGAAGTGCCAGACCAGTGGAACCCTAAATATTTAGAGGTCAGAAATGTTGTTAGTGTCACTGTTGTATCCATTATTGCTGATGATTATTCCAGAATTTCCAGCATCTCAAAAAGAATAAACAAATTTTCATTTAACCCATATAAACCACTTAAAAAAGTCACTGCATTTAAAATGTAGCATATTACGATCAGAGCTTGATCCTGATACCAGAAATTGAGGTTCCTCCTCCTATGTAACCGCACTTTAATTCTGAGAGAATTTAAACACAGAGCACTGGTGTAGACTGTGGTTTAATTCCTGCTGTGAAGAAAATAATTTCGTGCTGTAACACTGTTCAGATTTTTTCTAAATGATTTACTGGAATTTTATAAATGCAGAATATTACTTTTCTTTTGATGTAGGCACTTGTCTGCAAGCTCTCATCAAGCATTTGAGTCTGATTTTAGCATTTTACCACAGGTCAAATTCCACTGGTTTTGTGGGGTTTTTTGTTTTGTTTTGTTTATCTGTTAGCAGAAAGCATACTACGTTCAGTAATTTAAGAATGCATATGATGTCTTGAATAAAATCAGATCCTATTCCTGTGTCTCCATTCTTTTGCATACAACTATTAGCCATTTCCTTTTTGCCTTCACTTACTCAAGGTCTCAATTTGCTCTGTGAGCAAATTAGAAGAGGCGGTACAAAATAAATTTAAGAAATAAGTGGGCTGCTTAGTATTGGATCAGAGTGGATTTGTTTATTACCCTGTTTCCCTGAGATCTGTCTTTGGTTCTCAATTTTAGGGCAAAAATGCGTTTTTCAAAGACCTTACATCAATTCAGCTGCTACCTAGTGGGGATATGGATCCAAACGTGTTATCCCTACGACAGCAGGTAGGCCGAAGTTTTGTACTGAAAATTCTTAAAGTTCTGAAGTTACAGATAACCCTGAGGTAACCTGTGATTTTTGCTTCAAAGTTCTTGCTCAAAGTTGTGAGTGCAGCAGTTCAAACACTATGTTCATCACAGAAGGACAGAGAAGTCTCAGAGGAGGAATATTTTCCTTTTGAGAAGGGGAAGAATTGGCCAACTTTGGCTGCGGACCTGGCTCAGTATCTTCAGATCTCTGAGGATCTGGTCAGAAGGCATTATGTCTGTGAACTGTACAGTTATGGGATGGATCATCTGGGTGAAGAGGTACGAATAGCTTTTAACATTTTTCAACACTGTCATGTATTCTGCTAAAATTAGTTTTCACTTACTTAAGACGCCTGGAAGGATTAGGCAGGATTTATTGAGCTAAAAAAATCCCCAGGCTAAAAAGTCAGAGACTATAAAAGTACCTTTTCTGGACTAATAATTACCTTTATTTTTCCATTTTCCCAGTAAGAATCTGTTTATTGCAACTAGTAGAAACATGACAGGGAGTTACATTAATGGTATAACTAGCATGGCCTTTTAAATTTTATTATATTTGATAATTTAAGGATTTTTTTTTTCTTGTAATGTCTTTTAGGAAAGGAAAAAAAATAGGACAAAAAACCCCTTCTCTTCCTTGGTGGGGGATTATGTTGCTGGACTATAAGACGCATCTTGTGCTCCTGCTAATTAATCACTGTCAAGTACAGAGGAATTCTCTGCCTTGTGCTGGTCTGAAGCTCCTATTACTGTGCTTTGTTACAGTAACACGTAACACAAGAAACAGTCTCAAAGACTATTTGTCCTTTTAGTATCAAGAACTCTCTTTTGTTACAGCTCTTCAGGCTTCCAGCTAAGTGAGCTGTGTCACAGTGAAACTGTGTCTAGTCCCTCGGGTTTCTCTGCTTTCAGGCCTTCACGCAGGTGGCTGACAAAGAAGTGCTGGCATCCCAGCTGCTCATGCTGGCTGGGCAGAGGCTGGCCTTCGCTCTGCTCCACGGACAGATCAAGGAGGGCGTGGAACTCCTCACCAGGCTTCCTCCAACACTGAGCACTTGGCTCAAAGCTATGGTAAGTTAAGCTCCAGTTTGGAAGACTGGATTTTCTGAGGCTTCTGTTCACCAAGACAGAGATTACATCTGAATGGCCGTTTCTTACTTATGGAAACAGGATTCCCACTATCTGCCCCCCATCATTTTTTCTCATTATAGTTCTGTTTCATGGAGAGTAAAGCAGTTTCATGGGTCAAAGTATCAACTTGTGTTTATAAACATTAGCAGTCTGTCTTATAAAGGTTCTGGAGGGCTTGCCTGTGAAATGTCTTATAAAGGTTCTGGAGGGCTTGCCTGTGAAATGTCTTATAAAGGTTCTGGAGGGCTTGCCTGTGAAATGACTGTGATGCTGAGTTTATTGTTTCACACAGGACCCCCAGGAAATCCAGAATGTGGAAGTGCCAATTGCAACAACAGCCAGGCTGGTGAGCAAGGTGATCGAGCACCTGCCTGAGAACCATGGGCAATACAGCGTGGCCCTCAACCTCATTGAGGCTGTCGAGGCCATCCCAGCCTGAGTGCTTGTGCAGCAGAACAGGCTCTTACACAGAGCCTGAGCCTGATGGGAAGAAAATTCCGTGGGGCTCTGGTTAAGCAACAGAAAGAACAATGCTCCCCTATCCCAGAATTTCAGGAGGTAATTTTAAATTGGAGTATGTTTTAAATTCTGCACTAGTAAGAATATGTTTAGTTTCTAGTACACTTGTCAGTATCTGAACTGCTTTGTTATTTATTTCTGACTTGAGTGCTTTATGCAGTTGTTTAAATTGGGTATATTTGACAGCAGTTTTAGTCTCTTGACACAATCACATCTTGTGAAATTCTGTATTTCATGCTGGCAGTAGCTGCTGCACTTTCAATGTTCCATGTATGATTTGTTTTCCAAAAGCAACTTTAGAATTAGACCCAAGAAGAACTTCAGTCTCTGAAGTTACCATGTAAAGCCAATACTGCTTTTTCTGAAGCTCGAGCTGGTGTTGGGCTCATGCCTTGTAACTGCATTATGTGACAATGACAACTGCACTCGAGGTAGGATGAAATGTGCTGGGGCCTTAGGCAAAGGGAGAACAGCCTGGGAAGGAGAACCCAACTCTCCAGACATGAGTATGGATGGACACTTCTTTTAGTCCAGCTCTCCCCGTGCTGTCTCTGGGGTGCTGGGCTTCAGCTACAACTGGATTTACATCCCTTTCCAGTATTATTAAGCTCTGCTGAGTTTAAGTAGGTCAAGGAATGTCTTACTGTAAGATTGTTCCTCCATCTTATCACTGTAGGAGATGTAGTATGCTATGAATCTCTGCACATGTTAACTTGTAGTCAAAAATGCTTAAAAAGTTGATCCAACTTCTCTGAAGATTGATAGTACTGAGTACTCTAGCCTTAAAACCCCTACTTTATTGATGGTACCTACAGGGAATCCTATAATATCTTCACTATTGGAATGGTGTTGAACATAGTTATCTGGCATTGGTGACTCCTGTTCACTACTTGTCTGAAGGAAGCCAGGAGAGAAAAACGAAATTGGTGTAAACCTCTTGTCTGTCAGCTGAAATTACCAGCTCCATCCTGTAACCTGCTCCTCCTGCATTATATGTAAGAAACATTTGTAATATTCTGCCTTGCTGGAGACAGAATTTCAAATTGCGTCTTATCTTTCTGAAGTATGTGCTGCTGTCATCAAAGGGTTTGACTTGCCCCCTGAAAAGGTGATGCAGGTGGCTTGTTCTGCAGCCCCAGCTCCTGATCACTGCACTCCAAGGCAGCTGGTGAAGGATTCTTGCTTTGATACTGAATGTTCGCCTTCCTACAGATGAAGCAAATAGTCAGACTTCCAATAAAATTCCCTGGTCTATGTTCTGTTGTACTTCGCTACTGACTTCTGTAACTGAGGTTCAAACTGAGCTGTGAAGGAGAAATGGAAGAGGCGATATCGTACAGGTGCCATGACCACCTTCCCTGACAGCACCTCACACTTCTGCAGAAATGAGTGAGCTTGAGATTTGGTCATCATGGAACATGAGGAAAGCCGAGTGTTCCTTAGCTGCATTCCATTCCTCTATCCTGGTACAGCTGTGTAAAGGAACTTACTCTAACTGAGCATCATGTCAGAGCTGACACACTACACCAATCAAATCTGTAATGTATTGTAAGTAATACTCTGTATATAGTGCTATTTTGTGTTTAATTTGCTGTGGATTTGTGTAAATTGATTAAATAAAATTTGAGGTTTCATTGTGTCTTTTCCTTCCTTTTAGGGAATGGTGGTCACTACTTTCTCTTCTGTTTTGTAGAGAGGATTGGTTCTCTGGGGTTATGCTGAACTACCAGCTGCCAGTATAAAAATTAAACAAGAGCTGGTTCACTGGGGACTTTCTCTTAAATGAAAGTGAACTTCACAGAACAGAGGTTGCTAAGAACAAGTAAATCAGTCAGTTATTTTTAACCACCCTTTTTATTAAGCTGAAAAGTGATATACAAGTAGTGTATATATATATATATGTATTTATATATATACACACACATAAGGTTCCCCAAAATACATGATACTCCTGCTCAGGCTGGGGCTTAAGCATCTGCTTCTACAGGTTCCAGTATGCAGACCTGCTGCTTCAGCCACTTTGGAGCAGCTTTTGCATGGGCATTTTGTCTTCACGTGCTCCCCTTTCCAGCAGCAAGGACTTGGAGGCACCGTGGGCAGGGAGTGCTTGAGGACTCGGCCGTGTATCTCCTGCAGCGAGGGCATTTTGCTTTGGCAATGGGTCGGGCTATAACTTTGTATGGAGACTGTTCACAGATGTCACCACCTGTCAAAGAAAGTGTCAGTGCTGAGAGAGAGGCTGGAGCTGCAGGTAAGACTCAAGCCATGAACAACCCCGTGTTGTAGTGCAGGAGCCTGTGTGGAACGGTTCTCTTACCTTCCAGGTTAATGAGAAAGGTCCCTTTTATGATGTTTGCATCTGAAGGTGTTTCTTTGGGGAGCTCGCTCAGCAGGGTTGTCTGGGAAGCCATCATTATCTCGTTCAGCTGGGAAACACTGGAAGTTTCTTCAGCCTGCAGTGCCTGGGGGACAGAGAACTTTCAGACTTGGAACTTGGTTTTGTTTCTCAGAACCATCCATTCTATAAAATAAATGCTGAGCTGTGATTCCTAATCAGAGTGGATGGCTTGAACCAAGAATCTGAGCAGGAGGACAGACTTGAACTGCAGTGTCCAAGAGAAAGGGGCCAAGCAGCTGCTCGTGAGCCAGCATTCTGCTCTCCCAAGGGACAGGGCCAGCAGCATCCCTCAGGATGCTGTATTGGAGCATGCCAGCAGGGTGAAGGTGATCCTCCAAGAAAACACAAAGCTGAATTGTTATTATCAGAGTGGTCAAACTGGCGCAGGTACCCCAGAGAGCTGGTAGGGTCTCCATCCTCCCAAGAACCCAGAAACCAACTGGACAGAGCCTGCCTCAGCAAGGGGCTGTGCTCTACAGGCTCCAGCAGTGCCTTCAAACCTCATCCACTCTGTGATTCTCTGGTAAGTACAAAGTGGAAGGAAGTGCTCATACACACACAGCACTACTCAGTTGCATTTTTTACCTCCATTAATTCAAACAGCAATCCAGGCTCAATTACGATGATGACTTCATATTCCAAAGAGTTCTTGCCAGAGATGGACCCAAGGAAGGAGTCTCTCATTGCACATGCACCTTCTATTGCTTCCTCAATGCCAGGCTTCTTCCATGCTGAGCTTGCATTAATCCAGCCAGTACGAAACACGCCCTCTGAGTCTTGAAAGCAAAACAAAGCAATTCTTACTTCAGTCTATTTGAGTGTTTATGAAATGAATGAAAAGGAATGGCATATTTCTGTAATTGCATTCCTTGTAACTGTGCAATTAAACAGTGCACTAAAGGAATTGCTTAGCAGTGGTATGTGCTTTACCTTTCTTGTAAGGGATGTACTGGAAAACCTCCTCTGCCAGGTGGGGCAGGATGGGTGCAAAGGAGCGGACAATGATGTCCAGAGCCTCTGCCAACACAGTTTGACATGAACGACGCTTAGGATCCTTTGCTTCTTCACAGTAGAGCCTGCAAGACAGCAGGGAAAGCTGGAAAGTCTTCCTGTGTTCATGTTTCTGCTCAAGAGCCATGCTTTTGGGACTGCCACTGGACATACAGAAGTCTGACCCAGCCAGCCTTTCTAAGGAAAGCTTTTCTGGAGTGCCCTTCCCTAAGCAAGCACAGTGGGCTATAGACAGGACCGTCTGCATCTGCAGCCACGGGAAAGGAGATTCATTATATAGTAACTTGGGGAGAGAGAATCTGTCCTCAGGAAACTGAGCCTGCAGCTGGCAGCCCTTTGCTCTGGTTCATCAGTAAACCTCAGAATTGGGGCTTCTTTCTCTTCCTCCCCCCTCCTCCTTTACTCACGTCCTGGCAACTAAAGATCAGTATAAACCCTACCCCTCCTATCCCATGAAACAGCCCTTGCACATTTACACAGGATCTGCCACAGCCTTAGGCTTCTTTTACTGATCTAAAAAAACAGATAAATACACTCAGTTTCACAGCTAACTGCCCTTCCTCCTATCTTCCCAAATTCAGATGCACACCCTTTCTGGGTAGAAATACAGATCCAAGACTCTGTCTTTACATATTTATTTGATTTTAAATGTGCTCATTTGATGACCTTCTAAAGTGTTCAGTTCCACCAGCTGTCAGAAGAGAGCACAACAATGACAACCACTCAGCTGAACACACTGAGAGGTCCTCTGAGATACCTGTGTTCACTCAGCATTCACCTGGAACTTTATTACCTCCATCTCAGACCCATTCCTTTCTTTTTTCCCTTTCAAAGGCAGCAGGAAGGAACTCACCTGTCCTTGATCACGCTGAAATAGAAGTTAGATAAGTTTTTGGAACAGAATGCTTGCAGCAGTCGAACGACTTTGCTATAATCATATTGTTTGTAGGCTTCTGTAACCTGGGAGAGGGAGGTGAGAACAGTGCATTGGTCTGCATCATACAGCATACAATGATAGCCCCTGATAAACTAAACTTACAGAAAATGGAATGAGTGGCACAAAGACTGGAAGAAACTTTAAAAGGTTGTTGGAGGGGGAAAAAAATTAAGTCAGTTAATAGTTAGGCCAAAGAAATAATTTCCATTCAAGTTTGAGTGGAAAGAAAAGGGGAAACCTCAGAAACTATGCCCATGGTTTCAGCAGAATGGTTCTGAGAAATGACAAAGTTCTGTACAACAGCAAATTTCCAAAGTTCTAGTTTTTGGTTTTGTTTTTTTTTTTTTTTAATATCTATCATTAGCTATTTTTAAAGTCTTTCAATTTGTGGCCTTGGGCGGTGAGTAGGAAAATCTGGTTGATGTCCAAACCAAGTTAAGAATGTTAAAGTCTTCCTCAAAAATTGAGATGGGCTTAAGGGAGTGTATATTGAATTGAAGGATCCTTTGTGGTTGTAATGTACCTGCTTGATTCACACACCTAAAGAAAATACAACCAATGGAAAATATTACACACATGTTCATCTAAACACAATTCCCTCCTACCTTGCTGCCATATTCGTGCAGTAAATGCAGCATGTATTGATCCACTATGAACATCTCTGCAGCAGGGATGGAATCTGTCTCTGGATTGAAGCCCTCCACATTTCCCAGCATGAAGCGTAGCGTGTTCCGGAGCTAGAACAACCCAGAGCAAATAAACATTTTATTAGCCATCGCTTTAGATGAAACACAAAATGCTCATATTCCATCATTAACTAAAACTGACCACTTTTCAAAATGACTGAATAGTTACAAAAGCATCATAAAGAACACATGGCAGAAGGACCTACAGAAAAATAAAGACTGGCTGTTACGAAAGCACAAAGCTGTGAAATGAGTCTTTTTCTCAGCACACTTTACTATTTGACCCATAGGTGTAAAGAGCAGTAGTACCTCCCTAAATAAACTTGGAAAAGCTTTCTTTAGTCTGAAGACTGGAAAGCTTTGCAGGCAATACACAGAGGCCCTGTTGTTGGGATGAACAGTGCTGGCACTGGTGGCTCTTACCTTGTTGATGTCATCTCTGGCAGCACTGAGCACCACAGGCCCAATCAGCACCTCCGTGAAAACATTGGATTCCGCCACCCACCAGCGGAGAACGTCGGCACCGTACGGAGGATCCTTGTTGTGGTCCTGAGGACATACAGGAAAGCAGAGCCATGGAGTATCTCCAGCTGGAAGGGATCCATAGGGATCATGCAGTCCAACTCCCTGCTTCTCACAGGACCACCTAAAATTCTGTCCAGGTGCCCAGAGGCTGCTGTGGCTGGAGGCTTCCTCCTCTTTAGCAGGAGTGACTGCTCAGCAGGGCTACAACCCACACCTGCAGCACTGTGTACAGGCAGTGCTAGGACCCAGGTAAGCTGAGAGAAACTCATCTGCAGCCTTGAATCCTTATCATTAACACAGCAGTGTTAATATCTAAAACTACATAGGTTTTTCTTCCCCTTCAGCCTGTTTTCAACTCTGAACATGGCTTTTCTCCTTTTTGAAAGGACAGGAACAATTGTGTTTAATTAAGCAAATAAGCAAGTCATGCAAGGATTGATTCTTTTGTCTAGTGAGTTACAAAATCTGTTCAGCAGCCTCAGGAAGGGCAACAGCAGGACTGGGGAGGGAAGGAAAATTCAGAGCATCACCAGCAGTGCAACCTCCCTGACCATGGAATGAGGTTTCCAGAGTCAGTAACAGCCTGAGAGCAGAGAGACTGCTGCAGTGCAACTGCTGCTTCTGACTGCTCCACTGCCAGCCACACGTGGTAGGCTACAGTCAGTTTGGCATCAGAGGGTCATTATTTTAATTTTTTTGGTTTTTATTATTCCTCTTCTCCATTACTCCATCAACACTGGTTGCATATTTTTCTTTCCTCTTAGCAGAGAACAAAGGTAAGGGCTTTTCTTGCATTACAGCAGAAGCAGCACAACTCAAGGCTTTCAGTCCAGCCAAATGGAACTGCAGTATGGCCAAAGAAGAGCCTGACAGAGTTTTGCCACCAGACAGCTGCAGAATCTGGCAGTGAAAGGTTGTAAGTGGCAGTGAAAGGTTGTAAGTGGCAGTGAAAGGTTGTAAGTGGCAGTGAAAGGTTGTAAGTGGCAGTTCTGAGAAACTCAGGAGCTTGACCTACTTCGCCTCCATTGATGACGACATCAGGGTCAACCACGTTGCCAACAGATTTGGACATCTTCTCCCCTTTCTCACCAAGAGTAAAGCCATGAACCACCAGAGTCCTGCAGGAAAGATTTTAGTGAAAACAAAATCCCAGGGAAATATCTATGCTAAGAATAGATTTCTAATGAGGGTATTTTTAAGTCAAAACACATAGAAATCCCCTGTATTTGTGAGCCTGAGGCTTCATACCCTGAGTTCAACCAACCATAAATATACCCTGTACTACCATCCAAATTTATTTTCCTCATTTAATTTTGTTGGGGAAGCAACAGATTGTTTAGATACCCAGGGCACGAGTATTTCAGACTGAAGTGTTATTTACTTTTTTAGCCAACACATTTCCCGAAATTGCACAGCCTCCTTGCAGCCACATTCCCCTTCCCTATGCTTTCCATTTTCCAGGAGATACACAGTGTGCCACAGCTCCAGCAGAACACAAGCACACAGCTATTCCCAATTACCTACAGCCTAATGTTGAATTCACAAGTCAAATATCTTGGGAGATTTGCACATTGCACTTCCCAAAGAATTTCTTTAATTAGAAATTAAAGAAATCAGACTTGTAGCTGATAATTCCTAAATGACTAAGAATGAAAACATTATTACACTTATGATAGAAAAAAGTTAAACAGTAAATTAATTACAATCTGAGAAAAGCTTTACACTGAAAATGTAAGAACATGAAATCAGATACTTGGTACTGGTTTGATTTCTCTTGTTTATACACTACTGTGCACACTCCAAAAGCCCAGAATTCAGTAAATGGACTAGAAATGTGTTTGCAATCCACACACTTACTTGTATGGTGCCTTTTTCCTTGTTGCCACACTGGTTAAGAGAGAGGACTGAAACCAACCTCCCAGCTGGTCTTTTCCTTCAAGGTATGTATCTGCTCTTTGATCTGCACCTTTAAAACCAGAACATTTTATTTGGAGTATCAGACCTTGTATCTTAAAAATATTAATACACAAAATCTCAGAAAGTGATTAGTAACATTTATTCTGCTTTTAAAACCCCATAGGTAAGTTACTTTCCTAAAAGGTGTGTGGATACTCAACCATGATACAAAGGATTCATTAGTATCAGAATTTTTAATAGAATCCAAAACTTGCCACACTCCAGAATTTAACAAATAAGCTTTCTCTCTCCCAAACTAAATAATAAATTATGAAGAGAAGCTAGCATGCTCAGATTTCTTCACAAAAGTTCTCAGCATACTTTCCAAGTAAACTCCAAGTACTCCTGAACAAACTGGAATACCCAAGAAAAGTTCACATACTTTGGAATTAATAAAAACCTATGCCACCATCTGAAGCTTCCCCATTTGGAATTACTCAGGGTGCAAGGCACAGAGGTAATGTGCCCACACTGCCCATGAAAGGCATTTACAGAGGAGAGCAAGAAGCTTTGGCAGTGACCACAGCTCACCTGAGACAGAATTTACATTTTTGGTCACTGATGTTCTGAGAAGAATAAAAACTTCGGGAAAGACTTAGGACAACATGGGAAACAAGAAAGCCTGTTGGGGATAGAGGCATCTGGAAAACCTGGCTTGTTTAGCTTATTCTTGTGAAAGCTGAGTAGAAATGTTATTCCCTGTAAATACACACACAGAAAAAAAGAGGAATTCTAGGGAAGAACAAGTGGAGCTAATGAGTACTTTAGAGGAGAATTGGGCTACAAGGCAGGCAGGGTATTAGCTGACTGCACATGAAAGGCAGAAGAGCAAACCCAGCTATTCCACAGGGTTGAGAGAGGACAGCACAGTTTACATGGCTTTACTGGTGGAATTCAGTCACTGTACAAAAAGGTACAAAACTTGTTGACTCAAGAAGTCCCACCTTGTCCTAAGCAATCCCAGACAGGTGACCAGAGTGAGAACAGAGTAATGTAGAACACAGCAGACCATGCAAGTCAAAGCCTACAAAGGTGCAAAAACCATACACATATTTGTCAGGAATTTAGTTTTGATTCTACAAGTTGATGGTGCTGCTTTCTCAATACTGAGATAGAAGTTTCTCTACTAAATTTTTATTCACTATCTCCTTTTTTCCTTTTCCTAGGACCCCTGAGACAATGCTTCTTTCTGCTGCTGACACACTTGATTTATTTGTTTAACTTAATGGAAGTTTCGATATTTAGATCCATCCTGCAATAAAGGGAAGTTCAACATTACAAAGGTCAAGGCCACACAGTTCCAGGTAGCACAGGAAAAATGTGTGGGTGGATATTATGGTTTTTACACATTTGCTTATTCATTCAAGGAAATCTACAAAGAGTCTGGAGTTTAGAAGTACAGTAAGTAAGGAGCAGCCTTTGTATTAAGTAAGGAGCAGCCTTTGTATTAAGAGGCTGCAAAAATACTTGTGAGGACAAGATAAAAAAAGAATATTTGTGGTAAGGAAGACAATAATATTAGAAAATCTGTAACAACACATTTGCTGCTTACAACTAGTTTACTAGCCACTGGTTTTACAGAATTGAACTTCTCATGGAATTGCCAGTAGTTAGAGGAGAGAAGAATAACTGATTACAAATTTGATGAACAAATAATTGATTACAAACAGCAAACTGGATTGGGCTTTTCTGACAGGAACTAGTACATCTGGCAAGCTGGCCACTGGTGCTTGCAAAGTTAACAGAAGCCTGAACATTTTATCTGTAAAATACAAACATGGGGTTTGCATATAATACCTGCCTTAGAAGTTGCTCCCCTTCCTCAGTTTTGTTAAAGTTGTGATTCTTATATATAAATTAATTACAACAGTGCTTGCTTTTTTTTTTTTGATAAATGGATAAGTATGTCCAACAGCCCCAAAGAGACTTTTTTGTTTATTTTAAAGAGGTATAGTACATAGGTCATTAAAGAGAATTACAATTTATGATCCTTCTGGTTTGGATTTCAAGATTCCATATCTTTGATCTTACAGACTTTGACTTTTAGATTAAACGTATTGTATTTTAATGCCAGGAATGAACCAGCTAAGATAAATTCAAGCCTCTCAGTCAGCACAAAAGTTTAAACACTTAGATAGGCAAGTTGTAAAATAATCACATTCATTCAGTTAAACATTAGCCAATAAGATAGGGAAAAAAAATTATGATGTTAAAAACTACCATCACTGCACTTTACCCACAAAACTGTGAGTAAAAAGCTGTGTGACTTTTACCAGTGGCAAATCACATCACAGTAAAGTCCAGTGTGCATTTTATACGGAATATTTTAAAAAAGAATCATCTCAGGGTTGTAGTGAAGATGGCACTCTCCCCTTGAGGAAAATGTACAAGATTTTGAAGACATTAAAGAGTTCTCTTGAATGGATGCTATGGAAATGAGCTCTGGCAAAAGGTTGAACTTCAAAGCAAAAGAACAACAACAGAAAAAGTGCTGGGCACCACAGCATTAAGTATTTAAAATTAGCACATGCTTTTGAACTAAAGTTTGCTTTTACCACACCTTCTTTTTGGAAGCAGTGGATTAACACTCTTCTACCTCACAGCAGCATTGTGAAATTGCAGTTATCCATGTATAAAGCATCTGGACTTAAATTTTAATGTTGCATAAAAACGTTCTTCCAAAAAACAATTTCAGGCATGTGTAGCAAGAAACAAACAGGACAGGAGGGCACAACAAGAAACTGTTCAGTGAAAACAGCGTTAGGCCAACAGAGCATTAGCAAAGCAAACAGCATCCCCAGGAAACTTTAGGGGCAGCAGGATTTCAGAGAACACTGCACTTGTGGATCTGCTCTCAGTGATGACAGTGAGTGGTGTTTATTTCACACACAGTCTACTTGCAGCTGTACAGTTTTGGGTTTGTGACTACAAATCTAGTAGCCAAATCTCTGATTTTAGTGTGTAAGTTGCACCTTCCTACCTGCCACACTGCTGACGTAGAATGGTTTGGTTAATCTGCCATTTAGCTACAAGTGGTACCTTAGGCACACTCAGGCTGGAAAAAGGAAGCCAACCATAATTTAATGGAACAAGGATAACTTTAAACCATGTCCATCAGAAATAGGCCCAGTCCCTGGAAGGAGATGCAGCAGGGCAAACATTAGAAATAGGACTGTGCAAGGGCAAAACGTAATGCAAGTTATGATTTACACCATGGGGCTTGGCTGTCACTGAGCAATTCCTTTAACCTCATTCAGCAGAATCTCTTTTCTTGCCCCTCTTCACCCCCTTCCCAACCTGCTGCATTTGCTGACAGCAATCTGTGTGGCCATCAGCTAAAGGGATTCATTTTGTAACAGATGCCTCTCCTTTAGTAAGCTCAGACACAGCTGGGTCAAGTGCACTGAAAACTCAGGCACGACTTCCCTGAGTTGCAGAGATGCTGGAGAGAAGGAATTATTTTCACAGGGCTGGAACTGACAGGGAAATCTGTAACATCTGTTATTCCTGCTGGTTATCAACAGATCACTGATTTAGAATTTTCAGTAACTTGAGTTCAGGGTAGAGTGAAACAAACATCAGTCTTTAGCCATCTTTTATATCTTGCAGTTGCCCTGAAAGTAACTCATGCTGTGGAAGAACCTCTGCCACCAACACTGACATCAGAAGGCAGCAACAACCTCTGCTATCACTCATCTCCTATCACAAAATTAATTCTTCTTCCCATTATGACATTATCTTGGATTTCTCCATGAATTTCATCTTTTTTTCTCCAAGAGTACTTTGGAAAACAATCCTACCCATTAGCCTGTCTATAAGCCTTGCTGATTATCCTTAGTATTGGAAGAAATGCTGCAAAAAGATTTAAAAACTGGAGCGTATAGATGACAAAACTCTTAATTCAACAACTTCTCTTGCAAAGTCTCATAAAAGGTGAGTTAAACCAGTAATTTGATATGAATCACAGACTGTACTTTGAAGCCTCAATTATGCAGAAAAAAAGGTAGTGCAATTTTTCTGTCATTTCTGAGAATAAACAGGGCTAGGATGTTACACTGCTGGTTAGCCAGTCCCCAGCTTTTACAGCAGTGGGGCCACTCCACTGTGTGCTATGTCACAGAGCAGAAGATGCCTTACACACACCAAGCTCCAGCAAATTTCATGAAAAGAGAGGACTGGGTAGAGAAGAGGAACTTGTAATGGGTCCATGAAAGAAGTCTGTGCTGTGGTAAGCCCAACATTTATTAGACACTACAGAATCCATATGGGAGCTTCACACAAATCAACAACGAATCCAGACTTGTGATTCTGCTATTCCTTATGAAATCTCCTTTACACAGGATTAGAGAGCTGAGGTGTTCAGCCCTTTAACAATGCAAGTTTGTAACTGCATAAAATGATCACTACTTTGTTATACCTTTCAAAATCAAACCAGAAACATTTTTAAAGAGCATAAACCTCAATATATGTCAAAGTCTTCTAGAAAATTAATGTTTGCTGATGGTACTGTTGCCTGATCACGTTGCTAAGAAATAAAGCTCTGGTACTAACGTGTTTTATAATTCAACAAGATTGTTATCATGCAATTGTGTACAGAGGGTTTAAAGTCCAACAGACTTGATGTATGGCACCAGACTCCTCCTTTAGAAAGGACTCCTGACTTTGCACAATTATCCAGGCAAACAATGTATATTTTACATCTTTTTGTACAAGTATCTACCTGCTACTTGCTGAGTAGCAACTACTGGCAGTAGGAGCCATAAATAGCATATAGCAAGTATAAATATTTTAAGCCACAATATACTGCTTTAGTTACTGAAAGTAATCAAAAGTGAAAAAGCACACCTACACTTTTAAATTCTAAAACTTACTTACTCATCAGCTGATCTGTCTGGTTCTGCTTCAAATAGCACAGACAGGCACAGACTGAAATTTGTTAACTAAAAACAATTTAAGAGTCACCAACTATCAGCAAAGTACCTTGGCTGCCTGTGCCATGACACTTCTCCCCTCAAATCAAGCATGATGTGATTAGCTGTTACACAGTACACCACATGGCAGAATCTTTACAAGCAAAAGCAGCTTTACAAGTCACAGCCAGCCTGCTGCTGGCATAATCTGCCTCAGTTTGGCTGACACCAACACTGTCACACAGAACAGCTATATTTTGTTCTCCAAGTGTTTTAAAAGAAGGATTCACATAGGAGTTCTTTACCTTCCAAAACATGAGCCCAGGAAGTTCCGCTGTCAAACCAAATGTCTAGGACATCCTGTCCCTTGACGTAATCTGAAACATCACGACCACCAGCCTATTGAGAGAACAATCATTAAATAATGCAAATAGAATACTCTATATCATCTATGCTTTCTAAAGCTAGAAGTAAAAGCAAATTTGGTTTCTGGACCAGTTTTGTACAGGTTCCGTTACCAACTTTGTGAGTGAACACAAAATAATGATAATTTTTGACAAGAGTTTTCAGATAATTACTGATGGAAACCCAAGGCAGGGCAAGGAAAAACTACAACAAAAACCTCAGATGGCACAGTAACACCACAGCTTTGTGCTAGCTTAAGTACACAATTGTTAAAGAACAATAAAAAGTTAGGAAAAACAAAATAAAAATTCTAATCCATCTTAATGACCAAGACCTAATACACATTTGGGCTTATAAAGTGGTTAATTAGGATGTTACTTTCCTCCTGATTTAAGAGGAGGAGGATGGAGATCTCTGCCCTGAATTAACAGCACAAAGCCAATTGTGTGTATTCTGCCCCACTCAGATCTCACTTTTTGAATACTCTTTTCACAAGATACTTTCTCATGATGGTACAAGACTGAAGAGAATTAAGGAAATAAACAAAAGTTTTCTATCATTTCTCTTCACTCAACTGTCTTGAGCACCTGCTGTACCTGAAGGCAGAAGTTTACCTTTGCTAGAGCCTCTTTTGACAGGAGTTGTTCAATAGGGAGGGCCCACCACGCATCTGTCCCTTGCTGCTCCACTATTTTGATGACATCTGTGATGGTTTCACTGGGTTAGATGGAGGAAAAAAAGGGTTTATGAATGGAGGAGTAATCACACCTTTCCACAAGTATCCCAGACCCAAAGCAGTGAGAGATGCTGATATACACACCAAGCCATTAGAACCTGTGATTTTCCAGCTTCTAAACCAGTCAAGACTTCACAGAGCTTCCTGCCTGTATTAAAGACTTCCTATTTTTGCCTTCCAAGATGGGAGGATTTGCACAACATACAAAAACTCACATGGATTCCAAATATCTTCTTCTGCAAATTCTCCATAATTGGGGCACTAAGAAAAGATGCCAGCAGCTTGTAAACTTCTAAAATCCATTTTATTTACTGTTTATTGACCTTGAATTTAAAGAAACTACACAGCTATTTCCCCTCTGTTCATTTTGACAACAGGTTTATTTTTCCTACTGGATACAGAGACCTTGAGAACTTATGTGGAAAGGAGTGAGGAAATGACAGCTTTTCAAGTAGCATATATATATGTGTGTGTGTGTATATATAGATGTATATTAAGCTTCTGGTTGCCTGAATTCCCCCATCTTAGCAATATATTTTTAAACTGTAATAAATATAAATATATATATATTAATCCAAATAGTGTAAGAAACTGAAAATTCTGCACCCAGTAGAGGAATGATAATAAACCATTCAATGTACACTCTGAAGGCAATCTATGAGTTTATATCATATAGCACCAGCCAGGACAAAGGTCCTGAAATGAACAGATATTACGGAAATAAGAAAAAATAAAAAGTTAACTAAGCATTTTTTCTGATCTGAACAGATAAGGCAAGCTGAAGGTGTGCAGTTCTGTGCACTAGTTATTACACATTCAATCTCTGGCCCCAGTAGGTAAGACTATGAGGAATTGATTTTTAATATTGCTTAATGCCAAGTCTAGACATAAATTTAGGTATCTTAAAAAAAAACAAAGAGGAACCCTACACACTTTGGCTTGCTGACTCACAGAGCACTTACTAAAGAGGTGATTTTTAAGACATCTGCTTAAGACATCTGTATTTAAGGAGTACAGCAGATCATCATGAGCTGCCAACTTCAAACTAAACCTGCTGTGTTAACCAGGCCACCAGAGAATTTTTTATAACTTGAGAAATGAAGATTTAATCAGTTAACTAATTTCTTGACACAGTATTGCAAAAGGGGAAAAGTAAAATAATGATCTGGCATAATTATCTTGAAACCACAGAAAGCAGATTCAGTCATCAGTCTTGTGTTTGGTTTTCAGCACAGTATTTTACTGCACTGCTAATAAGCTGAGCTACATTACTAAAACACTTAATGGACTCTTACAAATTACTTCATGACACAAGGTGCAATGGCAAGAAGAAAATCCAGTTTTGCTCTTGACTGCTCGAATTGCAACGACAGAACATCAGTTTTGTATCAATCAATCAATCATCAATTAATCAATTTACTTCTCAAAATAAATTCCTGTAGAACACCCCAGCAGGTTCTCTGCAGGGAAAGGCCATTAAGTAGCAACACTCACACATGGGCATCCAGCTGGCACCACCACCATTCTGCCCGTTTCAGATCAGCACAGGCATTATTCACCTTCCACTTTAATGGTGATAGGACACAATTTATGGCTTTGTACTATGTCTGCTAACATTTATCTTGTTAAAACAACACTGAGGAGCTCCAGTTCTGAATGGTACCACTTCTTTCCAGAAATATTTGCACAGAGGCTTGTTTGGCTGTACTTCCAGTTGTAAGAGTCTTACATCTCCGAGACAAAAGCAAAGAATGACCCCAGTCCTGGTACAATTCCTGGCAGATAGCTGATGTGCAACCCTTATGTCTTGCCTCCTTTACTCTAAATCTTCAAATTCAGAAAGCTTGCAGGAAAAGCAAAAAAGAAATTTGCCTCAGCCTGGACTAAACTATTCCACTGAATTTGTCTTTTGCAGGATCAGTACCTTGCACTGACAAAGCTGCATTTACACCCTGACCTTTAGTGATGATACTGCAGCACCCAGGAACATTTCAGAAAAAGCAATACACTATTATTCTTCACTCTGCCAACAGAACTTTCCACCTTGGATTCTTCTCAAATACACTATCAGTGTATTTTTAAAGACAATTATAGATAACCAGTTGTCTTCACGTGAGGATTTCAAGAGCTCTCTCCACAGTTTCAATGCCTTCCTCTCACTGGCCAAGTCTTACCTGTGGAACTCACCAGCAGAAGACAAGAGTAGCTAAATCAAAAAGAGGATGATTTACCCTAAAACATGTTTATTACCCTGTAAAGTATTTGTGTATGTTGAGCAATTCATGCAAGAAGTAATTCAGTGCTCAGCTAATGGCTTTGGCCTCAATGAGAGCCAGAAAAATTCTCTGATCAGGTATCATATCCACAATTAGTACTGAAAAGCTACCAGCACATCCTGTAAAGCAGAAAATTTAAACAGGAATTAAGGCTGTCTTCCACATAACTTTTTCATTTTGCAAATACACTTCAGTGGAGGGATATAAACTCCAGTGATGAATCTACACCTTTTTAAAACTTTAAACAGGTATTTCACAATAACAATATTTGGAAGGATTTATAAAAGGTGATAAATCTAACTATAGACCAAAACTAACAGTTATCTTGAACAACACACAGAAATATACTCTTAACAAACAACTTTTCCCTTTCCATCAGAGGTGGGGGAGGGGAGAGACAAGAAGGAAATAAACCCTTGCTATTACTCTCCCTTGGGAAACCATAATAAAATGCCTGCCTTCATTTACAGTAAGTATTACCAATGTCACACACACGAGTTGTGTGTCCTTGTAGATACACCATTCCCACAAAACATACTATGGGCTAACCTTTTATCAAGTATTGCTATGCATTGCTATGCAATGCAAAGATTACACTATTAATTTATGAAGAGCAGATTTTTAAAAAAAACATTTTTGTTACGCAAGAACCAACAGGTACAATTATGCTACAGATAAAAGTTTTCAGATAAGTAAAAGAAGGTCAGATTTGTGTTATCAATCACGTACAAGAAATAAGGAGTCAAGGACTGTGAAGTCAACTTTTTATTGACCGAGATTCTCAAAATTCTATCATAGTTTCAAATCACATTTAAAAAACCGTAGTATTTTAGCAATGCAAGTTTTTTTCACTATATAGTGTTTCCCTACAGAATATAAGAGAACATTAACAAGCATTTCCTAAGAGGAGGTAGTTTAGATGAAAGATTTCCAGGGTACCTCTTCAACAAATCTTTTTCCTCCTGCAGTTTGAAAAATACAAGACAAACAAACAGCCTCTATACTTGTCTCTGCTCTTCTCGCAGGATACTTATGATTAATTTTACTACAACAGAGAAATGAATTTTTTTAAGGTATCTGCGTTGTAAGAAGCAGGATTTTTGCAAAGTACTTTTCTGTAAGGTGCAAGTGAAAACCACCTTGCTCAAATAACTACTCATCACTTTATAATCTGCAGCCTTCAAGGTGAGCATGATAATTCCCTGAGTGAGCCATAAAGGGCATTGTAAAACTTTGCCCTGTATTCAGAGGCTATCTGGAAGAACTCGCATTACGTGTCCCTGCAATGCTCCGACACCCCTACGGCAATTCACGCTACCACGGCTCCAGCCAATCACCCGGGAGCCTGATATTGATTATGCTGCACACTTATTTAATCTGTTAACAGAAATTAGGCAGCATTAAGATACAGTCAGGAGCAGAAGAATACAGAGCCTCGTGTTCTCTCCATCTCCTTTCCAACAGCGGCAAAGAGGGAAAGTTATCTTCTGCTTTACAAGAACGCCGATACTACAGCTGTAAGTATTTAGGGGATGGTAAGCTGCTATTATTTGCAATTCACTGAAATGGCTTATTATTTTAAAAAACAAATTCGAGCATGGGACAGACCTCCTTCAAAAACACATTGGGTTTTTCCTCTTCAGAAATTTAATTTACGTGTTAATCAAAGTCACAGAGAAGTGGACAAAAGTTGTAAGGCGTTAGAATGATCACTGCAATACTACTATTTATTACCAATATCTGAACAGTGAATTTGAAAAGCAGTTATTGCATGAGGTCAGATTAAAGTATTTACACATTTATTACCTGGGCTGAGCTACTACTGGAAATACCATTCTCACATTTTAGTTTTGGAGCTTTTTCTTGTTTTCCATGAGTTACAGAGTTTCCTAGATGGAGAATGTTTTCTCTTGAAATCTATTAAAGGTTGAAAGCTGTCACACAGTGTAAGCATCAATTTGTGCACGTACTCTAAATTATTTAAAATATTTTTTCTCCATTTGTGCAGAAGAATCCAACAGAATCTCACCTATGTAATCTTACTGAAAATGGCAATAATGAAAAAGTGCTCTCTCTTTTCTCTCTTTCCTATAAGGGGTTTTTAAAAGTAATTTTTACACTCCTGGTCACAATATGATGCAGCATACTCTGCATAAAAGAATTTAAACATCATTGGTATATTAAATTTCTAACCATAGATGACAATGTCATTGAATCAAATATCTTTTAGGGCTATGGGAAGACCATAGCAGCAGGGAGACTCATGGAGATTCTGCATCAAACATTACAAACTATCTCTTGGCTTTTAAGTTAGAAAGACTGGATTGCTGGGGTGGCAAAAACATGGTTAGAGAAAGCAGTTTCTCTAAAGAAGGGCTTTCAGCAGCTTTTCATGTGACAAATTCAGGGGCAACTCTCAGAGGGAAACAGCAGCTCATTTTAGGAACTTGTTTTTTTCTTTTTAAAAGTCTTTTTACAGGTGATATATGAACAGGATCACTCAAGATTGACCACTGGTGCTCTCATATGTAACAGCAACTCCATGTGGACTACACTGACTTCCAGTGGAGATGCTGTTACTTTTGATAGTCGCTCAAAAACTCCACAGCCACTGCTACTGAAATGTTGTTTATCCAGCATTCAAGTTACAAACAGCTCATGTTTTGAAAAGCAAGTTATTTACTAGTATTTTAAATATATAATTTAATTATATTAAATAGTCTAATTATATACACCGTCTAAGTATGAAATGTCATAAAAAGTATGTCAGCAACCTGTTGTAATACAACTTTCAAAATGATAATGCAAATGTAACAAAACTATCAGGCTCAGCTGCTTTTTTCAAGAACTGCTCTCCAGGAAAGAACTGGTGTCCAGGGAAGAACTGGTGTCCAGGAAAATGACCTATGAATTGACAGACTGTCTTCTAAATTTGCCTGTCACTTCTATAGGCCAATATTCTGTGCACTTCTCCTACTCCAGTTACAGAAGTCTCCTCCAGTTAACTTTACAAATCTAAGCTTAAACTTTTAACAACATTTAATGACTTCATTTACACTTCCCTTTGAAAATTTCACTGACAGTAAGTAAAGTTAGAAGCTATAAATGAGTGTCAGAAGCTAAGAGTCAAATGAAATAAATCTTTTTTCAAGCATATTGAATATGTCTGGTTTTTTTCCCAAATGTCCCTCTTTGATTCCCCAGATCAATCTACCCAAATATATCCTTTTGTTCACTCCCCTACAAGACTGACCGACTGACTGGGCCAAACACAAAGGTGGAAGTGTTAAGCTATGGCAGTTTACCACATCAAAATGCTGTGATTGCCACATTCTGCACAATTCCAGGAATAATCTCACACAACTTGAGCACTCACAAAAGGCAGAGGCTTTAATACAGGTCACAGCCTTTAAAGGTGATTTTACTACAACCTAGGGAATTGCCACACATGGCTCCTTTCAAATGCTTTCTGTCCCAGCTCCTCAGTGCTCAGACAGAGCTCTTGCTTTTTGGTGCCCTTCACATTTGAGTGCCAATTGCTGGACTGGTTTTCATTACACTTTTTTTCTTGTTTAACTACATATTTAACAATTTTTCAGCAACACACACACACTTAAGCCTACTCTTCAACAAGGATACAAAACTATTCCTCAGAAATAGTAGTTTTTTATAGAGACACACACATACTTTTTTGCAGGTAAAATGCTTTTATGCCTCACAAATCCTCCACCCACTTATTTCCTGATGTGTGCCAGCATTATCCAGGCACTATAAACGACATTGTGGCTATTGTGGTCTTTTCTCACAGTTATTGCCTACAGTGAGAGAGCCAAAGTACATCTCTCTGCACCTACACACCCAGTCACACCAGGTGAAGCTAAGGACTACCTGTCTAAAGTTCATTCCCTGCCCTCCACACCCTGAGCCTCACCTACTACTGTCTACTATCTACTGCTTGTGTGCTCAGTACAGCCTCTGGACAACATGCTGGGCTCCTGCAGTACATTTACTCAACACCAGAATAAAAAAAAAGTTCTGCAACAGTATTCAAGCTCATCTCCAGCTGTGAAAACTTCTTATGAGTTTTCACAAGAGGTTGTAACGTTAAGGTGTACAACAAAATCAAGTTACATCAGCGTATCTCAAGGCAGAAAAAACTATGGAATGAATCCAATGAATGTGGAACTCCACAATACTCTTTTTATGAAATCACCTCTTAGAGGGCATTCACAATTGAAAATCTCTGCTCCCCAAAGAAATAAAAGCAGAACTCTATTACTCCTTACAGGACAGAAAAGGATCATAGTTGGTTGAGTTTCCTTGTTTGAAAGCATAGCTTGGATTTCCTCTGCATTATGTTGCCTAGAATTCCTGAAATGCAGTGTTTGCAATATCTGGATACCATTAACCAAAAGATGGCAGAATCAGGCTAGCATCTGAAGATCTGAACATACCAAATCATATAGCTAAAGGTCAGTTACACTCAAGGCTGGTTTTCAAAACCACTCTAATTTTGTTTTGAAACAAAATGCACTTATTTATTTTGCAACCAGTGTGGTTATACCACTTCAGATCTCACTGCCACTTAACTGCAAAAAGCTATTTTGACACAGTACCCGGACTGCTCAATGTACAGTGCTACAACTGCAGTTGCTATCTATTCTAACCACAACTTGCATTTCACTGCTTGCTTAAATGAAAAGGCCAGTCATGACTGTCAGCTCACTGAAGACGAGGGATGAAAGCAGCAATTAATGTCAAAGGGAGTTTTCAGGTAACTTAAGTATCTAAGTAAATTGATTCCTATTATTTATATACAAGTCACTTCCAGCAACAAGTTTTTGATTGTTCTAAGTTACAGCTAAATTAGATCTGTGTATAAACAACTACAAGTAAAAGCATGCATTCCTACTTGAAATAGTAAGTTTTATAATACCATTAACTGCAGCACAACAGACAGTGGTGCTTCTGTCACTTCTCAGTGTCTAAGGCCAGACAGGTACCTGTTTATCAAGCATTCTCCTGTGCTCTTCTGATAAAAAGCAGGAATCGGGACACCCCAGCACCTTTGCCGTGATATGCACCAGAACGTCCTTCTGTCCAGCATCTCCAGCATCCTGTTCACTGCAGATGTAGGGATCACTTTCACTTTTTTCAGTGCATCCTATAAAGGAGACAGTGAACTGTTGAACATGCTTCAGCTTTCCCACTAATGATGTTTATGCTGCCAGTAAAACATGGTACAGATCTACTCTCCCATTCCCAGTATCAAACATTCTCAGACAACTGCCTGCTGCTCTTCAATAACCTATTTGAACACAGTATATATGTGGTGTATTTCCCAGCCAAACCCCAGTTCTCTGACTCTCTAGCAAACACACCCCAAAAATGAGTTAAAAATGGCATCAGTGACTCAATATGAAGTTTAAAAGCTGACTGTATCTTGTCCTGTTGTCTACTTTGAAAACCCACCTTGATACAAACTGTCTGTAGTGGGCTACCCCTCACTCCCAGCCCTGCTGAGTAATCACCATACTTTCATCCATTCTAGATAAAGATTAATGTGAAATATACACCTCATGCCCTAACTAGAATAAAATCACTGTTACCCTAAGGTGCTGATCTGAATTTTCTGTGTGGATTTACGTAACTTCAAAGAGCAGAAGACCCTAAGCTTTAAAGTTATTTAAAATAGGACTGTGACAAAATTAACAGGGCAGCAAACAAAGATGTATGGTCACACAAGGCTAGCCTAACAAAAAATGTAATTTTAATAGTTATAAAATTGTCTCTTCTAATTTAATTCCTTGAAACATCATATTTTAAAAAATATCTTGGGGGAAAAAAATCAGTAGCTCTGAGAAACCTCTACATGTGTAAATACAATGAGCAAATACACCAGTCAGCATAGCTACCCTGGATTCTATCAATATTGACAAGAAAATTGACAGCACATTTCGCTTCAACAAGTAATTAACAATTTACAACTACTGTTCATAAACCCTAGAGAACATATTCTGGAGGGAGCTAGAGCAAGATTTTTTGCTGATTCCAAATAGCATCAGTTGTCTCAAAGTGTCTCATCAGAAAGCAAAATTACATACCTGTGCTGCAGCCTTCACATCTGCTGTGTTTACAAACCACTGTTTGCTGGCACGAATAATCATTGGTTTTTTAGTCCTCCAGTCATAGGGGTAACTGTGCACGTATTTCTCCTCTTTTAACAAACTCCCAGCTGCTTGAAGCATCTTAATGACTGAGAGAAAAAATGAGGCAAGATTAAATTTTAATTTGAACACATGGCTGCTGTTAACCTCAACTCAGCCCTTTCCATAATCAACATTTAGTAAGAAATGCCTGTACCTCATCCATATTCAAAATATGGCCAATTTATACAAACTCTCAAAATACACCTGCAGGACTGCAACTGATGAAGTAACAAATGGTCAATCATCAAATACCCACCAGCTTCATTCCCTTCTTCAAGGACATTCTTGTTTTTAAGTTCAGGACCTGCTGCTTCTGTAAAACACCCACTTTCATCCACAAGGCAATCCTGAAAATAAATAAATTAATCATGTCAATAAAATACCATGTGGCAATTATTTATCTTTTTGGTATTCAAAAGTGAGTTAAATACTTTACTGGGTGACTCCTTTTCTGACGAATAACAAAATATTTAAGTACACTTGAGATTTAGGGAACTGCAGTTTAGTAACCTACCAGGCAAGTGAATTTTAGGTGTCAGAAGAAATGAGCACCATTGCATTTGCACACATACCACAACTATCATACGCCACAGTCACTGGCATTTCAGTGACTTTTCAAATAAACAGTGCAAAATAAAAGCAAACCTCACCCTTCCCAAGCCCCATATCCTGAATCTTCACTCCCATCAATCACAAACTGGCCATGCATAAATAAGCTGTATTTAGGTATCTGTTTAAAACAAGCTTTGCTGAAAAAAAGTAACAATGACCTATATAACTGGTGACTTACTGACCTGCATTTAAAGGACAATTCTGAGTAGTGAGAGTCAATACCTTAAAAACATTCTCTGTGCTCTCCTTTAAAAACAGAAAACCACACAAAGAGCAGAAAAATCTGATTCTAACACCTCCATCTAAGTTTTAATTAGGAGAAGGAAACTTCATTCTTTTATCCTGATACACATTTCTTTAAGGTTAGTCTTGCATTCCTGCAGGCCATTAGTGATACTCGAACTTCTGTGAATGCTTCAAAACATTTTCAAGTTTCATGCACAAATCAAAACAAATAATTTTAGGGGCACGCAGTCAATCAGTTGCAGGAAATCAAGAACAACAGCTGAAAAGAAGAAGTACCGTGGGTAGCTGATGGTGGGAAGCCACGCTGTAATCTTCCATACCATGAGCTGGGGCTGTGTGAACTAATCCTGTCCCTTTTGTCATTGTCACATGATTTGCAGGTAACAAGGGAGAGACTCTGCCAGGAATGGTGGGATGAGCACAAGAACCATCTGCCAAATCTGCACCTGAAAAATACAGAAGATAAAACAGAAGATAAAACAGAGAAACACAATTCATGAGTTCAACTTCCTTTTGTCAGAGAGCAGAAAAGGAACAAGAGGTTAAAAAAAAAACAAACAGAAGAAATGTTTTGCTGAAACAGAAGCCTTGCTGAAAGTCAAGAATCACAGAGCTTGAGGAATGTGCCATATGACAAACTGGTGTTCACAGAATGGTTTTCTCCTAGAAGGAACATGTTTAAAAACTGCCATCACACAGTTACATACACAAATACAGAAAAATAACAAATATAACTAACTGCTGAATATATGGGAATTTAAAAAGAACATGTTCCAATATGGAATTTCTTTGTAAGAAGGTTCAACTCTACTATTCTTGGATGCTATCTGTAAATCACATGATTCAAAAAGGTGGAAGCTGTGAGAAAAAACACCCCCAGTAATTTCATCATTAGGTAAAAACAAGACTTCCTTTGAAAGAGAAGACATGGAAAGACACAAAAAAAACCCCCCAAAAAACCAAATAAAAAGGTCATAGAAACAGATTCCTCACCTCCTTCACAAATGCATATTTCTAGCACTGAATCACTGAGACAGGCAAATGAATAAAGCTCACAACTGACAAACTAAATCCCAACTCATGACGCTGAATCCCAAGCCTGCCTGTTCAGGGTGCCACTATGTAGTTTGTTAGGATCCCAACTCAACTGCTTTAGTTTTTCCAGACAGACAACAGCCCCTACAATACCTCAACAGCCATACTTGTATTTAGCCCCCTCTTGTCATCAACAGTGGATGCATAGACAAACTGCACTCACTGTAATTAAGATTTTGATACTGACCAGACTTGCACTCTACATTTCATTTTTTCAAGCATGAATCCAGATTTTAAAAATTCATTAAATCCACATTAAAACACATTAAATCTATCAAAACTTAAGCAGTTTTTAGACTAAGCAGTTTAATATTACCAATATTAAAACCAACCTTTACATGTCGATATAACCTCAAACTGTGAGTCCAGAACAGCAGCTGTAGATTCAACTCTATCTGCAGCAAGGATGAAGCGTTGTCCAGTCACTGCACATTTTACAATTGAGTATCTGCAATGCAAATGTGCATTTGTGATACTAAATAATTAAAAATACCATAAAGCTACCAGTCTGTGAAATGCTTCATCTCTAAAAGACAGACCAGCATGTTTTACATGTCCAATTCACTCATAAATCTCAAAAGTTTCAAGGTAACCTTGCCTCATGAAGAAAACATAATTTAATAAAAATTTAGACAGAAATTAATATATTAGTAGATATAGAACGAAATTTACAATTGCATCACTTAAAAACAAAACAAAAAACACCCCAAACAAAACCCAAAAAAAGATGCCTTGAGTAAACTGTATTGGCAGTCCAGAATGTTTTAATTCGGCTACTAAATACCAGTAAGGACTGACACAGACAACTGAACCAAGTGAAAGACACCTACACTGAGTCTGGCATGTAACAAACTGCTTGATTGGCTGGCACAGTCCAAGGTTGCGTGGTCCAGACTAGCACACTAGCAGGGGATGATCCATCTACAGATGTAAATTAGAAGTACTTTACTCACAATTACAACAAAAATCAAAGCCATCCACCTCTAAAGCTACAGGAGCCGTACCTATGACAGAAGTCAGCTTAGGCGGCGCCTTCAGCAGCGGAAATTTCACGTACACAGAGCGACTGACGTGCTGCTCGTTGTACTCGAGTTCTGCCTCAGCCAAGGCTGTTCTGGTACACATCAAACACAAGTTACACACTGCAACATCAAAAGCTATTGGCATCCTTGCTAAAATTTTGAAGACAAAATAGTAAGTTGATTCTTACTTTGTTGAAGGGGACCAGAACACAGGTTTATAATCCCGATAAATTAAACCCTGGAGAGGAGAGTGAGGGGAAAAAAAAAAGAGTCAGGAGAAACAAAACTCATGAAAAATTAATACAGACTTCCACAGAAATTCAACCCACCTTGTCATACATCTTGTAGAAGACTCTCAGTTGGTTTGCTTCATACTTTGGATCAAATGTAAGGTAGCAGTTGGCCCAATCTGCCATTATACCCCAACGAATGAAGGCGGATTTCTGTTTCTCAACTGCTCTTTCTGCAAATGCTCTGGCTGAAGGGAACAGTTCCATTAAGCACATGGTTTAGCACACTAGGATCAATAAAATACCACTTAAAATGCACTGCTGATTATTTTTAAGTAAAACCAGAGCTGAATGTACTGAACTTATGTCTTAACTATTATGGTTCAAAATATATACATTTCAGATTGGTTGTCACAAAAAATGACTGCAAAGAGTCAATAGATCCAGGAGTGGCACTTTTTCACTAACACAGGAACATTACGCATGTGTCTTTAGACTCCAGACTTTTTAAGAAAGTGGGGGAAATATATCTCATTAGGAAGAAAAATTTCTCAAAATAAGTTCTCAACATAAAACTAATAAGAGTGAAAGTTAACTCCGTTGATGCTGATCCAAAATTTTCAAAGTAACATACATCTGAAAATAAGTTAGTTCATTTCATTACCACAATTTCAAATTAAAACAGTTTCAACTGCTCATTACAAAAAGCTTTGCAGCTGAAAAATGATGCCTTTCAACCCACATTGTATTTGAAATTGTTTCTTCAAAACAGTTTCCGTATAATGCAGACTTTCTCCAAAAGGATCCCCCCTATAGTTTTGTAGGATTGTTAAAAACAGCCAACAAATACATTCCTGCTTGTGATACTGAGCCAAGCTGTCCTGAAGGAGCCTGACTTCTACATGCATCTTTTCAGTTCCTAATTAAATTCAGCCTTCAAAAACGAAAAGGATGCTGATATGAAAAATGGCAGCTTCTGGCCACTATACAGTTAATCGAAGCAGACATCCAAATCCCCTGTCCTCCTCCTGTTTTTTTTAAACTGAGGGTCAATGCTCTGCATGCCCATTAGAGCAACAAATTAAGCCTGTGTGAAATCATCCCATTTCATCAGATTCCAGTCTGCTCTATCTGCTTGGCAAATACACCCAGTGATCATAGAAAATGTCACCAATAGCTAATAGAAAAGGCCACAATAAAGTCTAAAAGCCTTTATTTACCTCTCTGCCGAATTTCCATCGGTGAAAGATTTTCAGCTCCTTTGACTTCTGACAGTGCCTTCAATTCAATTGGTAATCCATGGCAATCCCACCCTGGCACATAATGCACTTTATAACCTCTCATCACATGGAAGCGGTTGGTGATGTCCTTCAAAATCTGAAAAGCCACAAGGGTCTGTTATCACTTTAGCTCCCCCATGCGGAACAGGGACATTTGTAATTAAGCTCCTCCCATTTGAAGAATACAAATATCAAAAGCTGCAGGATACATTTATATTTAAGACCAGAGAAGCTCTGGGTGCCCCATCCTCAGAAGTGTTCAAGGCCAGTTTGGACGAGGCTTTGAGCAACCTGGTCTAGTGGAAGGTGTCCCTGCCCATGGCAGAAGGTTTGGAACTAAATCATCTTTAGGGTCCCTTCCAACCCAAACCACTCTGTGATCCAAAGCCTCTCCATTTATTATTTTTCTTGCCTAACATTTTGTACATTGGCAGAACTCAGAGACCTCTTATCCAAGGAGTTCACAACCAGCATAATTGAGAGATCCAGTATAAACTCTCAAGACCTGAAGTGAATAAATCTGACTTGCTCTCATTTTTAAAACACTGAGCTGGACCTACAGCTTGGCTTAGAGCACATTGCTGCAGCCCAAGCTCTGGCACTGGGACTGTGAGAAGCTGTGCGTGACAGCTCACAATTTGAGTCTTTCTCACTTTGTGGCCAGTGTACTGCTGTGAATCTCGGGGCTCAACCAAAACGAACACCAAGCATTCAGCACATGGTATTCATATTGGGGTATGGTATCTATGTCAACACGGCAAAATATGGCATCCACATAACCATACCACTGGTTTTTAAAAGCTCCAACTATCAAGACCCCAAACGTTTTAAAATGTTATTGATTTAAATAGGAATGGAGAAGAGAGAGCACATGACAGCAAGTTTTTGCCACTTCACAAGAACAGAGTATGAACAAGTAACTATTTACTTTGTTTAATGCATGGCCAACATGAGGGTCTCCATTGGCATAGGGTGGTCCGTCATGCAGACAAAATTCCTGTTTTGTCTTCCTTTGCCTTTGCCATGAGTACAGTTCCGAAAAACCACATTTCTGTAGAAACAAGAAAAAGACCAAAACCATCACAAGTCTCTGCACTTCCAAAAAGTCTGGATGTAAAAATGAAAGCATGTGGACAAACAAATACGGTTTTCTAACTCTGCAAGAGAAGACATTAGTGGGTTTTAAGTACGTAAAAGCCCGAAGAGGGTGAAATACTAGGCCTGAGATTACTAGCCTAGCACTACACTACCGGACGGTCCGTACTCTCCTCCAAAACAAACTGTATCAAAGTTTTGACTGTCCAAAATATAAACACCTCAAGAACCCAAGCTTTTCTAAAAAACAGCCCGGACGGCCGGGCAGGCGAGAGCCCAGACTCGCCAGAAGTTTGCCCTGCGCAGCGGGATCTAACACAAACCCTGGCGGTCACTCCCGTCCCCCTGCTGGCCCGGGGCTCGCAGCGGCCGGGGCAGCCCCACGCCCCTCCCGGGACCCGCACCCCGGGGGACCCGGCCCGGCCCCGGCCGCACCTGCTGCGTCTCCAGCTCCTTCTCGGGCTGCAGCCGCCCCGGGAGCTGCGCGGGGAAGCGGCTGCGCGGCAGCAGCACCGTATCCCGGTACCGGGAGTCCTCCCGGCTCTCGGCCGCGGCCTCCGAGGCGGCGGAGCGCGCCCAGCCC
>JANRGV010000062.1:18093937-18194011 GCA_024734035.1 Alethe castanea
CGGGCGGCGGCCGCGCTTCCGCCGGCGCGACGGGCCGCGGTAAGGGACACGCCGCGCCGGCGGCTCCGCGCTCCTGGCGGGCTGGGCGAGAGCTGGGCCCCGCCCGGAGCCGGAAGGGTTCGGGGCGTTCCGAGGTGGTTCTGTAGAGTTGGTCGGTCCTCACTGACGGAGCCTCGGTGCGCTGCGGGCACGGTCCGCGCTGGGCCGCGGGGGCCGGCGGAGATCCGGGGAATCCAGGGAATCCAGGGAAAAGCGAGGCTGGGCACGGTGAGTTGGCTCTGCCATGCCCGAGCGCGCTCCGCTGGGTGCATTCCCGAGCATTGCTCCCAGCCCCGGCTGCGCTGCCATGCGAGCGCCTTGCACCGGGAATAGTCACGGCAGGAGAAGCAGGAACAGCTTCCCTCCTTTCTTCTCTTTGGTGAAATGACGTAGCGCAGCCCTTTCCCGCTTGGAGGTCTGCAGGTGAACCGCGGTGGGATTCCCACCCCGAGACCTAGCTGCTAGGGTAATATTGCTCCCTTACATAATGGAAAGTTTATCTTTTACTAGGTGTGGGCCGAAGTTTATTGTAAAAAAATAGGTTGCTTAGGCATTGAAGAGTTCCACGAAGGAAGTCGTGGCTTAGCACTTGGATTTAAGGACATACTCTCTATGTGATGTCCACTTTCTCCTTTCATCAGGAAAAATCATAAATTTGGAAAATGGAAGTTTGTTTAAAAGAGTCTGAATGAGAACTATCAACAAATCTGTCGTGTGCTTTGTTAAATTAATTGTTGTCAGCCAGTACTTACATACATCAGAATTTAAAAGTAGAACAAGAATTGGAGAATCATTATTTTAGTAGGTATAAAAATAGGCTGATTTGTCAAGACCATTCAACAGTCTGGTTGCTGGGCTAGAAGAAGGGAGGGAAATGAAGAACTTAGAGGCAAATACTGCATTCACTTATCTAATCAAAAAGGTCCAATACCAGAAGATGTGCCACACAGGAGATGCAGCCCTATAAAAATTTAAGGCACCTTTGCATTAATAAAATGCTTTGAAATTCATTAGGTAATTACGCCAGAGTGATGAGGAAGGGGTGTTGAACCTCTCATTTCAGTTTCTTTTAATAAACCTTATTTTTTCATGAAAAGATTTTAATTTTAAGGTTTGCCAGGAGATTCTGGGTTCACCACAGAAAGTGTATTTGTTTGTCTTAAGTATGGCCAAGAAAAATGTACCCAAGAAACACCTTGGGTCAAGCTTCAAGAATGCAAGATAGTATTTCTGCATTGTTTTCTGAGTCTTTTGAAACTTTATACGAACAGAAAGTAAGTCAAGTCTTTAAAACAATTAAGTTTTCATCTCATTTTATGAAGCAGAATCAAATGTATAGTAAAAGGTCAAATGACTTTTTTATGAGAAGCTAAAATGTTAATTATGTTTATCTGATAATTAATTTCAATTCTTTAATCCAAACTTCCCATCTAATGTGCTACTTTTTAACTCTCTCTCAGAAATTCTCATATTCCAGATATTTTCATTATGGAATGAGCTATTTTCCTTCCTGTTAACTTGTTTCACGTGATGGTATAGACTTGAAATAGTATATGACTTTCCAGGTCTTATGATACATATTTGTTCTGCAGCTTTCAATTGTTTGCGGGCTGCTTTTTGCCACAGGTAGCATTTCCAAAATTTCCTCTGTAACCATTGCTACTTGTCCAGGGTTACTTTGGGTATGGACTTTGGCTATTCCACAGAGCTGCAGAGCACTTTGCTCCCATCCATCAGCTAATAATTAATATTAGAAACTATGCTTTTTGAATGTGCTTGCAGTCACTCTACTCTTTCAGCCTCAGAGTGCTTCTGACTTTACTGGTACAGGTATGGTGTTACTAAAGTGTCAAAAGGTTCTTAAATTAACTAAATTTGGGGTTCTGATAGCTCTGACATTGCTGTTTTGTGAATAGCCATGAACTTGATTTGTCAAGGAAGAAAGGAAATAATGACCTGTTGCCACTTAAGCAGTACTTGCTGCAATTGCAATATTTATGATATGATTGTTATATTACTTCCCCCATAATAGATCTTCTTTTGTGTGAGTGATCAGTGAGTTCTTCTGTATTTTGTCTGGCTCTATGCTCAAGTGTTTGCCTTGGAAGTGTGTCATACATGTGAGGCCAAGCCAAAAAGTGTGTCATCTACACAGACAGAAACAACTGATAGGAAAACATAAAAAGCAATTGGATTTGCATTTTAAAACATGCAGTGTGGTTATCAATACTTCTTTTTCCTGAGCTAAAGAAAAGCTGGGAGGAATGTCAAGGGTGATAGTTATTCTACTTGGTAACTGAAGGCCCAGTGAATTGCACTGGTTTGTGCTGGGGAACAGATGAGGAAGACAATGCAACAGGAAGAATGACAGGACATGGAGTGAGGGGAGGCAGGAAGACAGAAATTGATTTCCTTAAAGAAATCAGGAGAAGTTAAACAAATACAGAAAGGATGGTTAAATTCAACTTTTGCATACAAGTTTGGCATATCTGTATATCATTAACCTATTTTGTGTACACAATTGGCCATCTACAAACCCCTTTTTTATAGTTAAACGAAGGGGAATAGTAAGTGAAGTTGTTGGTGTCATCCTGTCTGGTAGTCTTGTGCCTGAGTTCTGGGCACAAACTGACTGCAGGTTCAATTCTGAAAAAATTAACTTATGTTCAAAGTGTGCAAAAAATGAGTACTATGTGTGGACTCTTCTTTTCCTTAATATTTATGATAAGAGTTTCTGCAGCTGCTGTTGTTCTTTTTTAATGTTATTCTATTCTAGTGAGAACCAGGTTCACTGTCAGACAGAACATGGGTTTTTGCAAGATCTTGTCTACAATAGCTTTACATCCTTGTGTTCGTTAATTGTATTTTTTAAAAAAAATCCAAAGCTCACCTCATTGCCACTCACTGGCAGTAACCCACTTTCCCCTTTCCACTCAGTTTAAACTGCATCTGTTTGAAATGTTAGGTAAAATACTTTACATTTTTTCTTCTTCTGAAGAGAGAAATGTTCGAGTTTGCTTTTTGTTTCTTTTCAGCATTCAGCATGGCTTCTCCAGCTCTCCTCATGCGTGTGGTGGCCTCGGCATATTCTGTTGCAGAAAAAGCTGCAAAAATTGTTAGAAATGTGATGTCTGCAGGAGATCTGGGCATAGTGGAGAAGGTATTATCTTTTACTTTGTTCCAGTTGAATTTCACTTGTTAATCTTGAGTTAGATACAAGTGGTATTTTTAAAAATCAGCATCTGTGGGAGGAAATATAGCCTTCACCTCCCTCACCACCACCTACAACAAATATTCCTTTTTAAAGGATTAAAACAGCCATAGAGAAGTGTCTTTTGACCAGTACTTCTAAACAATATTTATACATTTAAAAGAAACACTATAATTATGTCCTGATTCCCCTCAGAAAACACAAGGTTTGCATAGCACCTCAAAATTCTAATAAGGTATATTTCCTGTTAATTTCTGTGCCTATGTTCTAACTTCCTTAATACAGCTTAAAATACTGTGCCCTTGATGAATTTTTGATTAGAATAAATCAGTGTTTGATTTTCTAAAACAAGGAGGAACTTCTTATTTTATTATAAATCACAGCTTTCAAAATAAATTCAGAGCTTCAGATTTAACTCTAAAAAGAAAACAGGTATTAAAGTTCTTAATTGCTGTAATTTATTAAGTGGTACCGATGAGCCAGGGTCTTTGTTTTGACTACAGTAGTGGAATAGGTGAAATTAACTTTTGAAGTTTTACAGATATGTAACAATATTGTGGGCTTTATTAAATATATATATTATTTTTGGTCTTTACATTGAAGGTACTGCAGGTATTTACATTATTCAAAAATGATCAGAAGTAATAAGTGATACTGGTTTTAAGTAAGACTGGTTATACGTACTTTTAAATTTTTCGAAGAATGAATACTACAACACACAAAATTAGATTGAAAGCAATGACCAACAGAAGAGGTTCCTGTTTGAGGGATTGGAGATCTTGAAACTTGCCAAAGGTAGCTGCTGAAGGAAGAGGAAGAATGCAAGAGAACCTCTGCATGTGCCTCTATTTTGCAGTCCAAAGGAAAAAGATGCAGAACAGAAGTGCTGCTTCTCATCCTTCATCCTCTTTCTGCAGCCAGCAAACACCAAGACCAATTCTAACTGGCCTTACTGAAAGTTTTAGAACATCTGGAAAGGAAATATTACACGTTTACCCTCAACATAGGAACCTCCCATCCATTTATCTAGTTCAAGGACAGCTAAGTTTTTAGCTATCTCCTCTCCTGATATCCAGAGTTTTCTTTACCTGAGTCAGCTCTAAGCTCTCCATTTATATTGCTTCTCTTTGTAGTGCTTGTACTTTCCTCCCCACTTGGTAGGTAGACACTTTTGTCCACACTTACACTGTTTTATTGGGTTCATGTTCTGGAACAAAGGACATTCTCTGCAATAAACTTGATCTTACTGAGTCTAAACTCAGGACCAATTTCAACCAAATTAATTAGGGGATGAGAGGGAAATTTCAAAGAAAAATATCAAGTTTCATAAAATTAGCACTCAGGGACAGACTAGTTTTGAGTATGCAAAAATTAACCCATAACATGATTCTAAATTGAATAATTGGCAAATAATAATTGGCTAATTTCTGTAGCTGGATAAAACACTTTTCATGCTGGCAGGAAAGATACAAGCAGATAAAATTTTTGAATCAACTAAGATGCCAATCTTAGATTAACTGTCTTTATAAACTCCAATGCTAACAGAATTATTTCTTACTGGGATTCTATTTCTGGACCTAAAAGGTGAAAAAAAAATGTTAATAAGTTACCACTTTCAGATGTAGCAAATTATTAACATTAAGAAAATACTGTAACACAGGTAGCAACGTATGTTTGGCTACACAATATTGGGAAGGCTTGCAGTCATTTTTTCATGCCGCTTTGGGGCACTGTTCTATTAGCTCTGGTGTGCACAGAAAACTCTGCTTCTTGCAGTTTTTAGCCTGCCTCTCGCGAGGTCACTTCCTGGGTTAAAGATTTACCAAATTAGACTTCTTTTTTGTTAGAAGTAGATATTCAGAGTGCTGTATGGGCCACTGTGCTGGTGTATTTTTGAGTACACAAATTCCTATCCTCTCTTGGACAGGCTGGACCCAACGACTTGCAGACCAAAGCTGACCGACTGGTACAAATGAGCATTTGTGCTTCCCTGGCACGGAAATTTCCCAAGGTGACAATCATAGGAGAAGAAGTAAGTACCTGCTTTATTTCATACTAACAGTTTATCTTGCTGTAGTTTGCACTAGAATTTGCTTTGGCTGGGTTGAGGAAAACATTGGTTTTAATTAAAATAAACCAACCCAAAAAGCAACAAGCAAAGGTATTTCCATTCCATTTTACCTTTTAATTTCATTAGCTTTATGAAGCTGTCAAATACACAGCTCTAAGGCAAAATGAGGTGAGTCCAAAATATTTTTCTAGTAATTCTGAGAATTCTTTTGTTAGGAACTGCCCACTGATGATGTAACTGAGGATTTAATTGAAGATGGTCACTGTGAAGAAATACTGAAGAAACCTTGTCCTGCTCAGTACACAGGAATTAAAGAGGAAGAGGTAATGTGGTAATGCTAGCCTAAGTCTTCATATTTTTTATTATCTATACTACTATCTGTACTACTTTTTGATTTTAGCTAAGAGTGTACAATGAAAAAAGGTTTTTTTTCAATGTTGACAACTTTTTTTTTTTTGTTTGAAAACTTATATGTAGTCATGCTGCAAATGCTGCATGCTCCTGTGTGCAGTAATGAGAAATGGAAATTGGCTTCTTACAATTTGTGATTCTAGTTAATTTGGCATGAATCTAGTTTGGACATAAGAAAGTAACCTCATTTTCCATTCCAGTCAATTTTTAAGCTTTTTTCTTTTGTTATAAAATACTATTACAGGCTTCCGTCATATAATATTGTTAAGACTTTGGATCTCTTTATTTCCTTACTACTGTAAGGAAATAAAAGCACTAAAGTAAAACATATAGTTTGTGTGGTAATTTACATGATTTGTATTTGTTAATTTTCGTATTTTTTTTTTATTCTTAAAGCTTGTAATATGGGTTGATCCCTTGGATGGAACCAAGGAGTATACTGAAGGTTGGATTTTTTTTTCATTTTGTTGATTAAAAAAATAGCAATGTAATAAAGTAGCATATACATGTAGATAGTTTTATCATATAAGTTACACTATGGTTTCATAAGGCTGATGTTTCTGTAGTTTTTGAGTTCCTGAAATGTATTTATTCATTCCGTTTAGTTCTAACCAGTACTGAATATTCCTGAGTGCTGTCCAGTTTATCATTTCAGGATGCAAAGAGCTGCCTTTGATTCTGGCAGGTTGTCTTAAGCTTTTAGTTAAATTTACAATTTTGCATATCTTTGAATTGAAGGACCAAATCTGCCCTCCACACAGGAATATGCTCGATTATATTTACATCCTCTTCTCAAACAACCCAAATACCACAGCTGTACTTGTAGCCCTTTCAAAAAGAAACAAACATCCTCCCACAAACCACAATTCCTCAGTTATGGGAAGAAACTGTTTTCAGCAAAGCCTAATTTCTATCCATAGAAATACACCCTAAAATGAAAGAAAAGAAAAAAAAAAAAAGTCTCCAAGAAACAATACGCTGAAACCTCACTTTTCCCTCCTAATGCATTTTTAATTGATTAATGTAAAATATTTCAGGCAGATTTTTTCCCCTTTTTGGGGAAAGAGATGTACAACTGTTAACAAATTGCTAGTTTTGAATAGCATTAAAGACCTCCCACCACATTTACAAAAGAATGTCATCATATACTGCTGTGTAGTTGTATCTTTAAACTTCCTTTTCATTGTGTGTTAATTACAGTATAGCTCTATTAAAAGAACTCTATCTGGGGCATTTTTTAGCAGACCTCAAGGCTAAATGACTAAAAAATTATATCAACATCTGAGAATCCTGGTTAGTATTTGCATTTTTAAGATAGCACTCTGCATATTGATTTGTGGACTTTTACTGAAGGTTTATGTTTTTCTTAAGATCTTTCTCTTTTTCTGTCCAGGTCTCCTTGACCACGTAACGGTTCTTATTGGAATTGCCTATGGAGGCAAAGCAATAGCAGGAGTTATTAACCAGCCATATTACAACTATGAGGTATTAAATCATTGATTTATTTAGAGCATTGTGTGATTTCTAAATGTTAGTCCTAAACTATTTCAGTTAGCATACTTTCAACTGGAAAATGGCACATAATGGCGTTAATGTTGTAATGTATTGGGTTTTTAAAATTAAATATATGTAATTTTAAACATTGGTTTCCAGGAACTGAATGTCAGGAACTTACTAACAACCACTCTGAATCATGAGGCTGGTGTAATGCACTAATACAGGATATATTACATATCTACTGTGCAAATTACTAGTCCTTATAAAGTCCCTACTGTAAAACAAGCACAGATCAGTGGTGTTGCAGTCTTTGCTAGAAATCCTTTAGTAAATTCATGCAATAGGTGCATTTGCAATGCATAGTAACTGCCATAAATCTGCAGCCCTAAATAAACCAAGCATACATAAATTGTCACTGACAGCTGGAATAGAGTGTACCATGCCAGGCTTCAGGTAAAAATCAAGATGGCCAACCTACAGGTATTTACACATTTGGAGATAATTTCAGTGTTATTGGGGGGAGCTCATGATGCAGCCTGATGAATTAAACTTATTGCAGTTTAAAGAAAAGCCCTTGAGCTGATGTAATGCTATCATGTTCTGTGTGACATGTATCACAAAATATTTCAAATTACAAGATACTTTCAATTACAAATTGTGCCCCAAGTACAGAAATACACAAATATTAATCTAGTCACTGGAGGCAGGATGTAATGCACCACCACAATGTCACAGATAAGAAAAGGGTCAATGATGTCATTGCCTTAGAGAGAAAGAGAGCCAGTTTCTCACTCTGGGCTCTAGAGTAGATATTGTTAAGTGCCACTGTTTAGATGTACAATTTAGATGTACAAGCCCAGTATTAATATTATACTCCCTGATATGCATCGAGGAAGTGCTTTCCCTTTGTAATTTTACTGCTGATCAGTGTGATTAACCATCACTGTGCTTTTTTTTGTAGGCAGGAGCCAATGCTGTGCTGGGCAGGACAATCTGGGGAGTGCTGGGCATGGGTGCCTTTGGCTTTCAGCTGACAGAAGCACCTGCTGGCAAACACATCATCGTTACCACCCGCTCCCACAGCAGCGCCCTGGTGAACGAGTGCATCGCTGCCTTGAACCCAGACCACGTCATCAGAGTTGGAGGAGCAGGAAACAAGGTATGAAAACCCCAAACCTTCTGTTTTTACTGGGAGGTGGCACCTTTGGAAAAATAAACAAAAGAACTTTTTAAAGAAATCATTTGCTTACTTGCATGAATATACAGGAGAGACTTCCTCCAACTTTCCCAGCACAACTTCTCTTCCTAGCATTCAGTCTGCTGTGAGGTTGAGAGAATTTGGCACAGGTGTATTTGTACCAGTGGCCATGCTGGTCATGGCTGAGGTCTGTCTTCCCCAGTATTCTGTTTTTAGGGGTGAAAATAAAAAGTTGTAAGACCGGAATGACTAAATGGGAATTCAGTTTAATTTCAATTATTAGACATGTCCTCCTGTTTGTGTTAATACAGCTTTTGTTCCAACTATCCAACAGGACATTTGAAAGGATAAAAATATAAGCACATAGTGATATTTCCTTTGCTAAATTTCTCTGCATACAGGGAACACTCATTTGGTACAGGTTTTAAAGCTTAGTTTTGTCATTGCTGTCAAAAACACACCCTCTCATCTCTTTTCTCCAACATGTGCAAGGCCCAAAATGGCACTAAAACAACATGTATATAGTTTCCACTTAATTTTTTTTTTTTCACTTGCACAAGAAGTGAATTCTTGTTTCTGAAACGGAGAGCAGATTTTCATCCTATGGACTGTATTTATAACAATCAAAAATATTGAATCGGGAATGGTGATACAGAATAGCTTCTAAATCTTAATATATTTTTGTAATATCAATAAGGAAATGGCTGGTGTTCCTTTCCTGACTATCTGTACTTAAATAAACAGATTTAATCCCCACTTCCTGGTGTTATTTCTACCCATTTCTAAATGCCTTGATCCTTTGCAATGATTGCAACTCTATTCTTAACAGGTCATTCAACTCATAGAAGGCAAAGCATCTGCTTATGTATTTGCCAGTCCTGGGTGCAAGAAGTGGGATACATGTGCACCTGAAGCTATCCTACATGCTGTGGGAGGTAAGTTCATAGCAATGAAAGTTCCAGGATAAAGGAAACTGCATTACTTTGAAGTTGGTTATGCTTTCCATTGAAAGAAAATGACAATACACGTGTCAATAACTCACATAATTAAAAAAGCCAAATCCCCAAATTTGGAGTATATTCATTTTATTGTTTTGAAAACAAATGCCCTTTTTTATTGGCTACTACCTCACAGTAAAATATGCTGTCCTACTAACTGAGTATAGTAGTTTATAATTAGTAACATGTTATGTAATATGTGGACATTGAATTCTTTAAACTGACAAAAATAGGTCAAATCATGCAGTTGTTTTCTGGATGTACAAACTCCAAAATTGAGTCATTCATGTAATTCAACAGAATTAGTGGTCTCCAGCCAACATGAGACACTTCACTTATCTAGGAGCTAAGGGCCTGAAAAGTTATGAAAAGAATCACTACCAAGGATTTGAAGTAGTATGATTTTTTTAAAAATTCTTCTTTTCACATCAATAGGCCTTTTGCCACCATATGCTAAAATTATGGCGTTTGATTCCTAATTCTGTCAAGCAAGGATAACAGGCTTCATAGTGACACTATTGAATTCCTCTGCAGCCTGTAGTGTTCATAACTGGGATAATTTTAAACAGGGTTAGCTTAAGCACAAAGCAACCCAACCAATCTGGGGCAGCACAATGCTGTATTTAGCGTTTTGGGTAGGTAGAAGTCCCCTGGTTAAAGCTTGAATAGAGATCTGTGTTGCCCTTGCTAAGTGATTTCTAAAATCTCATTTAAAACCAGCTGGGGTGTTTCTACATTATGTTAGAGTTTGTGGTATAGACTTACCCTGTTTTTACTTGAACTGAGGATTTTTCTTTGTTGCTTGTCAATGGCCAATGTAAAAGCTCCTCAGCTAACATTTTAAGTAATCCACGAGAGAGACATGTTTTCCTTTTTCTGAGACACAAAGAATTTAAGTATTGTTGGAAAAAAATAAACCCACTAGCTATTTGATTTCAGTCAATATAAAACCTGTTGTACTTAAACTGGAATCAAAGATATTTCACATCTGAAGACAGGCATGTGTACCACAAAGACTGCTTTTAATTATTTCACTTGAATTAATAGACTCCAACTCCTTTTTGCTGGATTTTTAAAATTTTCTTTTCTCTTTTGCAGGCAAGTTAACTGATATCCGTGGAAATTCATTTCAGTATAACAAGGAGGTGAAACACATGAATTCAGCTGGGGTCCTTGCCACTTTGAGAAATTATGACTACTATGCCAGTCGTATTCCAAACACTGTGAAAGAATCTCTTGTGCCTTAAAGCAGGGAAGAGTCTTCACTTGGCCTGGAAGGCTGAGAAAATGAGCTTGGAAAAAAAGACAGGAAGAAGATGACTGAGCTTGAAATTCTGTTTCATAGAATCTGAACTGAATTTTTTCAGTAAGGTGTTCAATAATTTCAGAATTATACAGAATCTCTAAGCATCTGTTGGATCAGATTGTTTGGCTGTGTGGAGCAGACAACATCGAAGCAGTCACATTTTTTCAGTAATTGTTTTCTATATTCTTTGGGAGTTTTCCTTCCTCATGACTGTGTGTAATATACTGTTAATCATAACACTGCAGACCAAAAATCATCTTCATATTCTGGTCACAAAATGGTGTTAAGTCATGTACCTGATTTTGCTCAATGGTTTTTGTTGTCATTAAGGGTTATTGTGTTAATTACAAAGGGACTAAGGATTTGCCTGGATGGATGAGCCCATTTATTATAAAGTTGCAAGTTTTGATTCTTAGAAGGTCATCTGAATTTTTTTTTGGTCTGCACTGAGTTTTGGGATGGCCAAGTCTGCCATTTGTTGGGTTGTTTGAGTTTTGCAAGAGGCAGGACACAATGCATCTGGGCCTGGAAATCTCAAATAAGGGTTCATGGATCACTGGATTAATTGAGGATCAGTGAAAGGTACATTCAGCAAGGTTCAGGACAGCTCAGTTGGGAACTCAAGGAAGCGTGACAGAGGCAGGAGCTCCTAGCACCTCTATGATGATTTGAAATGCCTTTGTCAGGGTTTATGCCACTGCAGTCTTGGAGCACTTTGGGCATCCAAACTCAAGGTCACTTTGGCACTTGGCAATAACAGAAATGCCAGACCTTGACATTTTCCATGTCCAAATTCTGAAATAAACCAGGGGCCTTTCCAACAGCCCCAGAGTTAAGGAAGTTGACAGTACCACTTCCCCCTCCTGTGGAACACAGGCATGTTACAAGGAAGGGAGAGAACAGGGCCAAGATCACCTAAAATTAACTTTGAAATTGGAGATCCTGTTTCAGTCAGCTTTCCCATAGGTGTGGCTGTTAGGAAAGCAAGATTCTACTGCCCAGTCCACTTGAACACAAAAGAGAATCAGTAGTAAATGACGTATGGTTATCTAAAATTGGAAACTTAGCCAAACTCTTTTGAAGTCTCTTCAAGCTGAATTCAGGATTTTGGAATTACGCTCTTGAACCAGTGAGGCATCTGTGCCCCTTCTTTTCTCCAGATGTTGTGACTCAAGTCTCTTACTCTCAGATGAAGGAGTCCTAGGACCTTCTTTCCCTAACAGTGTGACACATACTGAGGCATGCCATGGAGAGATGCCAGTTTCAACAGACAACACAGAGATTTGCTTTTCTTTCTGTTCTCTGTGTAGAGAAAAGAGTGGCATATGTCAGGTTCTCAGGCAGGTGATGTCAGGGAGGGTGTCTGAACACTGCTGTTTGCTTACATAAAGACTGGATCCCTAAGCTCACCCACAGGATTTTTTTTCCTTACCCTCTGCTGGCACCATGAATGCCAAAGTAGCCTGCAGGATGCACTGCACCCTTTCTCACTTCCTCTCTGCCCACAAGATTAGGTCTTCTAAATAACTACACTCTTCATCCACACAAACTATCTTCAAATTAGTGCCTCAAGGTACAAAAAGTTGTTTTCCATACTGAAGAAAGTTTTGAAATTCAATTTTCCACAGTGTGTTCAAGTTACTTTTTTCTCCTGTCATCACACAAGATATTCAACAACTCTACTTCACGTAGAGTCCTTAAATTAGGTTGTTTCCTCTTAGTAGGGTAACACCAATATGACTTCACTAAAAGATATGAATGAGGAAACTCTTGCTAAAGTGTTCCTGTCTCTCCATGTGCACACGTGGAACAGAATCTAAGGAATCTCTTCCTTAGTGAGATCATCTTAGCCTAACATTTACAGATAAATTAGTAAGATTAGCATTTACCTCATTCTATCATGACACTGGATTAGAGCTGCATATATAGGAACAATGTGTGCTTCTAATCCTTTGATCTAAAGCCTACCTTATTTCTCTCCCCCCCAATTGCATAACTGGTAAAAGCATGCAAGGCAGATTCAGCCTGCTTTAATTAGAGCCTTCTTCATATTTTGGCCCATTATAAGTTTAGTCATTCCACATACTGATTATGACCAAAGTTCGAACCACATAGCAAGTACAGTGATTTCACTGCTTGTTATACATAATTTTCACCTTTGTCTTATAGAGGATTATTTGATATGCATGATGTAGCATTCCCATCAAAATCTGCACAAGAATTAGAACAACTCAGCCAACATAAAGGCCTGCCTTAATTGTTCTTTCCATACAATCATTAAAATACAAACAGCAGATCTCACTGTAAGTAATCTTCATCTATTGCCTCTATAACCTTAGTTTTAATCTGAAACGTGCCATAGGTTTGAAAATCTCTTCAGCATAAGCCTTTTTCTAATTCTGCTGTAATTTCTGTCTGCTCATTTAGTTACCTGAATGGGAGTAGAACACACAGCATGTATCAGCTTGCTTACAGAAACTGTAGAACTGCTAACACAGGAGAAGAGTAAGGAAAGATGAGATTAAATCTAGCAGCAGGAATCAAGCATAAAAACCAGCACGTAATGTGCAGTCATGCTCTGGCTATACCACTACCTCCACTGCACAAAAAGCACAGGTTCACCAATCAAGCATTTCATAATGTCTCTGTTAGCACATTAGGTGCTACAGTAACAGCTATAAAATAGATGGGGGAAAAAAAATCACGGTGACACTGCATTGTCCTTGCAACAAAGTGAATTTGAGCCAGTCTCCTGTGCAAACCCGGTGACGCAGCATTTTGTAATTCATTCCAAGGCTCCAGAAGGTGGCTGGGCACTGGGACGGGCTCTCCAGTGAAGTGGTCACAGTGCCAAGCCTGCCAGAGTTCCAAAGCGCTTGGACCACGTTGTGCAGGGCTCGGAGTCGGACTCAGAGATCCTTGCGGCTCGCTTCCCACTCGGGATATTCTAGGACTCATTTGACCCGCCGCAAAATTCGCACGTTTGCCAGGAGTTTAACGAGTGACATCCCACAGAACCAGAGGAGTGAGACCACCGTACTCAAACGTGTTGCGGTGCTCGATTAGTTTGGATCGTCACACGTAAAAAAGGGGCTGGAGGCACCTCCACGGCTGCCGCCAGACGCCCGTGAAGCGCTGGGGAAGGCTCAGCCGGAGGAGCCGTGAGAAGGGAAGAAGCACAGGCTGCCTTGCTGAGGGCAGGGCCGCCTTCACCCATCCCTCATCCCGGACGGCTCCACGGGCGCGGCCCGCTCGGCACCTCCGGCTGGCTCCGGGACCGACCGGCGGCAAAGGGACACACGGAGCACCCTCACCGCCGGCTCCACGGCTCATCCCGCGGAAGTGACGAGCATTCCCCCGCCCCGGGGCGGGTCCTGCCGGGCCGCGCCGGCCCCTGCCGAGCTGGCGGCGCTGCGCGCCCCGCCCCGCCGCTCCCTCGGTTCCGGCGCTGGCGGCGGGAATGGCGGCGCTGAGCCTCACCGTGGACGCGGGCAGTCCCCCTCTCGGTAAGCGCGGGCCGGGCCTCGCCGCGATCCCGCTCTGCCGGGGCCGGCGGGGCTCTGTCCCCTCCCTGTGCCTTCCTCATTCCCTCGCTCCCTCCCGCCCGTGTTGCATCATGCGGCGCCGGCCGTGCCCGCGTGCGGGGCCGGGCCGGGCGGCACCGGGGCCCGTGCTCGTCCTTCCCTCCCATTCCTCCCGTCCTTCCTTCCCATTCCTGCCGTCCTTCCCATCCCTGCAGCCCTGTGCCCGCTGCGGGTCCCTCCGGCCAGCCGCTCGGGCAGAGCCCGGGCACGGGTGACTTGGCACGCTGAGTGCTCAAGGCAGCCCTCGCTCACACTGCCCGTTCGTGAGCTCCGCCGCTGTGCTGCTGTCTGTCATTTTCGGTTCTGCTCTGCTGCTAAAATTCCTCTCTGGGGAGATGGCTGCAAGTTGCGCTGTGGAATCTTACTTTCTCGGTTGCTCACTGCCCTTCGATTTTTTTTTTTTTTGTTGCCTTTAAAAATGTTCTCACGTCTCACCTCCTTCATTGCACTTTCATCCATCTGGAAGCAATCATTTATATATGTTCCGTAAAATTTCTCCGTTTCCTTATAGCTATTCAAAATAAAATTTCTTCCTATTCTTCATTGTAGTTTATTGATTTCTTTTTCTTGCTTATTATTCCCAAACACATTTCAGAGTTGCATACAGCTTGCATGACTACTGATTCAAGGTATAAAAACATATAAGTTTTGAATAAAATTTCTTCTGATACTTGTTTACATTGATTTACCAGAAGAGAAAATGATGCAGTATGAATTATGGTTAACATCAGGTTTAGGGGCTTATTTTCTTTGACAGCTGGTGAGTGGCACTGGAGGTTGGTGAGTGCATGATTGTGTCAGAGATATTGCATATTACAGATGAAGCATGTATATCAAGGAGACGAGCACGCTCATCTTACTCATCCCTACTTCATACTCTTCATCAGGTGTGCTGTGCAGTGGCAAAAGTGTAGTAGTTTTTAGTGTCATCAGTATTAATTACATAGCTTGGCACACACAATACCAGTCATTTTCAAAGCATTTCCATGCATGTTATTAAAATACTTACGTGTCTTACTGAAGTCTTGCATAAGGGATGTCACCCTGAATTTCACAGATGGATAGCTGAGGGATGAGAAGAACTTTGACTTACTTTTAATGGTGCCAAAATGGTTTTTAGCTGAGCAGAGGTGAGAGCTGGGGAATTCCTAGCTCCAGTGGTTTGTATTTAGGCCAGTGTATTAATAGCTTGTAGTATCACCTGTCTTGGTAGCTGGAGCTTTGTTCTAGGGAAGATAAAGTGCACAGCACGCTATGGAGGCTGTAACAGGTTAAGTGTCTTTCCAGACCTAGAGTACAGTCCTTTGGCTGGTTTGCCTATGCAAAAGCTTGCTGCCTTTGTACATGCTTCTGAGCAAAGCTGAAGAACACAAGCTCCTCTGCTTGTGCTCAGCAGGCTGACTCTGGAGCAGAGCCAGTGCAGAAATGCAGCCAAGTGAGCTCGGTGCTTTGTTTGAGCTGCTATGTCGTGCTGTAGAGCCTCGAGATCAGAGCAGGTTTGCATCCAGCCTCTTCGAATGTGGGCAGAGCTGTCTTCCAGTCAATTGTGTAGCCTAAAAACTTCAGTAATTATTTTCTTTCTGGAGACCCTTTTTTACTTCCACTGGTGAGCTATGAAAACTCTGTGTAAGCTTCCTGAGCTTTTACATGGATGAAGTTTCTTGGTTTTGAATGGTTAATCTTTTCATATACTTTAGATCAGGTTAAGAATAGTCTCATCCTTGTTCAGAAAGTGCTGGTATATTCAGTGATTGATCTCCTTTGACACATGTGTCAGGGGTGGGATGGAGTACATTAGTAATACTGTTCAATAATTAAGAGCTTTTTGATTATATTCTCCTCAGATACTGACTAATTTTTACCATACCCTTAGGAGGCAAAAATGTCTTGACATTTTTGTCTGACACTTGATGAGCTCACTGCAGATCACTGTGTGCTGGACACTATCAATTTGAAGCTGTAAAGATTGCCAAGAAGAAGCCTCTTGTATTTGAGACTGAACATTGATTGTTTTTGTTTCCCTGGATGTTCTTAGTTGAAGGAGCCGGTTCAGTCACCTGGTCCTAGTGGATAGGAGATGTAACCGGTTGATTGTAACTATGAAAGGTATCTCTCCTGGAAGGAAGTTCAGTTTTTTTTTCTCTTGTCTTTTCAAGGAGCTCTGCTGACATTGGAGCATGTGAAGAATGATGTTGAAATTTCAGTGCAAGAAGGCAAAGAAACCGTCCTCTCTGTGTCTGAGTAAGTGACTTTGCATCTCTCCTTCTGGCTTTGGGTCAGCAGTTTTAAAAATCACGTGGTTGTAACATTGACAGTAACCTTTTGAGGTAGGAGGAAGAGAAAAAAAGTACAGTTTGATTCATCACTGCATTACTGATGTCTCTGTAGCCCAGGAAAAACATTTACAGTATATTCTGAACTAGATCTTTATGGAAAAAAATCTTTTTATTCACATACCTATGTATAATCATTTATGCTGTACCAGTCGCTTTACTGTTTAGGACCTTTTGTGGTGCCAAGGATTACCAACAGCAAGGCCATTTTATATTAGGGAGGTTTGATATATAAGATTCCTTGGACTTGTATATGTGTGGTGGACTGAAATTTAAATGTTTAGATGACATTATTTTAGGCTCCCTCCTGTGTGTGTATAAGCAAAGGCATGATGTTATCTCAGGAAAGTGCTAATTAACTGTGCTGTGCTATGCAGTGTATCCATCTGCACACTGTAAAAGAATACTGGAAATTTTTGTAATAATATATTGTCTGTGCTTCTAAAAATACTCTGCCATTGGAATGGATAATTTCAAGTTTGGGACATGAAAATGGTTGTTGGCTGCATTGTCATCTTCAGTTCCATATCAGTTAAGACATATGGATGTATCAAGAGGAGAGATCTTGCTGTCTGGCATATCAATGGGATCTGTGGCATTTAGTATCTCCAGTAAGGAGCATATTTGTATAAGGAGCATATTTTGTACACATGAGCATTGCAGTTGTAACTTAACGTATAGTGACACCATGGTGAATTTGGAATTACTGATTTTAACTGTAGTTTTTGAACATTGTTTTTTTTTTTTAAAGATTGAGGGGAATCTATTGTTCACAGACTTGCTGACAAACTCTCCTTTTGTGAGCTAATTCAGTAGAAGATGCTGTTAAAGCCACCAATGCATCATAAACTGGAATACCTGCTTGTCTGTAGAATGGCTATAAAAGTAACAAATTTCATCCTGTATTGCAGTTACTGACTTGCTCCTCATAAATTAACACCAACTAAGCATTTCCATGTCTTCTAACCTTAGGTAAAGAGCTTGTCTCTATGTGCATATATTTGCAGAAAATCAAAGTACAGGAAAATTCACAGTCTTCAGTCATGGTTGTTTTATTGGTTGCAAATATTGTTTTCTATTTAAAATTATAGACCTGAACTCAGATAGGAGTTCTTGCATAATCTGATATCGCGTGTTGTGTTTTGCTGTGCCTGGTGATGGCATTGAATTTGTGGTTTTGCATTAAAGCAAGAGAAATGTGACAGGTTGTGTTGGGATTTAATTGGTGCAGCTTTAATATTCTTCAGTGTGTGTTTTGCACATGTGGGATACAGCTTATATAACAGAAAGTTAATTGGATATGTTTTAGTTGCAGGAGAAAGTTTTCCCCTTAATCAGATTTAGATTTTGTTTTACTTTAACAGTTCAGGCAGTGTATGGATGTATATATTAAAATATATGGATACATTCCTGTGACACTTGCAAATGATCTTAGAGTATTTTAAATGTATATAGTTGGCTTTGAAATAATATTTATTTCATTAAATAATTAAGTGTTACCATGCCTTTCCTACTGCATTGCAAAACTGCTCATTTTGGCTGTAATGGAATTTGTCAGAAATGTAAAGCAAGCACTCTTCTTCTGCACTTTGGCCCCAGGAGGATAATGTCTAGAATCATGGTCCCATCAGATGGAAATTTTTGTGTGTTAGTGTCCTCTCCTCTGTGGCATTGGCTTATGTTCAAGAAGTTATTCCAGACCTCAATATTGCATTAATTTTCCCTCACTTGGTTGTACAATCATTTAAAAAATTGATTCTCTGCCTTAAAGTCTGTTAAAAGTATACCTGCAATGTGAGAGGCATCAGCTGAACTCATATCTCAAGTAATGCTTTTGGTAAATGGATTTCATGGCATCAGTTCTGCTGAAGCATCTTGTTTTGGCATGATGTGAAACTCACTTGGGATTTTTTTTTTTTTTTTAATCCATTATCCATTAGTTCTGATGACTTCAATTAAACAAGAAAGAACATTTTATTTGTGATTCTTCTAGGTTCTTCTGTTTTGAAGCTCAGTTAAAATCTGGTGTCAAAATTTTCAGCTAACTAGCTGAAACTTAGCTGTCAGCTAGCTGTGTGAAAGGTTCATCACTCATTTGAGATGATGCATTTTATTTTAAAGGTTAGTTTTGAAGCCTTAGCTTCAAAACTTCACCTAACAATAGCTCTTAAGCAAACCATTTTGCTAAGTGCTGATGGCTTTATGTAGAGTTTTGGTGTACCTGTGTCTTGTCAGAAAACAAACTGCAGTACAACTTTTGTGTTTTGTATGGTGAGCACATGCACATTTCAGAGTAGCTATTCTTCCTAGGCAGATCAATCTAACCATTCTGCAAAGCTTTTTACAAATCAATTCAATATTGATTTATTATGATTAAAAATAATTTGTGTTTTGGGTTTTTTCTGTATTTTGTGCTTGCTTTTTTTTTTGTCCCTTTTCCCCATCTTGTCTTCTTGAATATTTGCCCTGGTGTTTAATTATGTGTTATTTCATGTCACTCTCAATAGCCACTGTTTCCCTGTAACATTGCATTGTCCCTGTCCATTCTTCCTTACTTAGCCCTGGAGTTAGAAAGCACTGGCTGCAAAGAGCCTTTATAACTTTTCCAAAGAGGTCAGTTAGTGATATTTGGGTGGGAGTATTTTGTTTTTCCTGAAGAAACTAAGAACTTTAAAAACATAAGATTTTACTCAGAGTAACATTTTCCCACTTCATACATGTATTCAGTTTTGCTTGAGTAATCAAAGGGTATTTGTTTTTGTATGAACTAGTGAAAGCAATAAAAGTGCATTTCACAGACTTTTCAAGTGAGAATGTATTGGAAATGTTTCATTTTCCTCAGTTTAAAAAAGCTTCCTTAATATCTGATAGTGGGAAATGAGAATAGGACACACTTTGTGTAATTTAAACACGCTACTGTGACTTCAGGTTTTAGTTATATTTTATGGATCATGTATATGTATATATATGCTGCATCCTAGATTCTTGGAAAGCAAGCAAAATTAAAAACAAGCAAACAAACCCCTCCCAGTGAACTACATTCCTTAGATTCTACTGCAGTTAACCTAATGAGACTGTCTGGTCCATTTCTAGTAAAAATGGGACACAATTATTAATATATCAAGTACATTCAGTATAATTTTTAGAACTTTTTGTTGATTTTTGCAAGGCTTGAGGGCTATTAGAATTCATTTAATTTTATAAAGGACTCAGTAGGTAAAAAAAGGAAATATAGACAATGACAGAACAGAAGTGGAACCTTGGTTGGACAAGTTGGAATTTAATGAATTTAATGTAGCACTCAGTCCATTAAATTGAGTAAATATTCAAAAGAACACTTACTCCTTGTGTTGATATCAATGCTTGATTTAAGAGTACTTGGAGCTCTGTCTTTGCAATCTGCATCTATGTGGGACTGTAGAGTAGAGATGAGTATTATCTGGAGAACTGATGCTTCTGATGCATCTTTCTTCCAAACCTCTTTAGTAAGCATTAATTTATCTTAGATGAACTGTAAGCTAGATTTCTGACAATGTGCATCTTTTTTTCATACTGCATATAATGTAGAAAAGGGACATGAAAATAAAGAAAGAAATACTCCCTTTGGAGAGCCTTTCTTCTGCAGGTCTGTTGGGAACTTTCATAAGTGGAATGGGGACAACAAATTCAAATTAGTCTGTTATCTGGAGAAAGCTGGGTAAAAAAATAAATACAGGCAGGCAAGTTTGTTCACCAGGAGATGGTCTCTGTGAAGTGTGAATTGAGTAAAGTGAGTAACAAATCAACAGGGTTTTTTCCCCTGATGCTAGCCCTTAAAACCGTGATGAAGACCTCTCAATTCTTTTGTTGATTCACTAGGAATCCTCTTCAAAGTCATCTTGCTTTTATGAAAAGAAAACAAATATTGATTAGCTCCTCATAATCTCTAAAATCTGTAGCTCCTGTTATACTTATGAGTTCTGTCAGATATGGAGAGAGTTTTAGTATTTCTAAGAATACTAAGAGTCTTATTTTCTTATTTTCAGCCTAAATAAAATTCTTTCACATATAGAAGCTTATTATTCCATATTGTGATAAAAAAGCAAGGATTTATTTATTTATTCTTATGCTAGGTCGTAGGGGGTTTTTTTGTTGTTTGTTTTGGTTGGTTGGTTGGGGTTTTTTGTTTGGTTTTTTTTTTCCCCTCTGGTGATCTGGTACCTGTTGGCTCACCTGGAAGTTATTTTGTGTTTGCTTTGCACATTTTTCAGCTATGTGTGTGCAATTAAAGTTGAACTGACTGGAGGTAGTAATTTACTCTACCTTTGTCTTGTCTCTCTCTGCTTTTAGGCAAGTTTCATTTACTGATGTGAATTCCATAGCTCGGTACCTGGCTCGAGTTGCTGCCTCTGCTGGCTTGTATGGCTCAAATCTGTTGGAGCACACTGAGGTGAGAAGGAATCACAGAATCATAGCATGGTTTGGGTTGGAAGGGACCTTAAAGACCATCTATTTCCAGCCCCAAGGACCGTCTATTTCCCATGGGTAGGGCTACTTTCCACTAGACCAGATTGCTCAAAGCCCCATCCATCTTCGCCTTGAATCACAGTCTTGTCTCTTGGGTATTTTTTTTCTTTTCCCTTTTTTTTTCTTTTGGTCTGTTCTAAGTTGGGGAGGGTGTTTTGGTGTTGGGTTTGTTTTTTTTTGACCTTGTGCCTATTGCTCTGCATTTCACTGTTTCACTGAGGTTCCAGCTATGTGAGATGCTGATGGTTTTGTTTTGCTAAGCTTCCTCCTTGGTGTAAGTCTGAGTTTTGAAAGGGTTGCCCTTGTCCACCCCTGCAACAGCAGCTCCTAAGTTGACAGCTCACTAATATAAAATAATTCAGGTTGGAAGGGAGTAGATGGGATTTTCCCTCCTGGCTTTCCTCAGGTCTGTTTCCATTAGTTGCTATCTTGTAACACTCCAGTGTAACACAAAGAAACACTGAGTGGCACTGAAGTCCTGAAGTAATTTTTGCTGTGTATGATAGACAAAACCCTGACCCTGGTTTCTTCCTGGGTCTAGCTCAGAATAATCAATCCTATGCTGAATTTTAAATTGGTAACTGAAACTAGCAGGCAAATAGAAATTTATTTCCTCTGGAATTTGGGGAAGGACTGAAGGACTTGATTCAGCCTTTTCTTCTTGAAGCCAGTGGTAATCACTTTTCAATCACTCTTCAGCCCTCATAGCTGGTCTCAAGGGAAGTGTTGTCTTAATACTTTGCCTGTGAGGCATTAAAAAGCTGTAAGTTATCTTGTGGCTATTTGAAATTTCTGTCCAAATCCCTTGTTTTTAAGTTAAGCACAGACCTCAGCAAACACACTTTCAAGGCTGGTATTTCTGTACAATACTTCTTTTCACTTCTGCCTTTTTCCAAAATAATACTGTACTTGGAGAAGTACAGGGACAGCTGCATTTGTGGTGCACATATTTTGGCATGCAACTGCAAATGACTGAACTGAATTCTGGTTGTAATTACATCTGTGCCTGCCACGTTGGCTTGAATGTTGGAAGGATTCCCATTGGAGTTTGCAGAACACTTACACATGAATTAGGACCAGAGGAGTAGAAGAGATACTTGCAAGGTTGAGGGATTTGGTTTGTAGACAGGGCTACATTATTAACCAGCCTAATTCTTGAATTTTTTTTTTTTGTATGCTTATGTGCGAAGTTAGACAGAAAGAGACTTTTGTAGGAGAGGGGAGTAGGACTTGTGAAGGGCAGGGGTTTGATTTCCTCAAATCTAAAAGGAGATGAGGAATAGAAGATAGGGACTGAGGGAAAAAATATATACTAACTAGTAGCAACACCAGTAAGAGGAATTAGGTCACAAATATGGTATCTAAATAGCTGAGGGATAATGATGATTATTACATGCTCTGTGTGATAAATATCTAAGAACTGCTTATTATTTTACCAATGGGAGTAACTTCAGTAAAGTTGATGTTTTATGCAGTTTGAATTCTTGCTGAAAGAAGAAATTAAATTTCATCATTTAGTATAGTTCTGGGTGAATTTTTCGGTATGATTTATTTTAAATATTCTTTCAACATATGTAATGGTCTGAAATATTTAATGCTAATGTTCCTGTTAATGTTTTCTGTTCAGCCATTAGATTGATTGTATATTATTCAGTTATTTAACAAGCTTAATCCTCATTCCTTAAGTAACTTTAACTATCTTTTGTCCCTTCAAACAAGATTGACCATTGGCTGGAGTTTAGTGCTACAAAGTTATCCACTGCCAGCCAGTTCCCTTCAGCCATCCAAGAACTCAACCACTGCCTATCTCTAAGGACTTACTTGGTGGGAAACTCTCTGAGTCTTGCAGACTTGTGTGTCTGGGCTGTACTGAAAGGTATTGGCTTATGTTCTCTGTTCCTTTGGCTTGCAATCAATATACAACAGGAATCCCTGATTTTTCTTTTTTGTGGATTCTAGTAGTGGCTCCTAGCTGTATGACAGACTGTGTACTGTCATGCACACTGCTGTCACCTGTGCATCACTAGTGAGGGCAATAGTATAGCTTAGGGAATCCTAGATTTCTTTTTTTAAAATTGTTGTTACATTTGGAAATTTATGAGCTGTAATCCATAGGTGGAATTTTTTCTAACTTCTTTTGTACTAATAATTGTGAGAACATCTTTTATTACCTGTTGCCTCAATATGAAAATGTGCAATATAAAATTATGTGTATAGACCTTTCTGTGGTGTTATCTTAGCAGAAGAAATTTCTTCGGTGTTTACTTAGAATTATTAAAAGAGGTAGATGTTACTTTGCAAAATGCCCTTTAGATGTTAAAAAAACTTTAATGATCTGTTTTTATGAACTTGGTTTTTATTTTCTCTTAGCTCTATATCTAAAGGTAGTAGGTGTCAATCTACCATTCAGTATAACCCAATTCCACTTGAAAGTAAAGGGCATAGCAGCTTTTGGTATTTTTTCAAAGTTACTGCTCTTAAGAGCAATCTGAAGGGAGTATCCTTTTTTTTTTTTCCTCCTTTTCCCCAATAAAATCCCAGTGAAGTTGTGTTCCTTGGAAATTAGATTTTGGGAATACAGCCCCTCAGAAATAAAGGGGAGTATTGGCACATGTTTCACTTATGATAAAGCTTAGAAAACACCAAATGTTAACACAATAAAAGGATATCCTATATTTCTGTCTTAAAATAAAGTTGTGACTAATTTTGAGGTGGATAATATAAGGAAAAATGTGTGTTGACTGTTCCCCCTCACCTTCTGCCTTGCTGAATCCAAGATGGAATGCAGTATGTTTTGGGTTTTAAGGGAATTTGTTTAATTTGCTTTTGAATGGCTTATGTCCCCATGACTAAATCTCTTCAAAAGAGAGAGTGAGTAGATTTTTTAAATCATCTTTTCTTAATCTTAAAAAGCTGCTGTTGATAAAAGTAATTTTATTTTTATAATTAAATAGTTGGAAAACTTCTTTATTTTCTGACAGGTAATAGAACATGGCAGGAGCAGTTAGAACAAAACAAAGCTCCTGTGCATGCAAAGCGATGGTACAGCTTCCTTGAGGTACAGCGTGCTTTCCAGTCAGTAGGAGCCAAGTGGGCTGGTACACCAAAGGTTAAGATGGTAAGATTTACTCAGATCCTCTGGAGAGAGTAGCTTATTTTCTGTGAATACGCTGCAAGATCTTTTTTTAAGTTAGAGAATTAAAAACTGAAAGTAAGCAGTCGTACAGTGAACTAAACTCTTGTTTCCAGCCAGAGCTGTCTCTTTCAAGTTTAGAAAGGCATGAGTTGTCTAGTCCAGTGCTTAAGTGGAATCATGGAAATATGGCACCTCTTCTTTTAATCAGCACTGCTCTTCAGACATATTGTTTGCTTTTTCTAAAAGAGAGTTTGAGATCCTAGTAGACCTGCAAAGATTGCTCTCTTCAGTTGACTGAATTCAGTCTCGTCCAGGTTAAGAACACTAAGTTACTTAACTAGCCATTGTTTTCTTCTATGGAATAAATTAGACAGCTTGGTGGGGCTTTTCAGTCCTGGACCAGATTTTAAGACAAAGTAACTTGAAACTCCAGAATTAATCTTGTTTTAGTATACCTTGAGTAATGTGAAAATTGTGAAGGGATTGATTTGGGGTCCAATATGACAGCTTGTAGATTTGAAAGGAGACTTTGATACAGCAGTTATTATCTAGAGTTTTGTATCTGATTTTACAGCTAATACAATCTGTAATTATGCCTCTTTTCAAGGCAACAGAAAAAGAAAAGAAAGCGGATGTTGGGAAGTTTGTTGAACTTCCTGGCGCAGAGATGGGAAAGGTCATTGTGAGGTTTCCTCCTGAAGCAAGTGGGTAAGAAACATGAATATTTAGAGAAGGTTCTATTTGTGTTTTGTCTTAAAAAAAAAAAGTGCTTTGATGAGGATGTTAATCAGCTTATCAGACAAGGCTGTTAAACCAAATGGGAGTTTAAAGCTTTGTCTCCACTAGAACTGTTTGTTCACTTCTCTGTACTTCATTGCACTGTTGCCTGAACATGGAATAGGCAGTTTAGTTGTGAGGTGATGTTGTGCTTCTCAGCAGTGGGATGAGGAGAAGCAGGAGGATGACATTTGTATGGATAATGGATGTATGTGCCCTGCCAGGAGCTATGGTGTGGACATGCAGTCCCTATGAATTGGATCAAGGGACTCAGTGCTTCCCAAGGAAACTTAGATTTGAGAAAGGAGAGATGTATGGGATAGCCTTCCTTGGGGAAGCTTGTACCAGATGTATCATGGAGGCTCAGGGGTCCAAACTGTGTGGAATGCCAAAGCACAAACTCCTTAAAGACCACACAGAGGAGATATGATGAGCCAATGTAATAAACTCAATTTGCAGCCAGCTTTTTCTTTTCTGTTTCTTTTTGGAGTCACCTGATGACCTATAAAATTTCTGTGATTGCATTTGTTCATTAAACTGGCTGTTCAGCATCACATGACTTCTGTAGTTGTGTTTCTTACTCTATTAGTCCAATATAAACTGTTACTCAAATATTGTAAACTATATATTTATGTACATGTATGTCTATAACATATATTACTCTCTAACTAACTTACTTTAGTAGTTTTTAGTGTCTTAATTGTGGTGTTTTAAAGCACTGTTCTTCAGGGACATGTTACTGTCTTTTTCTAAGAGATTTTAATTTTGTGGATTTGGGGATTTATATTTAGTTTATAATGTCAGTAGCTTTTTAGCTTATCTTAAAAAATACACAGCAGTCAGAAAATTCCACTCCTATGAATGTGGTAGGTTCAGATTATTTGGTAACTGCTACTGGGCATCATCAACAGTTGGTTTAAGTTAGTCTGTAAAAATGGAGATAATTGCACTCTAATCTTTATATCCATAGTAACACTCTAATTTACAGCTTTAGATATTTTTGACAGTTAACTAAATTTGTGGTGGAAGAAACATAATCTATTCTCATAAAAGGATAGTGTTTCAACAAATATCCTAGGTTTGTTTGTTTGTTACACTTAGGTGTTGCTTTCCATTCTTTATCCTTCCTTCACAAATAAAGAAGTCTACCTGAGGTAGTTCTGGTGTATGTATTTATTTTTTAATTTCCTTTGTAGATATCTGCATATTGGTCATGCCAAAGCTGCCCTGCTAAATCAGCACTACCAAGTTAACTTTAAAGGAAAACTTATTATGAGATTTGATGACACAAATCCAGAAAAAGAGAAAGAGGACTTTGAAAAGGTATAATAAGATATTGGAGTGATTATAGGCTGTGAAAGAATTATAAGTGCATGCCTCTCTTTTCTTTGATGCTTATCCTTCCTGCACAATGGAGCATTAAAAACACCACATCTGACGTGAAGATGATAAAGATGTAAGAAAACTAGCTTTCCTGAGTATTACAGTGCACATTTTCACACTTTGCAGGTTATTCTGGAAGATGTTGCCATGCTGCATATCAAACCAGATCAATTTACATATACCTCAGATCACTTTGAAACAATAATGAAATATGCTGAGAAGCTTATTCAAGAAGGGAAGGCGTATGTGGATGATACTCCTGCGGAGCAAATGAAAGCAGAGCGTGAGCAAAGAGTGGAATCTAAACACAGAAATAACTGTAAGATATTTTAAGCTTCAACCTTTCTTTCTTATCTTTTTGATTTGACATCAAAACTTGATTTTTATTAATGAATATGAGTGAGATTACTAAATTGCATATCTTCAAGGTCTATATAGGGACTTGAAAGTATTTAGTGCTTTGTTCTACAAGGCTGTATGGATTAAATAGACCAGGGCAGTAAACTTATGTATGCATGAATTAATTACCATTCATTCATTACCACTTAAAACATTCAAAATGTAAAACATGTGAAAGTGAATTTCAGTGTCCAAAGAGGGGGCTGACACTAATTTTTTTTACTGCAGTGATCAAACTTGATTCTCTATCAGCTTCATAATACATTAGAAAATGGTTTATTTTTGTTGTTCTTAGGTGTTAATAAGAATCTACAAATGTGGGAAGAAATGAAAAAGGGAACAGAATACGGACAAACTTGTTGCCTACGAGCAAAAATAGATATGAGTAGTAATAATGGATGTATGAGGGATCCAACTCTTTATCGTTGCAAAAACCAGCCTCACCCTCGGACTGGAAGTACCTACAAGTATGTCCACTTTCTCCTTGTGTGGCCTGTAGCTTTTGCTCTTTTCAGGGCATTTACAATTCCTTAGGAAGTTTCTTTTGATGCTTGGAACCTGCTGGCATTTTTCAACCAGAATATGTGATGAGTCTCTTGACCTTCTGAAACTTGTGCTAAAGACTTTTGAAACCTGTGAGATGGTTGTCATGGTCAACAGTGAATATTATTTCAGTTTTGTTCCTTATGTGTGTTTGAAAAAAACATTAGCAGTGTAGGGGTTTTTTTTAGGCTTGAATATTAAGGGTGTGATCAGTTAATTTCTTGAAGGCTTTCTTCGTCTTGAACTGTATTGCCCTCTGGATCTCTTTGTGTACTATTTGTTGTGTATGTGTTATTTTAGTCTTAATCTGAAGGTTTTCAGGATCATAGGTTGTAAATATTTATAGTACCTGAATATAAACTGCACAAAGTTTAAATGTTTAGGTGGGAGGAAAGTGTTTTGTTCTGCCCTGCTAATTAAAGATCTTTTTTGTCAGGGTTTATCCCACGTACGACTTTGCCTGCCCCATTGTTGATAGTATTGAAGGTGTCACACATGCACTGAGAACAACTGAATACCATGACAGAGATGAACAATTCTACTGGATTATTGAGGCTCTGGGCATAAGGAAACCATATATATGGGAGTATAGCAGGCTAAACCTCAACAACACTGTGCTCTCCAAGAGAAAGCTCACGTGGTTTGTCAACGAAGGCCTTGTGGATGGATGGTATGTTCCATGGCTCTAGGTCAGCATTGTTCCCTAAGATCCTTGTGACTGGCACATTCATTTTTGCTCTGGGACAGTTTGAATGAATATTTAAACAATATTAAAGGATATAGATCATTTACACTGGCTTCTGCATTTACTATGTGTCTGTTTCCTGCTTTAAAGTAGCTGTGTACATACATATTCATGTCCTGTCATAAACATGAGGCAGCTTATTTTTGGACTCTAGCTCTTGTTGTGGGTGGCATTTACATGTTTTCTACTCTTGAGTCATTGGTTGTTGTCATTGGAGTCATTCCTAAACAATGCCAGAAGAGGGCCTGGGCTGAAGTATTTCTGGTCCTGTCCATCTAGTCAAATCCATCCCACTTCTCTCCCACCTGCCCTCACCTTCCTTCTGTTAATTTTTTTAGATTAATTCCATTTCTGCAGATGGTGTTTGGTGGACTAGTTGTCTAGTTGTCAGTTGAGTTGGAAACTTAGACTCCTAGTTTAGGCATGGAGCCACTTGGCTAGAGCCAAATTTATCCTTTCCTGCCCCTGCCTGTTTTTTTTCCCTAGAGGTGTAGCTGGTCTTATGATGACCTTTCCTTCCCTAAGCCTCCCTCTTAGGTCCTCAGCAAGGTTTGATTCATGTTTCCACCAAACTCAAATGTTACATTGCAGATTAGGCTTTTTTATTTCTTCCATAAATATCAAGAGGTAGCATTGTCATTTCTTTCCAGTAACATTTTCTGAGTGCCCTTGGAAAGGAAATAATGGATAGGAGCATAACTTTAGCCTTGCTTGTTTTTGAGAGACCTAACCTTCACCATACGTTTTGTATGCATAAGCGCTCAGTCTTCTCAGTTAGGTGTTCTCACCTAGATGTGAGTTCACTGAGTAAAAAACACTGAGGCTGTGCCTTTCGTGTGTGTCAGTGTTAGTAAAGTTCTTGATCAGTGTAGAATTTAGAAAATCTAGCGTATGACACTAATGGAATACCTTTTTCCTCTAGGGATGACCCAAGATTTCCCACTGTGCGTGGTGTCCTGAGAAGAGGCATGACAGTTGAAGGGCTAAAACAGTTTATTGCTGCTCAGGTGGGTGTTTTCTTCTGATTCTTTGAATCTCTCTCAGTAAGTTTCACAAGTTTTTGTGAAGCTTCGGTTAATGTACTTGTCACTGGGAGGTTTCTTTTGAAGCTTTGCTACTTCGATGTGTATTGCTTCAACAATGGTAGCACCTGTGAGTAGGTGTTGGCAAAATGGTCTTGCAGGTTTCTTACTTGAAAAAAGTTTATTTTGCAAGCTCAAAAACTGTTTTCGATGAAAGCAAACCATTGAGGGTTTTCAGTTTGAAGAACTTTGTTTTAAATTAGTCTATGAGCTAGAATATTTATATTAATGTGGTGTTGGTTTGGGTTTTTTTCTTCCCAGGGCTCCTCTCGATCTGTTGTGAATATGGAGTGGGATAAAATCTGGTCCTTTAACAAAAAGGTATGTGTTTACTCGGATTTGATGCTACTCCTGGTATCCTCTTTCTAGGATATGTAGAGAATCCAGCGTTCATTGGAGTGCTTATCACAACAAGTAGCAGTTGCAGTATGCTACATCATTTGGCACACTCTCAGGAAAATGGAATGTCCCCCCTTCTAACCTGAAGAAGCACTATCCTATTGATTCTCCTATACCAGTACTTGCTTGCCTTCCTTAGTAGTACGGGAAAAGATAATGGTATTTGCTGTAAATCTGATCTGAAAACTGCATTTCATTTTTCTGCTTTCAAGCTGCGAGCTATCTGTAAGAAGGTATTACTTAATGCTTTTTACCTCAGCATATAGCTTACAGTGCTGTAAGCATACATAGCATAAGCTATCATTTCGCAGCTTCATAGCACAGTCACACTTGCTTGTATAACAGGAGCTCTACAAACCCACTGAAAATGCATTATTCCTAGTTTTCAAAGGCTGCCCACCTCTGGTTTGGCTGATTTGTCGACATAACCACAAATTTTCCCTGATTTGGTTCATGCTGGCTGTGTTTCCTTTCTGTGGCAAAAGGATGAACGCACTGCCTGCTCTGCCTGGGGAGATAAAGCCAGCACTGCTGGAGTTTCTGACTGAATGGCAAATCAGGAATATTGCATCTTGACATGCAATGATGAGTTGCTTTTTGGCAGCAGATGCTTGGACACTATAATAAGGCGATTTGTTTTCATGAGGATTGCATATTTTGTGTGATTGTGGAAACACCTGTTATTTTGCATTGGGATTCCTGCTTGGTCTTGCTTAGATAGTACCTGGATCTGTTCATTTAAATAGTTTTTGCTTGTCTGGCATGTGTCGTGTATTTCTTCATGTATTTTGCATTTGATTTGCTACATACTTGTAGGTTTATTAATTGGTTCTTTCTGTTGCTGCATAAATATTTATTACTAACATTTATGACTGACATTTATGACCTAAAAATTTATGACTAACAGCTGGTTTGAGGGGAAGAATCCACAATGAACTGCCAAGGCTCATTTTTTAAAATTGACTTTTAAACTGAGTTTCTTAGACCTCTGACTCAGCTTGTACAGCACCATATTTATTAGCCAATTTTATTTACATGTGGCTGTGCAGATTGTAAGCTGTCTGCAATATGAGCAAAACCAATTGGCTGCTTACAGGTAGTTCTGAGCTCAAAGACTTTATCAATGTGACAACTCATATCTTATATGTGATCCTGTAATTTTTAGCACCTGAGGAGGGATTGAGTTTTAATGAATAAAATAAAGTCTGGTAATACTACTATAAAATCTGGTCATTTAATTATGAAAATTATGATATTAAATCATATAATACCCCTACATTTTGAGATACATATACAAGTCCTTTTTCAAAGTGTGTGTCTAATATTTAGGAGTCTGACTTCAGACTTATAAGACTACTGACTTATAAAAGTATGTCTTCTTAGAAGTATATCATCATACCACTTTATATAGCTAATGTCAAGTAATTAGAAATTAAATACTTTTTTCCAAAATATAGAAAAATATATAGCTGTGTAACTTTTCACTTGAGCAGGAATAAACCAAGCAGAGCAAAAATCACTTTATATTAATAAAAGCAGGTGTTTTCCTTTGTGTTAGTTTCCAGTTAACCTGGTAGATCTCTGATATTCCTTTTGGCCTTAGATGACTGCTTTACCTTAATTATGTATTTAAGTGCCTCTGAACAGTTTGACAAAACAGTATTTCAGGTATAAAAAATACTGTGTAAAACTGTAGCAGCTAAGTTTGATAAAGGGCAGCAAAAATCCAGGAAGACATCCTATTGGTACCTTTTTCTTGCCAAACTCATATTGTAGAAATCCTAATGAAGTCAATGTTACGGTATTGCCTTATTATAGTATCTAATGTGTCTGTAGTAAAATTGCAGACTTGATTGATGCCTCCTCTACAGCCAGTTCTGTCACTGATTCTGCTTGAGTACTGGCCTGGAAAATGAGTATGAGATCAGGTGTTGTGCTTCTGAAAAAAGAGCAAACTTCACTTAAAAATTATTGCTTTGAATTTAGTGAACTAGAGAAAAAGTGGGTCAGATGTAATAGCCTGTGTGCACAGTAAAACTGTATCAGAGTACACTTTTGTGTCTTCTCTAGAAGGCATTGGGCCATAATTTGGGTTACTTCTACTGTCAGTAGTACCCAATCCAGTTTTTACTCAGAGTATTTTAGCAAAGATTAGAAATTGTAAAGTATTACCACTATATTCTCACTATTCTGTAGCTTTGGATGAAAGCGACATTAAAGCAAACTTTGAAAAAATGCAGTAACATAAAGAATACCAGTTAATATTCCTTCTTTTTTGTGGTTATTGTTTTGTAAAGCACCTTATTTCTCTGTCAGTGGCATATATTCATGATCCACCTAATTTGTTTTCTGTAGGTTATAGACCCAGTAGCACCTCGGTACACTGCTTTACTGAAAGATGCAGTAGTCCCAGTAAATATTCCTGAAGCTCAAGAGGAGATGAAAGAAGTGGCTAAACATCCAAAGGTTCTTGCTTTACTTAATATTCTTGTGCTGCAGCTCAGTAAGGTTGGGAAGTACCTTGGCATGAGTCAGGAAGGAGAGTCCTGCTTTTAGCTTGCTCAGATAGCATGAGATCTATCCAAGGAGTGCTTTTTTTTTTTTTTTTTTTGCCTCAGAATTGTCAAAAACCGTGCTATTACTAAACATGTTTGCTCTTTTAAGAGGGAACTGTTTTTGTCAATATATAGAGTGCATATAAAAGGTGCCCTAAATGGCCTCTCTGGGAGTTTTCAGAAGAGGTAAGGCATTACAAGCCTGGAGTGCTGCTCAAACTGGTTTTCCTATTGTTTGATGCTAACTTTCACAGAGAAGTTAAATATTAAAGTTTATTCAAGCATTATGGCTTTAATACAGTAGACACTCCTTATTCATTAACAGGAAGGTGTTTTTTAAGTGGTTGATAAAATCAGGTTTTATGTGGAGAGGTAATACATTAACCTGTTGATTTTGTCAATCTCTGGATTTTTAATAAGACTTTTAAATTTGTATAGCAAATAGTTCTTATCAAAAGCTAAGAACTTGCTGATTTGATACTTTTAGTATCTAGTAAACAGAGTAATATCCTTTAAAAGTGGAGTATGGTACTGATACAACTCCTTCTTGGTTCTACAGTTAACAAAGATGCTTTCCTTTGGGTCTGGTGTCTAAAATTGTGCTTAAACTTCACTGAAAGCATTCCTTAGTTATAGTTATATACACTTACACTGAGAAATGAGTGAATATTGCTGAGACTTTCCTTCATTCCTTTGTTTGGATTTTGTTGCTCTGAGTGTTCCTGTAGCCATTTCTTGTAACTTAGAGGTGGACATTGGGTTTCCCCTCTTCCCCATGGCTGATAACAAGGAAACAGGTTCCGAGCAGATGAAAGTGAGAGTTGTGGCTCTTCAAGGCTCAAAAAGTCTGAAGTTTGGTCAGATACAAGCCAGCATACTGAAATATTGATAGTACCAGTAAATACTGCCTCCAGTATGCAATGGAATAAATACTGACCAGAAGAAACAAATTGAAAACTTCTGACCAGCTGAAAAAGTCTGAACTCACAGCTGTCAGCCTTTTTTTGAAAATAGAAGTTTATCTCAATTGTTAAGATACTTTATAGCTGAGCATTTTATAAGTGATATAGTTCTGGTTTCCTTCTTTACAAATCTATGCAGCTGAAAGAAGCTTCATATATATTTCCATAATAATTTTATAAAAAAGCAAAAATGAGAGTTCTGAAATTAGTTTTAAAGGAAATTTGCATAGCAAAATGGAAACTTGAGAAAAACTTTGGGTTTACCTGTTAAACCTGTTGGGTTTAAAGGTATGTGGACCGTAAGGGAATGGAATATGCCATCAGTGAATTTTTTGAGTGTACTGTTAGGGGAATGTGGGCAACACCTGTGAACAAGAAACTGGAGAGAGCTGTGGAAAAATATTGTAGCTTTGCATTACTGTGATTGTACAACTTCTGCCTTCATCTGTTGTTTTTGAAATGTAAACCATTATTGACAGAATGCTGACGTTGGGTTGAAGCCTGTGTGGTACAGCTCCAGAGTCCTCATTGAGGGCGCAGATGCGGAGACCCTGGCGGAGGGAGAGGTGGTTACCTTCATAAATTGGGGCAATATCATCATCACCAAATTAAGCAGGTAACCTGTTTAGTGGCAGATTGAAATTAATTTTTGCTTTTCAGCTTTTTGTTGGTTTTTCTTTTTAACAGGAAGCTTGTAACAGTAAAGAATTAATGGTTGGCCATATATGTCCGTTCTATGATTCTGTATTTATAATTCTACTTTGAAATATGCCACGAAACTACATTTTAGCATAGAATGTATTTTACTGTAGATTCAGGTTTGAAATCATTAGTTAGCAGTGCTACTGCTGTCCCTCTCATCCAGTGCTGTCCATTATTCTGTGGTAATATTGCCACTGTAAAACAGCTTTTTCAGACAGAAAAATTCACCTAGAATTTTAACAACTTTCACCTCGTAACAAATACTGTTTTTGCATACTGAGAAACCAAACGTGTCACAGTTTCAGCTGCACAACTGTAATGTGGGAAAGGAGACCATTTAATGTCATCATAGTATCTTTGAAGTGGTTGTGTTGAAACAGTGCCAGAATGGGGTGAGCTCTGGTAGGGAATATAAATATGCAAAGTTTTTTTCCCCATGCTTATTACTCTATATTGATATTTAAGACAACAAAATTAATGGAGACCTTCAACGGGAGTGAATGCACTCGTTCATTTTCTGTGATTCACACTTCAAAAATGAACTCTGAACACTTGTTTCTGTAGTATTGAATCAGAACTGATCATTTAGACTGTACCGTTACAATTTCTGTTTTCCTGTAGAAATTCAAGTGGAAAAATTGTGTCCATTGATGCCAAGTTGAACTTAGATAATAAGGACTTCAAAAAAACTACTAAGATCACTTGGTTGGCAGAAACTCCACGTGCACCCCTCATCCCAACTGTCTGTGTTAATTATGAGCATCTGATCACTAAGCCAGTTCTAGGTAAAGATGAAGACTTCAAGCAATATATCAACCGAAATAGCAAGGTGAGTTACATTTTTGTCCCTTTTAATTCCACTAAACTTAGTGTTGTTTGTTTTTGATTTTGTTTTTTTTTTTTTTAATATTCACTGTTTCTAGTTGCTCTTTTTAAAATTTAATTGGTTGTGTGTCAAACAGATAAATTGTGCCGGTGTATCTAGTTTCTATGTTTCCATGTAACCTGTCATAATCTCAAAATTAAAATATGACTCTTGTTTATTCTCAGTTGTCACCAGGCTTTTACACATCTGAGACCAATAGTTTGAGTTTTTGTTGTGATACATTCTTATGATATGGCATCTTCTTGCTAGTACTTCTAGTACTAGCACTTCTAGTAATTCTAGTTCTGCTACTGCTGGAATTAAGTAACATTTTGACATTTTGAAAAGGAGAAAATCACCACTATCCTTCTACATCTCTATTTCTTACTGTTCCTTTGCTCTGTTAGACATGGACTGATTTCTTTTTGTACTTACAGCAAGAAGAACTGATGCTGGGTGATCCGTGCCTTAAGGAGTTAAAAAAAGGAGACATCATACAACTTCAGAGGAGAGGATTCTTTATTTGTGATCAGCCCTATGAGCCAGTGAGGTAAGTTACCTGAGAATGGTCTAAACAGACTTCACAGAATTTGCTATAGCTTGTTGTGGTTTAGAGTTTTCACATGCACACATTGGCAAGAGTAATGTCGTCTGCAAATATTTTCCCCATGATCTTTCTGAGGAATATCTCTGTGGACTGGCATGGCTTTTATTTTGCAAGTTCCTGCCTCTTCAGACTGTCTTAAGCCAAGTATGTGGCATTTGAGGTGCACCCTAGCTAACCTGGACTTGGTAGTGAGGTCATGGTTTCATTGTAATTTGAAGTATAGAAATTAAGGAGCAATGCTACAGAATAAAACAAGCATGTTTCCAATCAGAGTGTGCACATACTACTGAATTGTAGCACTTCTTTAGCAAGCTATCAAAACATCTACGTGCAATTGTAAACATATAAATATTTAAAAAAAAGGAAAACTTGCATGTAAGCAGAATCATTGCAGATCCCCAGTTATGTAAATTTAGGTAATTAAAGCTGTGTACAAAGATAAACCTGCAGTTGTGTGAGAGCATCTTTTAGAAAGAGTAGCTCATTTGTTTCAATAGATGTTTGATATTTATCTTGTATTTCCTTTTTCCTTTACTGTTGTGCTTTCTATAAATCCTTTTATAGTCCTTACAGCTGTAAAGACGCCCCGTGCATTTTGATTTACATCCCTGATGGACACACAAAAGAAATGCCGACATCTGGGTCAAAAGAGAAGACCAAAGCTGAAACTGCAAAGAAGGAGGTAAACTGGTGGCTTAGAAAAGTACCATGAAATGTATTACTATCCATCTATTTCTGTACAAGATTACATGCTGAATACTTGGCTTTTTTGTTTTTTTCTTTTATAAGACCAGTTCAGCTGTAAAAGAAAAATCTGCTCCAGTTGTTGGTCATGCCTCTACTCCAGCCTGTTCTGTATCTGAAGGTCACCTGATCATCTACAACAAGGTGGCTGCACAGGGTGATGTAGTTCGTGACTTGAAGGCTAAGAAGGCAGCGAAGGAAGATATCGATAAAGCTGTGAAACAACTGCTGGCCTTGAAAGCAGAATACAAAGAGAAGACAGGCCAGGAGTATAAGCCAGGAAATCCTCCAGTATCTGGAACTACAGAGTCATCAAAGCTAGAGACCTCTGGTACCCTGGACAGTAAAGCTCTGTATGATAAAGTAGCAGAACAAGGAGAAGTAGTCCGAAAACTGAAAGCTGAGAAGGCATCTAAGGTGATGATTAAAATAATCCTTTGGTTTTGTCTGGGTTTGCATAGCCTATTGTTTTCTGTCTGTGGAGGTGGATGGCTGCTTTTGAATCCAGGATTTTTATAGTGGTCATAATTTTGACTGGTCTCTGTTCTGTGTTTTCCAATACTTACTTTTTCAGTTAGATTTGTATGACCAAGCCTGTATTAGTGAATTCCCGTATTTCTTAGGCTCTTAGGTGCTCTGAAATATGGACAGAATTTACCCAACAACAAGAGTTAAGCATCCAAATCAAGTCCTTGAGATTAAAATGCCTGGGCAATTTCTTCATTTGTATAACTCAGTATGGTCAAATTATGTGACTTCGTAGGATTGAATTGTTGCTGTTTAGGTCTTTAAATAAAGCCTCAAAACCAGAAAGGGAAGATCCAAATGCCACAGATGTGTTTGAGACATCTTCCTCTCTGTAACTGTACATAGCAAACATAACTACTATTAACCATGTTACTTCTTTTCTTTCTAATGCAGAAAATGAAGAGAGGGAAAATAACGTAGTTTGCCTGGTGGTTAAATAATGTTGGTAGTAGTAGTGTGTCTTGATGGCACCATAAAATCTAAATAAATGGGAAGATCTAAATAAATTTATTGTTATAAGTTTACTTAGGACAGTTAGGGTTATATATCCCTTAAGAGAAGTTACTTTGTTAAAATAGGAGAGTAGTAGAGAAACCTTCTGTGAGTGACTCTTAAGTACTTAGGAAAAAGGAATAGGTGCACATAAACTGCAAATCTTTTTATGAATGTATTTATGGTACTCTTGAGAGTCTTATGTCTCTATATCTTTGTTCCTCCCTCTTTCTGCCCCTTCCTTTCTTCTTTCAGGAGAAGATAGGTGCTGCTGTGGAAGTCCTTTTATCCCTAAAGGCAGACTATAAGCGACAGACAGGCCAGGAGTACAAGCCTGGAAGCCCACCTGTGGTCTTTGTCCCTGCTCAGTGTTCTCCTGTTCCCACTCCTCCATCCCCATGTCCAGTAGACAGCAAGGCTCTGTACAGCAAAGTAGCTCAACAAGGAGAAGTGGTCCGCAGGCTCAAATCGGAGAAAGCTTCAAAGGTGTTCTACCTGTGGCTGCTTCTGAGTAGAGCAGTGTCTTCAGTTTAGGCTAAAACTCAATGGCAGGTTTTGTGAAATTTGAGGAGCAAAACATAAGCAAGTTCCACGAAGTGCTTTCCCAAATTCTGTTGAGCTGATGATATGCATGAGTTCTGTATTAGTGCATGGAAAATACATAAGTTCTTTTTTACAAGATAAGTGAAGCAGAGGATAGGCAGTAACTTGAAAGAAGGGCTGTAACTTGGAGCCAGAATGGCAGTAGTAAATTTGGGAGTTACCTGATCATGACCAAGGAACCATTATTTATTCAGAGTCTGTGTATTTGCTGCTATTCTCCAATGTGTAACTCATGGACTGCTACAACTGGAGGGAGCTAAGCCACCTAAATTGGGAGGCTCTTATGGCACAGAAATCAGCCCTTACCTACACTACTGATTGGGTCCTTTGATGTAAACTTGTAGGTGTTCTGGCTAAAAGGTTTTACCACATGTAACAACTTATACTAACAGGATTGCTGTAGAAGTCTTATTACAACAGCTGTGTTAGTGCCATTTTAGTAAAGCTTGTGTTATCTCAGCTATTGTGTTACACCTCTGTTATTTCTACCCTTATCTGCGACTGCTGTTTTTTCTCTCTTGCTTCAGGAACAAATAGATGAGGCTGTGAAAATTCTTTTAAGCCTAAAAGCAGAATATAAACAAAAGACAGGTCAAGAGTACAAGCCTGGAAATCCACCCTTAACCCCTCCTTGTCTATCTTCTACTGCACTTCCATCTCCTGTCTGCTGCAGTAACTTTGCAAGCTGTGGCTTAGTGGATGGCAAAGCACTTTATGATACTGTAGCTGAGCAAGGGGAAGTGGTACGCAGACTCAAGGCAGAGAAAGCTTCCAAGGTACAATAGCCATTAGAGTGAGCAATTGTAATTCTGACTGCATTTTGCCACTGGGGGGAAGTCTTTCACCAAGTAGTGATCAAACTCCCCTATGTCCAGGTCATGCATGCTCTGATAATGCCAAACAGAACTGTTCTGGTGCTGGATACTTTCTTGACTCAGATATATGAAGTCAAATTTAACCTCTCATATCTAGGTGAATAGGCATGAGCATGGCAGACATTGACCTTGCAGAAGGGTTTCATGTATTTTACTGTCTCTTGCTGCATTTGGGACAAGTGACTGTTTCAGTATCTGGTGTGCTGCAGCAGCAGCAAGACTTCAAAACTAGACAGATTCTGTGATGGTTGTGGAAAAGACCATGAGACAAACCTGCAGCTTTTTAGGCACTTCTGGGGGGAGGGTTTCTGCCTGTATTTCTACCTTGCAAAATTGGTTTTGGTGTTGGGTTGTTTTTTAGGGGGCTTTTTTGTTGGTTAATTAGATTGGTTTTGTAGCCTGATAATCACTGCTTCTGGCCAGTTCTCTCTTTAATTCTCACCAGTAAACCTTGCTATTTGTCCTCCACACAGGATCAAATAGATGAAGCAGTAAAACTCCTCCTTTCTCTAAAAGCTGACTACAAGGAGAAGACTGGGCAGGAGTACAAGCCAGGACACCCACCAGCAGCTCAGGGGGCTTTGCCTCAGACATCAAACACAGTATCCAGCGGTCCAGACACTCCTGAAGCTAAAGCCCTGTTTAGCAAAGTAGCTCTTCAAGGAGATGAAGTTAGGAAATTAAAAGCAGAAAAAGCAGACAAGGTAATAACATATAGACTGCAGTGTAAAAATGTAATTTATGTATTTAAATCTAAAAATCTCTTTGAAATTCAGTGTGATTATGGGAATTAGAAAAGTACCTTTAGAATAGGCAGCATTTGAATTCTGAGATCTGAAACATGCTTTTAAAATTAGATATACTGTCACATATGGCCCTTAAAAATATCAGGACATTAAGTTGAGTACTGGCTTATGCAGATTTTTCAACAGTCTATGAATGTCCACAGTGCCATAGAGATTTTTTTTTTTTAATGAAATCATATTATTCCAGTGATTTCTTTATAAATTTATTTTTTTTCTTTTTTGTTCTTCAAGGAAAAGATAGATGTGGCTGTTAAAGAACTTCTTCAGTTGAAGGCCCAGTATAAGTCTGTTGCAGGAGTTGACTATAAACCAGTGTCTGCTAGTGGTGTAGATGACAAAGACAAGAAGAAGAAAGAGAAGGAGAACAAGTCTGAAAAGCAGAGTAAGCAACAGAAGCAAAATGATGGCCCCAAAAAAGAACCTTTGCAAGGACAGAGTGGTAATGAGCGCTCCTCAAATGGATCAGGAGAGGGCCAGGGCCCTAAGAAACAAACCAGGTATAGATGCAATCTTTAATCTTACTGGGTAGAAACATCAACTGTCTACCTCTGTTCAGATTTAGAGTTTGATGCGTGTCTAATTCCACTTGAAAGTGTGGACATTTGTGAAATAACTGATTTTCATATTCAGGATTGAGCCAAAAGCAAGTTACCAAAGTTTATTTAGTGTCAGTTGTACCTCAGCATCTTGTATTGTTACTGTCACTGAGAAGTTTTTGTGCTTATATTTGCTTCTGCAAATGTGCTGCTGTGTCTTGCTGAAAGTTTAGAGGTATTTTTGCTATGTATTTCCTGTTTTATGTACATAAATCATACATTAGAGACAGAGATGTGGTTATTTTATATAGAAATAATGCCAGAAAAGATGTATTTCCCACCTTTAAAACTTGTTTGCAGAGATATACAACCTTTACTTTTGTGTTCTGTTATTTGATCTGGTGAGTTTAGAATCTTTCTTTAGAATCTTGTAGTTTTACTGGCTATCTTTATTTTGAGGTAGAGTCAGTTTTCTGTCTCAGACAGTGTGACTGACGTTCACATGAATGGTGAATTTGTAGGTACTGGCTAGGTAGGAAATGTTTAAAATAAAGGGTAAAACAGCTCACACACAGGTCTGGTTAATCTTAGGTTCTTACTGGGCTAGTTACTGGTGGTTGGGTTTTTTAATGTGTTGTGAGATTCTTTAATACAGCCACAGTGAGAATTAGAAGGGTTCAAATCCAAATATTCTTGTTAGGGTAAGGAAATACTAGCAACTCCCACCAGCCTAAACTTAGCCTTTTGATGTAAAACTGAAACATTCTCTTCCTCCTTATTATGCCATACTTCCTGCCCCAAAATAAAAAAGAAAAGGTTTAGGGTAAGTTCCTCTGTTAAATGCTGAACAGCACAAATCTGGTTCTTTTGTCATACCATAGGCTGGGTCTAGAAGCTAAAAAAGAAGAAAATCTTTCAGAGTGGTTCTCTCAGGTAAGTGCACATCAGTTGGATTTAATTGTTTCATTCTGTTATAAATCAGTGTCTGTTTGGGATTTACATCTTTCTGTTTGAGGCTCTTTTTTTTTCAATACAAAGCAAAGTATTTGCTCTTTTCTATGTCTTACGTTGTCATCATGAATGTTTTAAATAGAAGTGCCTTGGAGTAAAGAGCTGAATAAAGTTAGGAGGCTGTAAAAAGGGTGAGTGTCAACCACCCAACCTCGTATATATAATATAGATATTATTTTCTTGGTTCATACCTGGATTCCTCTAAGAGTACAAAACTTAATTAAAATTATAGGAATTTCAATTGAGAGTTGTATTTGAGCTCAAGGTGATGCATAACAAAAGTTAATATCTGTTGATACTAAACAATTTTGCTGGCTTGTGAGATTGAAAACAACCTGAGTAGAGATGATTAGTTTAGATTAGTCTTGTTATGAGAGACTTTAAATAGCTGTCAGTGGTGTACATTTCCCGTCAGTAGTATAATTTTTGCCTGTGCTCTAAAGAACAAAATTCTCTTCTGCTATGAGCTAGAGACATTTCTTACAGAAGTACAGGGTTTTTGTTCCTGGAAAGTAGCTATAGTCTCTTACTTGAGTTCATGAAATTCAGTTTTAGTTAAGTGTTTATCTTATTCAGATCTATTATTAAACTTAATATTCCTGATTAATTCTCTCCAGGTAGCACAAGTGACCTGAAAGTATATCTTAGCTGCTAACAATTTGAGCAGTTTTAAGTAGGAGACTTCTCTTGAATTGCATGACACACACTCGAATTACTGAATATTCATTCTCTGTGCACAAATTCAGTCTTCAGCATCTGATTAATTTTTTGCAAGGTGATCACAAAATCAGAGATGATTGAATACTATGATGTGAGTGGCTGTTACATTCTTCGTCCTTGGGCTCACGCTATTTGGGAAGCCATCAAAGACTTCTTTGATGCAGAGATCAAGAAACTTGGAGTGGAAAACTGCTACTTCCCCATGTTTGTGTCCCAGGCTGCCCTAGAGACAGAGAAGTCTCATATTGCTGACTTTGCTCCTGAGGTACACTTCAAAACTTCATTTTAATCTGACTAAGAAAACCCAACCACTTAGTCTGAAGCTGGGTATGAAAGCAAGTTTGGGGTTAGAGGATTTTTTTCCAAACTTGTTTTGTTTGATTTTTTTTTTCTTTTCTTCTTTTTTTAGGTTGCTTGGGTCACAAGATCTGGAAAAACAGAACTGGCTGAACCAATTGCTATACGTCCCACAAGTGAAACAGGTGGGCCTTTTTTCATGTAGTTGGGCTGTAAATTTATGTGTGAAGTTTTGCATGTAGTGTAGCTGATAGACAAAAGTCCCTTCTGAAAAGTGGAAGCCCCCATTTTTCAGAGTGCTTTCTGTAATTCCTTAGGAAAATGTTCTGATTTTGCTGCTGCTCATAGCAAATATCACATTATATGTTCCCTTAAATAGACACTTTTAGGAAATGCAGAGTTTAGGAATTTTTTTCATTAATATCCTGAAGACTGACTTACTTTGAAAACATATTTGATTATTTGGTTTATAGTGTGTATAAGAAAATTTTTTCAACTCATAATTCATTTCAGTTTTGCATGTGTTTTGACTGTGACTGTTCCTCTGAGTAATTTAAACAAGCATTTTAAGACCTGAGGTTGGATGAGTTTTTAATTGAGTCAGGTCTAGTATAATGTCTTGAAATCTTGAGGTCACTGAGTTCCTACTTGAGAACCTGGGTGTATTTACCATACTGTAAGCCAGTGACTCAAACACAGTGTCATTAAATAATAAGCTTTGGGTTGTACTTTGACCAGCAGCAGCCAAGCTCTTTCACAGAAACTCAGAATGAAGTGAATGTACTCTGGCGAAAATATTATGTATTAAGACAAAAAACGTATTTTAAAGGAAATGAAACATAAAAGCATAATTATCAGAGCAGAGACTGTAAGGCTTATATGTAGCAAAAGGAAAAGTTTGATATAAATGTCTTTGTTGTGTGGAGACTCAAAGCTTCTTTCTTTTTACAGTCATGTATCCTTCCTATGCAAAGTGGGTGCAGTCCCACAGGGATCTTCCTATCAAGCTTAATCAGTGGTGCAGTGTTGTGGTATGTGTAACCAATTTCTGAGTACCTCTTCTTATCACAAATGCAGTGTAGGACAGTTATTCCCTGTGGACTTGGCATGATCATACTGATTACAGCACATATTTCAAGGCAAAATGATTACCATGGTTTATGTGATACGTTTTTCTCAGTGTTTCTAATAAAACATTCTGTATCAATGTATGTGGTTGATTATATTAAGTAGAAATCTGTGAATAGTTGGCTTTTTTATCTTTATTGAGAATTTTCTAATACTTGCTTATAAGCATTATTTTTAACAATAATTTGGCACTTCATAATGTTAAATTTTTTTACTTCTACCCCTCCAGCGCTGGGAGTTCAAACATCCCCAGCCTTTCCTTCGCACTCGTGAGTTCCTTTGGCAAGAAGGTCACACAGCATTTGCAACATATGAAGAGGCAGCAGAGGAGGTAAAAACAAATGCACTGGTGCTTCTCCTGTCAGGAAGTTACCTTACTCCATAGCAACACAAACAAATCTTTGTACTGAGACCTTGTAGAAATCTTCCTTTGGAGCCCTTGTGAAAAATGCCAAGTTTATCGGAACCCACTTTTTTTTTCCTCAAATGTAACCCATTTCTGAGGCTGCAGTCTCTACAAGCAATATGGGGAGTTTGAAGAGTGTATGCTTTTCTTAAAATTATTTTTCTTAAAAGTACTTAAAAATCAACTTTCCTTAGAAATTTAAATAATGCATTCATGTGTTTACTGCTAGAAGTTTTAAAACTTTCTTTGCCCAAAAGGCAGATGTTTCATTGAGTGTTGTGGCACATCTTTATTTATGTAGCAGATGTTCAGATTTTTAGGTGGAATTTAGAAGTCAATATAACTCTTAGAAGAGTTATATAACTATAAGAAGAGTCATTTCTGCTGTGACTCTTCTTGTTTTCTGTCATAACTTACAGTTTTTGCTTTCTGATTTAGGGAAAATAACATCCAAAGTTTAAAGTAATTGAATAAAACTCCGTTTCTAAACAAAGTCTTGAGAAAGCGTTAAGTTTTTAAGATTTCAGATTCTGTCATGGAAAAATATGTCATGATGTAACAAAATGCAAAATACTGAGTAATTCTGAAGTAATTCTGAGTAATCCTGTTCTTCATAGGTGCTGCAGATACTTGATCTCTATGCTCGGGTGTATGAAGATCTCTTGGCAATACCTGTTGTGAAAGGAAGGAAGACAGAGAAGGAGAAGTTTGCTGGGGGGGATTATACAACCACTTTAGAGGCATTTATATCTGCCAGTGGAAGAGCTATCCAGGTATTTACCTATTCAAATAATTATTTTTTCACTAAATATAGGAAGATGAAATATTTTAACTGATGCTTGATAGACTTAACTTTCCATTGAATAGAATTTTATGTGTGCATCTATTTCAGGGAGCAACATCACATCATCTAGGGCAGAATTTCTCAAAGATGTTTGAAATTGTGTTTGAAGATCCCAAGAAGCCAGGAGAAAAACAGTTTGCTTATCAGAATTCCTGGGGCATTACAACTCGGACTATTGGTGTAATGACAATGATTCATGGAGATAACATGGGATTGGTACTCCCACCTCGTGTAGCCTGTATTCAGGTGTGTAAAAATGCCTTAAACTGTCTAGGTTTCCTTTCTTGTCTTGAAATTCATGAGCATTTCATATCAGGCAGCTGGTGTACATATATATCTATATCTATCTATCTGTCTGATTCATATAGGATGGAGCTGTCTAGTTACAGAGTAGCTCTGTGAAGTTAATACACGTCCTTAGGATACTTGTGGTGGACAAGTCCTCTTTGATAATTCATCTATTTGAAGTAATGTTATCTGTGTCACTAGTATGAAAAAGAGAAATGTATCCTTCATTTCTGAGAGCATTAAAGAAATTACTGGAATATAGGGCTACAATATTGTTTTTCAGTATTTTATAACTATGAGCTAATAGCATAAAGTACATGTCCTATTCTATTGCAGGTTGTAATTATTCCCTGTGGTATCACAAACTCCCTTTCTGAAGAGGACAGAGAAGCTCTGTTGAAGAAGTGTAATGAATATCGTAGCAGGCTGCTTGCTGTCAACATCCGTGTCCGGGCTGATTTGAGAGACAACTACTCACCTGGCTGGAAGTTCAACCACTGGGAACTTAAGGTACTTTTCTTTCCAGGAGGTGTTTTAAAGCTTAGGTGAGGGGTATGCTGTGTGTGCCCTGTGTTCTGAAGGCAAATGTGTTCTGTAAATTAAGAATTGCTGCCTGATAATCAGCAATCTCCTCTGTAAATAAATGAGGGAAAGGTGTTTTCCAAGACTTGTTCTGTTTGCTAGGATTTGCATGTCATTAGGGATTTTTAAACTTCTAGGGCGCTACTTATATGCCTAGAAATTGAAATTAGGAGCATAAATTACTTGCATTTTTAAAAACGTGTATTAATACTTCAGTGTGTCCTGACTCACTGAGCCTTCTGTGCATACAGCAGAACAGAGAAGATAAACCTGCAGTGCCAGCAAAGTAAGGAGTAATTTTTTTGTTTTAAAATTGCAATGTTCCCCTCATATAGCACTTGAGAGGAACAGTTCTGCTTCCTCTAATAGAAGAGGCTTTTATAAAACAAAAATAATGAGCGGAATGAAACAATGGTAATAATGGTAATTAAAAATTGAATGGTATGTTGAGTATTGTTATGGAATCATATTTTAATTCTCAATTTCAAATCAGTTTCAGTGTGTTAATCTTCAAAGTAACATGATAGAAGTGGCCCAAATTGTTCAAAGTTCCCATTGTCTGAAAGTACTCTTCCCTTTGTGTAACCTTTTTTTTTAATGGAGCTCTAGTACCGTGAAGCCATGTTGGGAACTTTTCTATATAAAATTAGGTTTTTCAAGGAGGAACAGAGCATGGGATAAACTTGATGTTTTTCATAAAATCAACTAATGTATTGAGCTTAGTACCTAAACTGCATCTTCAGACTCATTGCAGGAACAATATACTCCTTTTATTGAGTGTATAAGGAAATTCATAGGGTAAAAAATACAAAGGTGCTGGAATAAGAAGTACAAGAATTAACTGGAAAATATTTTGCCTTATGTATTTTTCAGCTTAGCAGATGTTACTGATGTTGCTTCCTAAAAGAAACCAAGTCACTGGTACTTCTTTTGTATTGTCTAGTATTAGTTCCATTGCTTTCTTGGGAAATCTTCTTTAGGGACCATGAAGTATTCTTTAACTTAGTAGCATTACAATTAGAAGTACTGCATACTCTCTTCCAAGTTTTTATTGTGGAGACAATGTTTTGTGGGTCATAAACTAGAATGTTCAGTTTGAATTGCTTGTTGATAACAGTTTTCAATAGCTTTTTATGTAACTTTGCAGCAATAGTAGATAGTTCATTGATCGGATGGATGTTACTGTATTATTCACCTTTTTAGCATAAAAAGGTAGTGGGTGCAGTGGTGGTGTAGGGAATCATTTGGCAGCTGTGAACTTGAGGAAATTCCAGAGCACACAATGCATAGAAACCTTGAGTATAGGCTTTGATTCTCCTGTTCATCTCTTGAACACCGTGGAATGGTTTTTGCTTATAAACTTACTGATTCAATTTCCTTGGGAGGGCAGGGGGGAAGAATCCTCCAAAATGTATTTGCATTCACTCTCTTCATTTTCTGTGAAAGAATGTATCTCTGGGATACATGTTAGGATGTGGAGAAAATAAGTTGCATGGTAGACTCTTAATTGACCCTTTTCAGTAACGTGGAAATTCTTTTTGTCTGATGATTGGTGATAAGATGTAATTTCTCATCCACCACACAAGTTTGTAAAGCATCAAAGCTTTGTGAAAGCAATTAGCTGTTTGTAGTCAAATATCCTATGCAACTAGTGTTGATATTAGGGCTGTATTTAACAGAACTTAAACTGTTTGCTGTTAAAACAATACCTGTTGAATGCTCTTGAAAGCATTCTGTGAAAACAGAATTAAGTGTATTATTGAGTGGACTAGAACATTATAATTCCTATAGAAGTCTTAATTATTCAGACTTAAAAAATGTGATTTGCAGTATGTGGGATAACAGTGCAGTTTCAGCAGTGCTTCAGTATTACTTGCATGTTGGCACTGATGCAGTCTCTGAGCAAGTGAAGCAAGGTAGAATGCAAAGTGAAGAGAATGTGGGTGGGAAAGACAGAAATGCATAAAAGCTTTGGGATATATATGGTGTTTTTTTCTCCAAAGGAACTTAAATGTATAAAGTGAGTCTGTATTAAGACTGGACTTTAAAACAAATAAATGCCACAGAGTAATTTTGAGAGTTACTTCTTCATCGTAACTTCTAATTTTTTTTTTCCACGAAGGGTGTCCCAGTCAGGGTTGAAGTGGGACCACGAGACATGAAGAGCCAACAGTTTGTAGCTGTTAGGAGAGACACAGGGCAGAAGCTGACATTGTCTGAACATGAAGCAGAAGAGAAACTTAAGCAGATCTTGGAGGAGATCCATGCAAACCTTTACAGCAGGTAAACTAAGAGTTACAGTAAATGGCTCTGCTAATCACAGATGCCCTTTATCTGTCAGAAGTTCTCACATTAATGGTTTATCTGTGGAGAAATACAGGTTAGGCTCATCTTCCTGTTTGTGTCATGTAATTTTCTGCCTCTTGAACTCCTTCACATACAGCGATAGAAGCTGCCTGTTGTTCTTACGGAATGGAAGGTAAAAGGTAAAAGGAACTAATTTTAAAAAATACATCTGTGAGTTCACGTGTATTATTAATAAATAAATAATGCATAATAATAATAAGTAAACACACCATAAATGACCTAAGCAATGACCTTAATGCAGCCCAAGGAAGGCCAGCAGAGCTGGTGAAGGGTGTAGAGCAGTCCTGTGAGGAGTGGCTGTGGGAGCAGGGGTTGTTTATCCTGGAGAAAACGAATCTCAGGGGAGGCCTTATCACTCTACAACTGACTGAAAGGAGGGTGTAACCAGGTGAGACTTGGTCTCTTTTCCCAGGCAGTGAGTGAGAGGATAAGAGGAAATGGTCTCAAGATGAATCAGGGGAGGTTTAAATCAGGCACTGGAAAAAATTTCTTCACTACAAGCGTTGAAACAGGCTGCCCAGCACAGTAATGGAATACCCATCCATGGAAGTGTTCAGAAAACATATAAATGTACTTATGGACATGGTTTAGTGGTGGGCCTGGCAGTGTTGCTTAGTGGATGGACTCAATGATCTTAGAGATCTTTGCCAGCCTAAATAATTCCATGATCCTGTGTACAGGACTCATTTGTGAAAGATGGTTTGGTGCAGAATTTTAAAAGACACAAAGCTGTCCAAGAAACTTCTGTAGCTGAAGTTCTGTATTCAGAAGTGTATTTTAAGACCCTATTTACCTTCACAGGATTGTTTTCTTGTAAGCAATCAAATACTTTTTGGTTTTTGCCCTTATTGCAAATGCCAAAATCCCTTACAGATCTGTCACTGCAGATTGTTGCTCATAAGTTCACCAAAAAGAAAAGGGTGTTCTTCACAATGCTGTTCTTCACACAGCACTGTGGCTGATGAGCTTTTCTATTTCCTTCTCTGGTGATCAGAATTGTTTACAGGCAGAATATTTTTACCTAGTTCAAAAGCATCTTGTGATTTGGATTTAGAAGATAATTTTAGAAGAAAAATATACATCTCTGGTATTTATTTGTGTCTCCTTCGGGTCAGTGTTTAACTGATGGGTACAACAGTGTGCATGCACACAGTGAAATGTACAGCAGCCTGGAGAACACCCCATCAGCAATTAATCAGAATTTTACCTCCTTGAGGATCAGTGGTAGAAAGACATAACCTGATTAGGAAGATTCTAAGGAATATATAACTCTTTTTGTAACCTTTTGTTTTGACTGGCTCTGAAAACTTAGCTCATTAGGCCAGTGAGTTTATGTGAATACATTTGCCCTGACTGAGTTTTTTGCCTTTTCTTAGAGCGTCCGAAGACCTAAAAAGTCATATGGTGGTGGCCAGTAATATGGAGGACTTTCAAAAAGAGCTTGATTCAGGAAAGGTAAGGGAATTTGCTACTTCTATTCTTGTGCTTCACACCCTTTTTATCCCTTGAAATAATGGTTTTATCAGAATATGCTTTTAAGAGAGAGTGATGTAAACATTTAATTCAGGTTACAATAACCTCACTGTCATAATTCTAATGCAAACAGAGACAAAACACTTATTAAGTCTCATATAAAGGTCCAGGTAAGAGTTTAAAGTACAAGCTATTTACGTCAAGGAAGTTTTACCTTTATGACCTGAGTAGAAGCCATTGGGTTCATTAAGAATTACTGCAAGTCAGAAACCTCCTTGGGTTTATAGAAACAATAACCCATCATGTGAATGAGTGAGCTCTACTGATCTAAACATCTGTGAAAAAATATTGAGGTTTAGATGAGGGATTAAGCCTCCAGCACAGAATTTAGCTGCTGTTTCTTTTACAAAGAGCTGCTGACAGAATTTTTTAACCCTGAAATTCTGTTGCAGATCAGGTTGGGAAATTGTTTATCTGTTTGGCTTAGTATGTTCAAGAGGTAGGATCCCCACCATTAGTTAGTAAGGTTGTGTATTTTATAGAGAGACATCAGGGGGTTGTGTACCATTTAGATCCACTCTGAAAATTTCAGAATTCCTGGTGAAAAATGTACAAGTGCCAAAAATCTAAAAATACTCTGTTAAGCTTCAAAAAATAATTTTAAGTTATTCCTGGTTAAGCTTGACCTTCCATTATACTATTTTCTTGTACTTCTATTGCACTTAAGTTCAATTTAGAACAAAATTTGAAGTAATAATGATGAACTTCAGAGGAGGGACTGATTTAGCAATGTCCAGCACTCGCTGTTGTGTGCAGCTAGATTCTAGATACAACAAAGAGAATTAAGCTGTTTTTATAATGCTTAGAATTCTAATGTAAATGTAGTTAAGGTTGGAAATGTGAACAAATGATTTTACATTCCACGTTGGATATTTCCACTGTTTTGGTGCTTAGATTTTATGAATTTATTATGAGCTGCATATCTGAATTGAAAAAAAAAATTGAAAAAGAAAAAAATGAAAAAAAATTGAAATATACCATTTTGTGTTTGTTTCACTCTCTACCTATTTTTGTTGTTTTAACATAATTTTATAGTATATGAATTCTGAATTACTTGAAATTATGCTCTGTTAGTACTTACTATTACTCTATTAGTTTAAGAGGAAAAAATTTTAAGATTAAATAAGTGCTCCTCTTTATTTCCTGCTGCTATTTTTCCTTTAGTGGAATTGCAGACTCTTAGCTCTTTAAAAATGTGGACTGTTTTTCATTTCACTAACAAAAGATTAATGCAAGAACAGTGTAGTAGAGTGGTAATAGTTCCTTTTTTCAGTTGCAAGAAAGTGAAGCCATAAAGTGAAGTCTAATAAAGGTGTGTTCCAGTTAATGGCAAAATTTGCAGTAAGAATGTAAATTAGGTGAAAGAAAGATGCACTAAGTAAACCTTATTCACAGTTTGGATAGAATTAAAATTAATGAAGGCAGAATTTAGTAGCTGAGGTTGTCCTCAGCCATCAGCATTTCACGAGTGTTCAAATGTGTGTAGGTGGTGTCTTTTTAATGGTAATGCTACCTCTTGGTAGCAAACTGAATTTTCTCTGTGGAAGTCCATTAAAAAAAAGTCAGTAAGATGGAACATAAAATGTTAAACTAGGGGCAAGAGATCTGCTGCAATAGCTAAGGGTAGTACAGAGATGAGTGTGTGACATTATGATTTCAGCCTTACTCTCTCAATTTTCTTCAGTTAAGCTAAGTGAAGGCAGCAGCAGGAAGCTGCACACCCACCCCCACACCCCCTAGAAAAACATGGTGTTGGCAGTTCTGTTTTCTTAAAATAATGTATGCTCAGAAAAAATGAAAATTCATAGTGGAATGGAATGGAATGGAATTAGAATGGGAACTTTGTTTGGGCACTGTCTTGCAGTGTATAAAGCATTTGCTCAGTACTTTGAAAATTTTAAACTTTTCCTGAAAAACAGAGCATTTAATGAGAAAACAGTGTTTATACTTGGACAGAATAAAGATGTACTTGGTTAAAAAATAAGATTTAAATTTAAATGGTGCTTTGGGTTTGTGTAGGATTTTCCTTACTGCACTGTCGAGGGATGACTGTGATTCTCTATTTCTCTGATGAAAAAGAGCTATTAAACTTCAGTTGTAACTGTTGGAACTTCTCCCAGTTGGAGATCTGTGTATGAGATCTGAAGGTTTAGGAATCTTCCAAAGACAAAGATGATTGTTTTAGATGTATAACTGCTGGGTTTTTCTCTCTCCCCTCTTCTCCTCCCTTCAGATTGTACAAATCCCTTTCTGTGGGGAAATTGAGTGCGAGGATTGGATCAAGAAGACCACTGCCAGGTAAAATAGAACTGAACTGTAGAGTATTTACCAAGATCAAAATCAAAATGTTTTGAATATAAAACAGGAATGCAAGCTGCCGTTCAGTATAACACTTATGTACAGACTCTTGCTGTCCTACATAATATTTGCTTCCCTTAGCTATGGACCATTCAGAATGATTAATGTGGTTTTAAGATTTCGTGTATAATACACTTTATTGCACTTTTGTTTTTAATAGAAATATTTATTTATGAATATATTTATTTATTAATATCCTTTTATTTCAGGGATCAAGATCTTGAGCCTGGTGCCCCATCCATGGGGGCAAAAAGCCTCTGCATACCTTTCCAGCCTCTCCGTGAACTCCAGCCTGGAGCAAGATGTGTGTGTGGCAAAAACCCTGCCAAGTTCTACACCCTCTTTGGTCGTAGCTACTAAATCACTAGTGAAAGAACCTTCTCCTTTATCTGTGAATTGAACTTTTTTTAATAAGACTGAAATAGCCCCTTAAACTTCAATCAGTTTTGTGACCTTTTTAAATAATTCAATGACAAAGCCATAAACCATAACCTGGCTCCCCAATGGTCAGTCTTAGGCTAGCAGTAATTCACAGACTTTTCTGTAAACATCTCCAATAATAAAGATGTATTGTGAGCTGTAACATGCTGTGGTGAGTTTTTTCTGTGTTGCTCAGTAGGGAGGAATAGGTTTCCTTTACTTACATCTTTTTTTCTGGTTTGGTGCATGTATTTTCTTGTAGACTGAGAAAATGCCTAAAAAGTTGGAGACAGTGTCATGAAAACTACAGTACACTTCAGTGTGCTGACACCTACTTTCTAGATAAAAGATCTGCTTTTAATTTTGCCTTCAAATTTTTCAGTAGAGACTTCCTGCTAATCTGTAGGCAGAGTAATTACTATCTTTAGAAAACTCCCCTCTGAAGCAAGGTCTTTGGAGGAGTATTTTCATAAAAACATATAATCATAAATGGCTTGGAAGGGTTGGAAGGGACCTTAAAGATCATCTTGTTCCAACTCCCCTGCCGTGACAGGGACACCTTCCACCAGACCAGGTTGCTCAGAGCCCGATCCAACCTCTCCTTGAACACTTCCAGGTATGGAGCATCCACAACTTCCCTGGACAGCCTATTCCAGTGCCTCACCACACTCACATTCAGGAGTTTCCTCCTAATATCTCACCTGAACCTGCCCTCTTTCAATTTGAAGCCATTCCCCCTTGTCCTATCCCTACCTGCCCTTGTAAGCCCCTCTGCAGGTTTCTTGTAGGCTCCTTTAGGTACTGGAAGGTGCTCTGAGGTCTCCCTGAAGCAGCCCCAACTCTCAGCCTGTCTGCACAGGAGAGGTGCTCCAGCCCTCTGTGCATTTTTGTGGACTCTCTCCAGCAGGTCCATGTCTGCCTTGTGCCCAGGATCCCAGAGCTGGACACAGCGCTCCAGGTGGGGTCTCACAACAGCAGAGCTAGAGGGAAAGAAGCACCTCCCAGGTTTTCACCCCTTTGAAAAGCAAATTTGCAAGATCAAATGGCACATTGTAGCAAGATGCAGGCTGGGGCCATTTCTTGCAGATATTTTGCCAAACTCTCTTTATCTTATTTTGCAGTCTGGCCCTTACGGGTGTCTGACAGTGATACTGCAATGAGTAATGCAAAGGCAATCTGAAGAGAGTTAAGTTCAATGCTAGAGTTTTTAGCCTGTGGTTATATCTACAGCATGTTTCATAAAACCTTTTCCTACCCTTACCAAGTGTTGCTCTAGCAGAGGAGGCTGGATGTTACAGAGTTGCAAAATCATTTTAAAAATAACATTGCTTCCACCCTGAGCACAGGATTGGTTTTGAAAAAATGAAGAGGTGGCCCTGGCACAAAACAGTGGTTAGATGACACACACTCGATTTATCACTTTTTTTCCTCCTGTATGTTTGAAGGCTGTCTACATGAACACCTCTCCCTGAAAAGAATATAGTGAAACTTGGAAATTAAAAAGTTGGACCAGTAAGATCCTCCTCAAACTCTTCCTGGGCCCATGCTACGTGGCTGGCTGTTTCCAAAAGCCTGATTTTATGTAGCAGCCATAGTCTTAAGCATGCAGGAGACTTAGAGTGCTATTGCCAGATCTTCTCTGCTTTTCAAAGGCATGCAGAATGTTTACCGTTCTCCAGATTCCAATGGTCAGCCTTCCAAGTCAAAATTTTGGCTATTAAAATTTGAACCTGGCCTGTCCAGTTTAGAATCACATGCCTTGTGATAATACCCCAGTTTTTCCACAGAAAAGTGCAAAAATTATTAAATATTTCAGATAATCTTGAAACTGGAAATTCTCTGTAATATTCTTTGGATTGTGGTTAGTCGTGAAGGGTTTGCTTCAATTGCATCTTGAAATCATCTATCTTGCATTTGTCTAGATATGTTCTCAGGTATAGTAAAGGATTTATGGAAGGATGTGTCTGTGGATGCATTTATCTTTGGATTCAGTTGAACCAGACAAGTAGCCCTAAGGTCTCTATCCTGTTGTGCTGCCTCTACTGCTGGTGAGGATTATACTTTGAGAGAGGGTGAGCAATAACACCAGAGTGAGGTTTTCACAGCATGAAATGATGGATGACTAAGAGTAGCCTGGAGAGGAATTGGCCATGGCACCTCTTTGGTGCTGGGGAAGGAGAAAAGCAGCAACCAGCAGCTTCAATATCCTCAGGTGTAAGAGTTGGGAATGTGCCCAAATATTTTGGCAGAGCAAACCAGATTTTTAAGAATAGATGACCACTCTCAGCTCCCACTGAAATGCTCCACAAAACCCATATTTTAAAAAATGAGATGTGGAAGCTGTGAGTATCTCAGAACAAAGGAAAGGCAAAACTAAATGCAGCCTCTGACCCTATCAGTTTGAACAAACAGCCAACCTTCAACCAGTTGACTGGATCAAATTCTAGAGTAAACATGTTGACACACTGTTCTTAGAAATTAGTTGCTCTGAGCCTACAAATGGGTTTGTTTGAAGACAGATTTCACAGAAGGTCAGCCTTTTTTTTTTTTTTTTCTTTTCCTCTTACTTTTCCTGAACATATTTCTTCCTGGTCATAATAAGGCTTGAAAGGTCTGAAATGTTGATACCTCACATGCAGATGTACCTGTGATGGTCTTCCACAAAGAGGCTAATGTTTGCCTGGGAGAGATAACATCCATATAAAGTATCCTTTTGCCAAAAGCACAATCTGAGCTATCTGTGAAGCATTATAGAAAAAAACTTTCAGACCTTGAGTAGATTCTGTCTGTTAGAAAAATAAATACATGAATTGGAATAATACACTGCTGTTGATTAAATTATACTGCTTTGTGTTTATAATAGAATTGCAAACTTCCTGGTGTTCTTTAGTTCTTGTATACTGATGAATTTGGGTTAAATTGTAAGAGATGTGTAAGGGAAGTGCCTTAATATCGTGCTAGCAGCTCCTTATTAGAAATAGACCACAGGTGAACATTTTAGCTCTGCTGCAGAGGGAGTGCTTAATTTACCTCTTGTTTTGTTAATTACAGCCTGTGTAAGGAAGTGCTTTTGAGACTACTGCAATTTGATCTTGGTCTGTACCCATTGAAAGGAGAATAACTTGAAAAAAAATTCTCTTTTTGTGTTCTACTAATAAAATAAGTACTTAAACATCACATTAATACAAGAAGGAAAGAAAGCACAGTAGAATAGCTGGGAGCTGGGAAAGAAATGGTAACACAGGTGTGAGAAGATAGAGGAAGATGAGTAAGTGCCAGTTTTCAATGTTGTTTCAATGTTTCAATTAGTTCTAGTAATCCATCCTTCCAGGCTTAATGGTGTTCTTAAAATGGCAGGAGGAGAGGAACCCTTGTGTTGCAGGTGTGTAGGTAGGCAAATGACCAAATGTTAAAGATTACGTATGTTGGCAGGCAAGGCTTCTAACAAACTGGACTTTAAACATAAATATTTTGGCTGTTGAAACCCTGAGAGCAAAAACCCAGATGAAAAGTTTGCTTTTAACCTAAAGTTAATTCACCTTGGGAAGCCTAAGGCCAGCAGGGACAATTGGTCAGCTCAGGTTATCGATATTATCTTATCTCTCCATGGCTGTACTGCATGTAATTCATGTAATTTTCTTCCATCCTATCTCATAACTAACTGTGTGCATATATGTACACAGATGGGCATTTTAAATAAAAAGCTGGATCATAAATTTTTCAAGGAAGACACCTGGTCTTATGGCCCATATTGCCTGGTGTGCCATTAGGGGTAGTTTGTGAGTTTGTGTTAACCATGGGGACACTCAGAGCTCAACAGGTACTGCAATGAGTGACAAAAAATGTTACTGCTTCAGGATCCATTTTTCAGAAATGGCACAAAGTACAAACTAGGACTTCAGCAGCTTGAACTTCTGCTTGTGCTTTCCCCAACTCTGACTTATGTGCAAGCACATAAGAATTACTTTGAGATTTTGAGACAGGGCTTTCAAAATGGGAAACAAACAATGTAAGAATTACTTTGTGATTCTGAGACAGGGCTTTCAAAATGGGAAATAAACAATGTGCTTTGGGTTTATTGTTAAGCCTCAGCTTCCATGTCTAGTGGAGGTTTGTTTAGAAAATGGCCTCCAAATTTTCTCCATATTCATGAGCAATGTTAAAATATGCCAGAAGTACAAGAAGTTGTTGGATAGTTGTTGTATAAGGTTGCTAAAATGGGAGATCAATTCAGTTGTCTTTGAAGCTTGTTCTGTGGACAAAATCCTCTGTGACTCTCACAAGCAGTTCATGTTCATTGTGTTCTTAAAAATCATGTCCACCCAACATGGATTTCAAATGTCTTTTTCCACAGATGTATAGTAGGATTGTTTCAGTACCAAAATTACTGGGGAGAGAAATGTCAGGAACAGACATGAGAGGAGAGTTGTAGGCAAAAGAGAGGTCTTTTCTAGCCATTTAAGGTTTTGAGCCACCTTTTTATGCTTTCCTGTCCAGCCTCATTCAGTTTTTCAGGACACTGACATGATTAGAGTAGCGAGTGCTGGTGCTCCCAGTACTCTTCCTCAGTTTATTTTTGGTTTTGTAGCAAAAAATGCCTCCTGAGGGTGAGACACCTGCAGGACTGGAGCCCTCGCCGTGTCTTCACATGACAAATCTCGCTGAACCGCCCTTTAAACTGATTTATTGTTTTACTGCTTCCTATAAAAGCGGCTCCCACATGTGAGCAGCACTGACAGGTGAAGGGCAGGGCTGCGGGCAGGGAGCTGCTCCTCGCTCAGCCCCACAGATCCCGCAGCCAGAGAGGAGCAGGAGCTGCAGGAATGGGTCGCTACTCTGGCCGCAGCATCCGCCTCATCCTCATGTGCGTGCTCAGCCTCGCCATCTTCGCCATCGAGATCTCGGTGGCCTACGTGGGCAACTCCCTCTCCTTGGCCTCAGATGCGTTCGCTGTTCTGTCCCACCTGATCTCCATGATCATCGGGCTGTTCGGCGTGCGCTTCAGCCGCGTGCGGTGGCACAAGGCCAGCACCTACGGCTTCAGCCGGGCCGACGTGCTGGGGGCCTTCGGCAACTCCGTCTTCGCCACCGCCCTGATGTTCAGCATCTTCGTGGAGGCTGTCAAGAGGTTTATCAACCCTCAGAAGACTGAGCAAGAGCTGCTCGTCCTCATTATTGGGGTTTCAGGTCTGGGCTTCAACGTGTTGAACTACGTTATCTTCATGGAGTGCTGCTATTGCCGTGCGCCCCCCGGAGACGCCGAAACAGGTAAATAATCTCGTGCAGCTGCTCTGCCCCTCGGCACTTCTGCTTGCTTATAGAGATTATTTACTGCTTCTCTGGGATGGGCCAGGAAAATGCAGTTTTCTTCACTCTATTGTTAGCAAGGGTGATGGATTTTGTGCTTGAACCTGTTGCGTGTTTGCAGCTATCGCCACAGGTTTTATCAATGATGGGCAAGAAGTTTAAGTGTTGTCTTTCCAAAGCATACGGTGATCTGCAATGGAAATTTCCTCCCTAATCCACTGGCTGGCCAAACATTGGACAAAGTGTGCTACCACCCTAAGGAGACACTTGTGAAATACCTAATCTGAAATATCAGTCATCCCCAACCTCCACCTCTCAATATTTTAGTAATTCTGCTGTAATTTTTGTCAGAGTCGTGGTTATCTTTAGAGCAGTGTTCACTGTTTGCAGGAGACAAAGGAATAGCTAAGGGCAAAAGGAGAGTCTCACCCTTTCTTGATTTGGGAAACACTATGAAAATATTTGGATGCTGAGTGAAAAAACCTGTGACTACAGTGCCGAGGATTCTTTACTGGTGTTGGTTAACAAGAGCTTGGGGGAGCATGCAGAGGAGAAACAGACATACTTTGCCACAGAAACATTTTGCAGGAGGTTCTCTTCAGTACAGAGAGTTTTGGCCTTTCTGTTTATTTTTCTTAGCATAGGATTTTGCGATTTTTAAATTTGGGAGGAGAGATGGGGATCGATTATTTTATTCCTGGAGAAATTCTCTCACTTTATTTGATGTAAGATACATGTGAGTTCTCTTTCTCTCTCTGAATGTTTTTATATACACATACAAAAGTATTTCTTAAAACTAGAACTATTTCAGTTGAGATAGGAGCCAGCTATTTGCCAAGTGTTAACTGGATGTGCTGGGGGGGAAGCTGAGAGCCTGGCTGAAAAAGCAGCTGCTGTTACATACTGCTCTAGGTGAGGTAAGGTAAGTCTTATGTTTGACTTTCAGGCTGGACAGGGCTTTGGAACTAGAAATTTAAAAATTGTTACTTTGTTTTATAGTGTTTAATGTGTTTTCTGATGGACTTTTAAATTGGGAAATAATTCTGTCCATTATTAAAGGTATCTCCAGATCATATTGACACTTAAACTTTGTTGCTGTTTAACATTAAAGCGAGATGCATAACTGATTTTCGTGCCTGCTTGTTTATATGCCCACTTGTTTAAAATTGAAGCTGCTCTTAGTCTAAATTTCTGGTGATACGTAATTTTCTGGGGGATTTGATTAGCTTTTGTTCTGGGAACTGTCAGCAATTTCTGACAAAGTCTCTGTTTACGATGACTTCTTGGAAGGCCGCTTCTGAATTGTGCTTCTGAGTGAAGTCAGGGAGGAGGAACACATCAGCACTTACAAAGGAATTAACTGAAATTAATAGCAATTGTGTAGCTAAATGATGATCTCACTGAATTTCCAGGATCCTTCTCTTAATAACTTTCTGGGACAACACAGCCAGCCCTCTCCCTCCAATAGACTCATGTCCAAAGACCGGGCGACTCTCTTTGTTTTCAACTGAACTTAAGTTGCATGAGCCAGGGATGAATTTTGTACTATCACATAAATATAATGTGTAGATTTGCTGGTGGTTTTGCCTCTCTCTTCCTGCTACAGTGAAACTTCTCTGCTTCCACTAATGTCTACAGGCAGGGTAATGCTGTTTTACACAGTAGAGGGAATGCTCTTTTCTTCTGGACTTAATTTTGCAACTCCCACTCAGGTAAAAGGTAGTTTATTTCCTCTAATCCTCTCTATATTCAACCTGAGTGGGATTTTTATTACATTTCTTTCAAAAGAAAGAACAGGTAGGTGTAGTCTGAAAAATATACTTGCATGTTTTACATATATTTTAAGGATATATTAAAAAAAAAATGAAAAAAGAGGGATTCCATCTCTTTGCCTCTTGTCATCCTGCGTATGAGCAAAATATGCTCTTTCCTGGAGCTGGAAGGAAAGGTGAATTTTCTAGAGTGTCAGCACCACTAGCAGAAATTCAAGCAGATGGACATGGTCTCTGAGTGCTGCTGGTGCTGGCCAGCTGTCCACTGGCAGCACCTTTGGAGACACCTGGGCAGGCTCCTGATATCAGTGATGGTTTGCTGGAAGGTAAAGGTTTTGGAGTAGCTCTCTGCCTCTTAAGCTTTCTAGGGAAAGGGGACAGTTGCCTTCACCTCTCTGTTCCCCAGGTAGGGAATAGATTTAAACCAGCCTCTCCTCTCTTGTTCACACCACTTTGAAAAAAACAAAGCAAAAATAGAAGAGAGCAGGTCCATCCTCTAGTGCTGAACTGTGTGTGCTGAGGGCAACGGGAGCAGCTGAATCCACAGCAGCAGATTCTTCCATGTGTATTAGTGCCACAATTAATCACCACAGGCAGCAGATCTTCTCATTCCTCTGTTGCAAGGCCCTGACCATCAGGGATGGAACAATTAGCTGGTGGGTTTCCTGGATGCTGCTGACAGCAGGGGCACAGTGAGATGTGTCTATAACGAGCCTAAGGACTCTTAAGGGAGGTATTTACAGGTGCCAAGTCAGCTCTCCATTTTTTCCCTTGTTCTCTAGCTGTACTCCTCACTTAATTCATTGCAACATCCACGCCCCAAGTTCTCATCTTAGTACAAATATTCTTGTGGAGCAAGTATAAATGTGTTTTTTCCAAGTTACCATCCCTGCTTACCCAGACAGAGCCAATTTCCTACTTCACCCATTTTCTAGGTTTGTTTTGCTTCTCACCCTAACTCTTCAATCCCTCACCCTTCATTTTTTCTGGTTTTTGCTACCCTTTTGCTCTGTGTCCTATTCCCTAAGTCTTCATCTGCTGTCATCCCCCTTTGTTTCTTTCTCTCTCTCTCTCAGTTATTCAAATTGCAGCTGTCCAGCTGTAAGCATTTCTCTCTTCCCACCAGGCTGAATTCAGGTCTCTCTGTCTTCTAGGTCCATCCTTGCACTTGATTCAGACAAATGCATTTCCCCACACCAAGTCAGGACTAGGAGAAGAGGTCAGCAATAGAACAGGGAGGACATGCCCCTGATCTTTCTTTTGGTGCTGGCCCAGAGCAGCCACTACAGGTATAAAAGTATTTCTATACTCTCTAAAGGAAGTGCTGTGTAGAGGAGCTTGATCCAGCTGGACCATCCATAGCAAAGGGAATCACTGACTAGTTTGTGCTTTGGCTTAAAATCCAGGAAATACTTGTTAAAACACAGAAATATTAAAGCTTCCCTAAGAAACTTTTCCCAGAAATTGAAATTCGCAGAAGACTTTTCTTGTTGTTGCTGTTGGAAATGACAGAGCACCTTCAACCAGGGTTTTCTAACACATCCGAGATCATGTATCTTATGCAGAAAGTTTTGGCACCAAGATGAAGAACATGGCTGAGTAACAAACAGATGAAAATAAAAAAAAAATCATACTCTCATAATAAATAACAGACAATCTTAATTGTGGCCATACTCCTTGCAAACACTCATAAAAATACAGAAGCCTGTTTTACTGCACACAGAGACCCAATTACTCTTGTCCATGTAGGTCAATGCAATTGTGTCTTCTACTCATTTATACAGACTTTTAAACTGTTAGGAGAACTACAGTTTGAAAAGCACACATTAGTCTAACCACAGTAATTCTCTCTTGTTTGTCTTGAGAAAATAAATAAAGGTTTGACCTGGAGAAAACATTTGTTCTGTTGTCTTGTGATCTGTACAGGGAGGTGGGGAGGGAGCTAGGAAATGAAGATGTCACCCAGCCCAACCCACCTGACACTGAGCCATCCATAAAGTGTCTCAGGCTGGGAGGAACAGCTCTCATCTTCTCATGAGAGGCCTCACGGTCTTTGCACAGGTCATTAAATAAAACATGTTCTGTGTTAGCAGCCAAGTGCCCTTTGCTTTTTAGTGTCCCTGTTTGTGGAATAGCAGGTGTGTGAGCTTTTGGTGTGGCATCACTGGATCTTGATTCTCCTCTTTCAGTGTGCACCAGCAGCCTGCCTCTCAGATAAGAGCTGGAAAGTAAGGCAGCAGCCACACAAATGGAAAACACACCTTCTTTCTCCTTCCAGACCTATGCAGAGTGAGTTTGTTTATTCTGAGGCTTGCTGCAAGGTAAATCTTTTTTCCAGGCTTTGTAAGTAGGAGACATTTGGGGGCAGACATGTGAAAGAAGAGAGGCACTCTCCTTTACTGGCTGGGTGATTTGGGAAGACTTTCTTGCTGTAATATTCTGAACTAGATATACACATCTGTTGGTGCAAATGTACTGATCCCAGGAGAAGTGAGAACATTTAGAGAACAAAATAAGTGAATAAATGGCTGCTTAATCTGTGTCTTAATGTCACAGACCTTCCCAGTGGAGACCTGGTGAGCTAAAATATGCAGGTATCAAGAAATAATTGTATTTGTAACTGTGCCCTCTGATTCAACAGTTGCAAAAATGCATACTGCAGGTAGCAAAAATGGCCTGGGAATTAAAGTTCCAGAACAAAGGATTTCAGTTTCTTAGGTTGTCAGTCTGAAGAATTTAATGATTACTTAATTTAACCCCATTTAAAAGAGAAAAGTAAGTTCCCTGGTTGGAATAGCTTTTTTTCTCAAATGCACTGCTGAAAGTGTGACAGATTTTGCCAGATGATGACTCAGAGACCTTTTTAAAGAATTAGAAGGAACCCTGAGTGTAAGACTTGTAACAACAAACCTCTGGCTTACTTTTCGTACCTGAAAAGCCTAAAATCCTTTCCTCAAGATCAGCATTACTCTGTGCTTCCTCTCTTTTGAGTGTATTTTCAGCAGGTTGATTTTGTTTTTCCCTGAAAGCACCAACCCTTCAGGAAACCCTTCATGCCAATTCATCCCCTGGCCACATTCATACAGATGATTGTAGAATGCACAGCACCAAAAGAGAGTTTTTTTGCCAAAAAGAGTTCTGTCACACAGTGCATCCTCATCCTCAGGATTTATGTTGCCTCTGTAGTGCACTGTGATGTCCAACTCCTAAACATGATGCATAAATGTATAAATGAAGGAATGTATGCTTTATGCATTTTTCCCCATAAATCCCAGAGGTGTTAATGTGTTGGCATGCAGTAAACAGAGCCTACTGCAAAAAAAATTTAGATTTTTTTACTTTGTTGGATGTAGTCCTCTCAAATGGAATAAAAAGGCTAAGAGACACTCTCAAAGTATTTTTAGGTGTTTATCAATGCCTAAGACTGAACACATATTTATCTGAAGATTTTCTTTAGTGTGGCAAATAGTCCTCACCAAAATTTTCCAAAGTTTTTTGAGCAGCCACTGCAAAGGTAACCAGATTTGTGTTAATTTATATCAGTGGAACTCTAATAAAAGTCTTTAAAAGGAAAAGGGAAGAGACTGTGAAAGTTTATCTTACAATGTCATTCACTAAATTTACTTCAGAATTTTGAGCTCTCGTCAAAGAAACTTCAGAAAATAATCTGAGGATTAGTTGCCAATGAGAAAAATGTGCATCTAAGCAAGTAAAAAGCAGAGGTTTTGGGGTTACCTTGTGTCCGAAATGGAAAGTGCAGAATGAAAAGGTGAAGTCTTGAGTAAAGCAAGCAAAGTATCCCTGGATGGTTTATGCAACAGCATAAAGGTGAGATAAAACTCTCTGAACCGAGATTCCAACAGTGCTAGTGCTGCTGAACTTTGGGTGCCTGCACTCGCTCTAGACCTTGAGCCAATTTCTTATTAAGGGCATGGACAGACTCTGAGTTACATCACAGTATCTGGAGCTGTAAGGAAATAAAAGGACTCTAAGATGACTGAGTTCAAAGTCATAACCTGTTTCAATACAATGGGGTTTTAAAGGCTGACATGTTTTATACATTAACCACAATTGCTTTATTTGGAAGTTCTGCAGACAGTTTGACACAGGCACAAGTCTGGTATCAGTTTCAGTCTAGAAATGCTCCTGACATAGAAAATGAAGCTTTTGTAGTAGGACTCACTGCAATTTACACTGATGAAATCAGTGAGTGGCTTCCTCATTGTCATGTTCTTTGCAATGAACGGTGCTACTTGGAAAAGGTCCATATGTAGATATAAATATACACACACGTGCACTTATATGAGAAACAGAACTATGCTTTTTTAAAAAGTGAAGTATTTGAAATATTCCAGGAATCTTTATCCAGGTGATAGAGCAGATACTGACTGAATATGTGCTGAAGTAGGCAAAAGTGTTCTTTATGCTGGGTATTAAGTGCAGAGAATGGTGATTTGTTACTAAAAAACTGAACAATCATCTTAAAATAGGAAAAAATATATCAAAATTAAGACATTCCAGCCTAGTAATTAAATAATCCCACAGGTTCATCATTTCAGATTGACCCACCAGTATATATTCAAGTGAAATTTAGGAGAACATGGAAAATATGTTCTCAGGCCAAATTCCAGTACAGAGTTTCTCCCCAAGAGAGTTTTAGGACTGTCACAGCTGCGATTAAAAATCCAGGAACATTCACCTCTGTACTCTGCCAAGGACACTGATAAAGCCTTCCCCCAGACTCTTGAAGCCTTGTTTGTCTAGGCTTCTGCTCCCTGGATTGCAGCAGACCTAACAAGTTCCCAGCCATTCCACCTTTCAGTCTATGCCAAGAAACTCCATCTTCCTCTTCCAGGTGTGAGAGGGAGACACAAATAAAATGAGAAAGGAGTGAAGAACAAACTGCCTTCCACAACTAGGTCTGTTGGCCAGTGTTTAGTTTTTTAATTTTGGGGTCGAATCTATCTGTGGCAGAAGCCAACCACATGGTTTCCATTTAGATTTGCTATGAATTTGGTCCATGATTCCTAGTTTAGAGAAACAAGCTTCACAAGCTTCACAGTCTTCTTGGAATGAAGGTTAAAGGCCCTCTAACTGCCACCTGCTGCATTTCACCTAGGGATGCTGCCTTTAAATGTTCACAGCCTCAGCTTTTTAGTACAAATGTAATATTTTCCTCCCCACAGCCTTAAATAGGCATAACTCCTCCTTTACGTACAGTAGTGTGTGGGCAGTGGCTTCCTTTCATTCTCTAGTTTCTTCCAGGTCGTTCCTGAAATGTCATTTGTAAATAATTTTTATGATGGGTTAAAAAGTAAAGTCTGACAGGACTTTGATAAGCAGGATGAAAAGAGATCTCTCTTAACGGTAATGCTAATGATTCCTTATTTTCATGATTCTTTTTGCTATCCAAATTCTACAGAAGCACAAGACTGTGAGTGACCTTATTTTTATTCAGCAGCAGAGAAAATCACCATCATTACTGCTGTTACTGTTTTCATATTTCATAATAACAGAGATGCCTTACTTTCAAAAGCTGGTGATGGTTCCTCTGGAAGGAATTAAGAGGATTTTTGCTGCCACCTTGAAAATTAGTAACTTAAGGAGGATGTGGCACAAATCTGCAAAACCAAGAGTGGCATAGGGAAGGTCAGTAGCTATTGAATGTTTGTCCTGTCTTCTGAATCAAGAACATTTTAAGTGAATCTAGCAGGATTCCGATTCAAAAAGGAGAAAAAGGCAATAGGCTGAGAGAGCTGAGGCTGCTCAGCCTGGAGAAGGGAAGGCTCTGGGAAGACATTAAGGCACTCAGAAACTCACTTGGGCTGAAAATACTTGAAGAATAAAAGAGTATTAAGGGAAAGTACAATATATACTTGCCCAGCTTTACTGTTACCTGAGCATTCCTTATGGCCACAGGTGGGGGCAGCCTTTTGGCTGCCAATGGCTCAGTGTCATTTGACTGAGTACTTGGTATGTTGAGTACTTTGAAAGCTTGGTACAGAGATCTTGGAGCTTACAGGAGTGCTTTGCATCTTTGGGGTTCAGAAGGGAAGTTTTCTTGTTTGTAATAATTTTAGGAGCTCTGAAGAATTTTTCTAATTTCTGTTCCTGATTAGGATGAGGGAACTGCAGCTTTTCTAGCAGCATTGTAGCTGAAACTAAAGTTGGCAAATCAATCAGAAAAGGTACTGAGGTGCTGGACAAGCTTTTCTGTGCTTCCTAAGAACTTGTTCCAACTCAGCATAGTCAGAAATGGAGAGCCTGGGATATTTAGGCTGTTATTTTGTTTAATAATATGTAGCTTGAATAAGTGAAATCATAACATTCTACTGTTGAATGTTATGTAAACATAACAGTATGTTGAACATACTGTTGAATGAGTGCACAAGCATGCCAAGCACACTGCAGAGCAACCATACACACTTCAAAGTGAAATCCTTCTAAGAGGATGTGAGACCAAATGTTCTGTGCTGCAGGTGGATTGGATTGGTGCAGGCAGAATGGAAATGTCTGAAAGAGGGAAGATCTTGAGTGAAAACACTGGTAATGGGGGCAGTGACTCTCATGTTCAGGATCATGGCTTTCTTTTAGACTGTGTGGAAGGAGATCAAAGTGTAAAAGAGCTACAGGGATAACACAAACTGTATTCTGAAGATTCACCTGAATTAATTATTCTTGTTATTGAAAGCAACAACTTATTGAATGAGAATGATTAAGGTAACTTTACTCACCTGGAAGTTTTAGATTTCCTTTGTCTTGAAATGCTTGTGGCACCTGGATGAAGAAGGGCAGGGATGCATAATGAGAAGAGCAAAAGCTTGGATTTTGAGAAGGCTTCTAAGCAGCCATAGTGCAAAGGCAAAGGCGCTTGCATGGATGAAGAGCTGGTCAGAAGATATCCTGATTTTGGCTGGGATAGCTCATTTTCTTTGTAGAAACTGGTACAGCACTGTATTTTGGATTCAACATGAGAAAAATATTGGCAGCACACTGGTGTTTTAGTCACTGCTGGGTAGTGCTTACTCCAAGTCAAAGATTTTTTGATTTTCCATGCTCTGCAAGTGAGGAGCTGCACAAGAAGCTGAGAGGGAGCACAGCCAGGATAGGCAGGACCTGAACTGAACAAAAGGATATTCCATACCACAGAGTAATTCTCAGAACATAAGCTGAGAGGAGTTGGCCAGGAGTCACTGATTGCTGCTGGGGGTTGAGCTGGGCATCAGAGGGTGCTGAGCAGCTGTTTGTGCATAATTTGTTCCTTTGGCTCATTTTGGTTTGGTTTTGTTTTTGTGGGTTTGTTTGTTTTTACTTCGTTTCAATTATTAAACTGTTCTTATCTCAACCCATAAAATGTTTCTATTTTTTTTTTTTTTCTGATTCTCCTCCCCATCCCCCTGTGGGTGGGGGAGAGCAAGCTGCTGTGTGGCAGAGTTACCAGTTGGGCTGGAACTGTGACAGAAGATGAGAAACAGAAAAGAGGAGTGAGTGATCAGTTCCATAAAAATTTGTGCTAAATGTTCAGAACAGAAAAGTGAATCAAATGTGAGACCACACAGGCAAAGGAGTAAAGGAGAAAATCAGGAGTTTTGCTGTTCCTCTGTATCAGTGTATCTGTGTATCTCTTGCTCCTCTGTATCTGCCCTGCATTTTGAAGACCGTGCAGGTTTGGGTCCCTCATCTCCCAGAGTTGCAGATGGGAACTGGAAGCAGTCCAGACTTGGATCTGTGGTCTGACCCAGCAGACACCGTGCTGTTCCCATGTCTGTGTGTGGCTGTATCGTGCCAAGCAGATGGAGATGTGTGAGCTTGACAGAAGGAACAGCCAGGGGATCAGCAGATCCAGCCTCAGAGCTGAGGCTCTGAACTCATACGGTTCCTGACATTTTCAGAGAGTCAGCTGTAATCGTGCTCCATGTCAGAGGGCTTAGTCACAGCCTTATTTATTGAAAACAATATTTTTAACACTATTTCTTCAAAGTAACGGTGACATTTTTACCTTTTGAAGTGAGTTCAAGGCTATGAAACTTCCTTTTTTTTTTCCAAAGAGGATGGATGCTTACTTTTTGCAGGAGGATTAATGATGTTTCAGCTACTGTATTATGTCTTCCTAGAATAAAGGCTGCTGGAAATTCCTTTCAGTTCTATGAAGGTGCAATTAGCTGGGTTTCAGAGAGCTGTCTTTTTTTAAATTTATTTTTATTGTAAGCGCCGGAAGCAGAGTTCTCTATCATTAATTATAATAGAGAAGATACATTCTGTCATTTTAAAAATTTATACCTGACTGTCTACCTTCCTGTAACGCATATTTTTCTTCTTATTGTTCTACATATGTGGTTTTGATTTGGCACAATCATTAAGCATCTCTTATCCTATGCTGGTAGTAGTAATTCTAGAGTTAACATGCGTGTTGATGCAAGTTATTCTATCTTTTCTCACAATTGTGCATATCTTTGTGGAAAGGGTAATTTCAATACATTTATTTTTACGCATTTGTTAATTTGCATATTGCAGAATATCAAATGTATGAATCTCTGCTTAATTGGGAGTTGTGTGTTGATTCCTTGCAGGGAAGACCACCCCCTGAAAGGCTACTCAAATCCACTCCAGAGGTTAATACACATCTTGGATTCTGTGCACAGAATTAGGTGAAATGGAGAGGCCTCTTAAAAGACGAATTCAAGCAAGGGCTCAACTCAATCAACAGCAGTAACCATGCAATTGTTTCAGTTAGAACAAAGAGGAAATTCCTGAGGTACTTAAGGAATTTCTGGTTGTAGAGAACACTACCTTAAGTAGGTGGGACAAGATAGTGTTCCCTGGCATTACTGGCTTAAAATCTGACAACAATAGGTGCTGTGTCAAGTGTGGTGAAATGTGTGATGTGGCACTTCAGTGTGAATTGTAGCTGCTGAAGCGGTACCTCAGCACTGGTTTGCCTCCACTGGTTTGGAGCATTTCAGCTGGCATAGCTGAAATGCTCCAAACTCTCACAGGATAATATTTTAAGGACATAATTTTCTCTAGGTCTTACATATTTTATTTATTATTTTTGGGCCCATTTCTGATACTGAGAACCCCATAGCTGAGGATGACTTGATTTCACAGCAGCTCCTTTAGTTGTTCCCATCAATTGAAATGATGTATTTGTAGTCCAGCTCTGTCCTTTTTTCCATTTGGGAGCAGGGCTGTCATTTTTGCAAGAACTATCATAAGAACAAGAGCAAAAAAACGTCTACAAATAAAAGCTAGGAGTTGGTTCTTGTAGACTATCCTGTAGGTTAAAAAGCACATGGAATTATTTTTTTTGTAGGTTAGTGATAGATTTGTGAACACTAAGGTACTGTTTTCATAGAATGTTAAGGGTTGGAAAGGACCTTAAAGATCAAGTTCCAAACTCCTGCCATGGTCAGGGGCACCTCTCTCTAGACCAGGTTACCCAGAGCCCCATCCAATTTGGCCTTGAGCACTGATAGGGGCACCCACAACCTCACTGGGCAACCTGTGCCAGTATCTTGCCACTCCAAATCTGCCTCTTTCAATTTGTAACCATTACTGCTTACTCTATAACTACCACTCCTGATGAAGAAGTCCCCTCTGGCTTCCCTGTAGCCCCACTTCAGATACTAGACGGTTGCTGTGAAGTCTTTTCATGATGAACAGCCCCAACATTCTCAGCCTGTCTTCACAGGTGAGGTGCCCCAGTCCTCTTAGGAAATTTGTGGCCTCCTTTGGACTCGCTCCAAGAGCTCCTTGTCCTTCTTATGTTGGGGTCACCAGATCTGGATGCAGCACTGCAGGCCTCACCAGAGCGGAGTAGAAGAGAATCACCTTCAACCTTCTGGCCACGCTGCTTTGGATGCAGCCCAGGATTCGCTCGGCTTTTTGACACACCTTTTTAAAGGCTGGCGGCTGGAAATGAGCTGGTTCAGTAGATGGCACTCTGTCCTTTGGCTTGGCACTTCCGTCGCCAATAAAGCATCAAAGGTCCCTAATTATTGGATCCGCCGCTGGAGCTGCACGGTCTCGGGGCGGCAGGAGCGCAGGCAGGACAGCTTTGGGTAGCCGTGCCCGCCCGCTTCCCCCGCCTCCCGCGGCACATCTCTCTCCCCTGCGCCCCAGGTTCGGTGGATTTCGCGGGGCGGGGCGGGGCGGTGTCCCGGGCGGTGCGGGCCGGGCCAGGCGCTCTTATTGCGGGAGGGACGGACGGACGGAGGGAGGGCGGCGGCGCCGGAGCGGTACCGGCGGGCAGCGCACGGCCGCCATGGGGCGGTACTCGGGCAAGACGTGCCGCCTCATCTTCATGCTGGTGCTCACCGTCGGCTTCTTCGTGGCCGAGCTGGTGTCCGGCTACCTGGGCAACTCCATCGCGCTGGTGTCCGACTCCTTCAACATGCTCTCGGACCTCATCTCCCTGTGCGTGGGGCTCTCCACCGGGCGCATCGCCCGCCGCAGCCGCCGCGGTCCCCGCGCCACCTACGGCTACAGCCGCGCCGAGGCGGTGGGAGCGCTCAGCAACGCCGTCTTCCTCACCGCGCTCTGCTTCACCATCCTCGTCGACTCCGTCCTCCGCCTCGCCCGCCCCGAGCCCATCGACGACGCCCAGCTGGTGCTCATCGTCGGCACCCTCGGCCTGGCCGTCAACATCGTGGGGCTCCTCGTCTTCCAGGACTGGGGCTCCTGCTGCCGTGGGCGGCGGCGCTGCCCCGCTCCTCCCGCGGCCGCCGCGCTGCCGGCCGTGCCCGGCGGCACCCCGGACGGCCAGGAGGATGAAGCAGGTGCCTTTCGGCTGCGCTTCGCCTTCCCCTCGCGTCCCGCATCCCTCCCTGCCCTCAGCATCCTTCTCAGCCTCCCGCTCCTTTCCGCATCCCCTCTCTCCCTCTCGTTTTCCCTCGGGACCCGCCGAGCTGTTGGCCCAACCCTCTGTGCCCTTTCGGAGCCACCCTTGGGCCCGGGGGGGTTTCACTGGGCTCAGTCTAAGCCGCCTCTTTCACCTTGTACTTTACCCCGGGCTGCTGGGTGTCCCCTCGGGATGGGGGAAGGAGGCGTTGCCCAGCGAGCTGCATAGCAAATGTTCTGGCTTGTTTTTGTTTTTCTTCTTGTCATCTTTGAAGTAAGTTGGTTGTGAGAAGGTTGATGTTTTTTCTGTTTGTAGAACTTGTACACAACACAGCGTTTCTTCTTTGAATGCAGGTGATTCACCAAACGACCAAAAGAGCCCTGAAGTGGGGTCTGAGAAGAAAAAAGAGAAAAAGTCTGAAGCCTTGAACATCAGAGGTATGGCATAGGGGTATACTGCTAATTTTAAATTTAACTTCAAACACTTTATGGTTTTCATTCTACACTTACATACACACCCACAAATATCAGCAAGAAAGGGAAAAGTCCAGGACTCTTCTATGTAATTGGATCCAGTCATCTCTATCAGAAAGATTTTGATTGTATGGAATAGCATAAGTAGTAACAAAATAGTGCCATGTTGATTTGACTTTGAGTATGCTCTTGTTTTGATTTTCATTCTTAGAAGAGTGCAGCTGGACATTTGGAAAGGACACAAACCCTGTTGCACTAAGCTCAAGTCATTAGAGGCTTTACAGGAAGGTAACACAAGTGCATCTTTGAGTGTACTGATGTAGTAGTTGAGCAGTTTTCAACCCTAAAATGTTTTTGGGCAGAAAACAAACCCTTCTAAATCCCAAGGTTGACAATCTTTTGTTGTCAGCATAAGGAAAAGGGTTCTGAAACTAGTGCTTCAGCATGGTGTTTTTGCAGGTGTGAACCTATCTCTGTGAGAGTGTGTGACAGGATCAGCCCCTTCCTATGTTGTAATTTGGCAGGTCTCTGGGAATCTGTGGAGTGAAACATAAAGCTGCTCCTAGGAATAAATTATCCATGTGTCTCTCCCTGTCTGTGTAGGTGTTTCTATGCATGCATGTTTATGTACCTACTCTGAGCAGAGCCAAAAGCAAAGGTCTTTGAGGATATGAAATATTGAGTTTGTCCCCAGGGAAAGGCCTGTCAGAAACCTCAATCAGAACAGTACTTTCAGGTTTCTTTTGGTCACCAATCAGCAGCTGATATTCCCCCAAGGTTGTGTGAGATTGCTTTGCATGAATTTGATTGAGAGGTCAATGTGGCAGTCAGGCATTTGGCTTTGCTGGTTGTTTTTGTGTGTGTCTTTCAAAAGTGTTTGCAGAGCTACACAAATGCATATATAAGGGAAGATGATTTGGAAAATCAAACTGTGTGCTAGAGCCACAACACTTTCTTGAATGTCTAGAAGTTGGTGGTATGGATATTGTGGCATTATAGTGGTAAGATTACTGGAGCAAGATAAGCAAACTGTCACACTCAGGGATGGAGGAGAAAAGAGTAAGGAGCCAATTACTTTAGAGAAGGCCTTGCTTGCCTGAACCCACAGTGCTTAGGTATAAAGATGCTGGAAGCCTTCAAAAAGTGTCTGAAGGATAAGGAATTTCATGACAGTTGTTTTAAGATACATGCCCTCTTTGATTTTTAAAAAGAAATTTTAAAGTGTTACTTTAGTATATCACCTTTGCAAAATCTATTTTTATTGTCTTTATAAATATTCCTTGCTTCTGTAGTCATAAAATATATCTTCAATATTGATTCAATCCATATTCTTCCTTTTAAGTTACTTACAAGCTAACTTAAATTAGCTAACTAGCAAGTTACTTCATAGTCACCTGGCAAAAAATTCTTTCGTTGTGGAACTGAACCCTTCCTGAAAAACATGGTTGGACAAAATGGACTGGCAGAGGAATGGCTTCCTTGATTTTATAACTGGTGGGAACAAAAATCTGTGGGTTCTGTCTGGCAGGATTAATTATTGTAGTGTGAAATTATTGCTTTAACTGTTTGACCATACGCAGAATAGTTCAGTTAAACTTTGGAATGCAAGATGTTGGAAACTGCTACCTATGGTCTTACCATACTGACTTCATTTAGTAAAAGTTCATTTTTCATTCCAACTTATAATCATAGCTTTTGGGATTTGATAGGGAAATGGATACCTTTCTTTTTGAGCCCTAATTCTGTGATGCATTACCAGGATGTACATATTAATGATGTTAAGAATGTAAAATAAACATTTTCCCAAATTCTGTATTCTCTACTACTAATTCATCAAAATTCTGACATAGTTAGGTTTTTTTCCTTAACTCTAAAGGAGGCTTTCTGAAACATTTTCCTGTTCTTTATAAGCTGTGCTCTCTTGTTAGTTGCCTGGGCAATGCAACTGCATCCTGCCTGTCCCTCTTGTTAGTGCAACAGCTGATAGCCCGTGCTGAATCAGAGCTATTTGTAAATGAAAAGGAAACACTGCAACACTGTCAGGAGGAGTAAAACCCCGTGGTAGTCTGCCAAATGGGGCAGAACATGCCTGACTCCAGCAGAAAGAGCTGGACTCGCCAGGAGTTCGTGCTTTCTTATCTGACCCAAGTGATTTGGAGGAGCTCCAGAGGTTGTAGCTTCATTTCTCACACAGATCAAGGTGCATGGCAAGGAACAGCAGCATGGGTAGAGTTCTAGGGCTGATCCAGTACCGAGCATCATCAAAACTCTTTGCTGTGTTGTTAGTGAGCCTTTAACAGCTTCTCACTTTAAAGTGTATGTGATAGGGTTGTTAAAGAGAGGTGGTTCATTTCCTTCTCTCACAGCCCCCAAACAAAAAGAACTGACAAAGAAATTTACTTCATACAGAGAGAGATGTTCTGAATTCAGGTGTGGGTTGGAATAAAATCTGAGTCTGAACAGTAAAAACAAACAAAACTGGAGCATGTTTGAGCAGTGATGGGAAGAGGGAAGTTTATGTTATGTAGTAAAAAGAAAAAGAAGAAAAAGGCAATTCTTGGATTATTGTAACTCTATGGCAGGAAGACTTGCTTTAGTCATTGTAGTTTAAAGACCAGCTAAATATGTCACTATAAATGTGTTACCTGTTTTGTTTTTTTACCTTTTGTACAAAACCATCCTTAAGATGTAAAAAGAGGTACCCAGCATTCCTTTCAGAGTAGTCTAGGCACTAAACCATGTGACTGACTCTAGAACTAGATTCTGATTTTTGACAGGTCTGAAGGCTAGTAGTATCGATGGAACAAGGTTTAATGTGACTGGTAATCAAGTTTGGTCTAAAAATTGGAGTCCGAGGATATTTGGAGTCAGCTTAGATTTCACTTAGGCAATTTTTCAGATTTCAGCAGTCACAGAAACTGGTGGGGGAAGGTAATTGTTCCTGGGGGTGGTCTGCAGCTCTCAACTTCCAGGGTAGAATGGAAAGATTTAGTCATAAATTTTTAATTTAGCATGCCAGGATCTGTTAATAATCTTCATGCAATTAAGCAAGCACATTTTGTGTTACCATGGCATTGCAGTTGGACAGCAATTGCTAACATACCCTACATACTTAATAATGCATCCCACTCAAACAGCAGTGCTTCAGAGTCAGTATTTCCCTTGCTGTTTTTTCCAAAAGCTGTTATTGAAAACTTTGGTTATGATATTAATGGCTGGCATATTAGATTCTTCATGTCAAGTGAAACATATTTGAAAGCCTCAGCGTTACTCTTCCCCCTAGAAAAAAAAAAACACAACATGTCAAAACAAAGCAAAAAACCCCAACCCTGCCCCACTAATGGAAATTGTGCTGTTTGTTCCAGGTGTTCTTTTGCATGTTATGGGAGATGCACTTGGATCTGTGGTCGTGGTAGTTACTGCTACTATCTTCTATGTACGTCCTCTGGGGAATGCTCCATGTAATTGGCAGTGCTACATTGATCCAAGCCTGACAATAATTATGGTGTTCATCATCTTGTCTTCTGCATTCCCACTTATGAAGGAGACCTCAACTATTCTGCTGCAGATGGTCCCCAAAGGTGTTGATATGCAGCTACTGAGTAAGTCAAATTTGTTGTTGAAATGCTGTAAGTTTTAATGGAGTATTTCAATGCATATGTTATTTGTGGAATGACATGTTTGGATTATTTACTCATAATAGCTCTAAATTCTCAAGAACTGTGAGAAATAATCACATGCCTGTGTCCTAGCAACATGACTCAAATCTCTCTGGATTAGTTAAAGCATGCATTTTGAGAATGTGGTGTTCCAACAATATATCAAACATAGCAGGTCTTGAGCTGTTAATGCTTTGTGTAGGTTATTTGTGAAAGAAACAACTTTGAGTTACAGTCTTTTCCAACCATGCAGTGGCTGTTTCCAAAAAGCTTCCAAAGCATCTTAGAAATTTCCATTAAGGTTGGTTAAAGTGGTAGCTTTCAGGTGCTGTTCACACAGATTCATTGTGGAGTAACACTGGGTATTTCTGGAATTCCCTCATGCTCAGGGCTTAAGGAAAGCAGGAGATGTGGGGTCTTGATGGAGGAAGTGATGCTGTAATATTTCCCCCTGTGAAGAGCTGGTAAATTGCTACTAGGGAGCCTGAGGGATGGGTGAATCCAGAAGGAAGGATGCTATGTTCATCACCTGGCAGCTGAGCTGAAGGCAGCTGGGAGTAGACACGTTGTATCAAGTATATCTCTTTTATAATGATAATTTTGACACTGCTGCATTTGGATAGGGTGCCTAGTGAGCCAGCTGATGATTGGCCAGTGCACCAAAGCCCCTAATACCTTTCCCTTATGCCTTCCAGCTGACAGGCTAGCTCGTGTACCAGGGGTTAGCAGCCTCCACGAGGTGCACGTCTGGGAGCTTGCAAGTGGGAAGAACATTGCCACTCTTCACATCAAGTGCCAAACCCCTTCTGACTACCAAGATGCTTCTTCCAAAATGCGGAGGATTTTCCACGAGGCAGGAGTGCATTCCGTGACCATCCAGCCCGAGTACGCCGACCACAGGACCTTACACCTGCAGTGCAGCTCGCCCTGCGTCTCCAAAGCCTGTGACTCTCACCTGTGCTGCAGCCAGAGGGAGCCCCCCCGGGCTGAAACCAATGGCTACAGGGAGAAAAGTGGAAGCCCCATTTCTGCACAGCACAGAGACAGTGGTTCAAGGAAAAGTGACGTTGAAATCCCTATGGAGGACCCAGAGGCAGAGGAGAGAGTCAAAAACGTGAAAAATTGTGACGTGTCTGATGACAAAGCACAGTTGGGTAGTACAAGATTTTAGGCAGTTTGCTCTGTTCTGTGTCATGCTCTCATGGAGCAAACACATCCTGGTAGGGTAAGGGGGCACCTGTGGTTGTAGCTGAAGTTGGTGAGGCAAAAAGATTTCTGTGCTTTAGCTGTAAACCAAAATACACCTAAAACCCCCTTGTACCTGAAATAAGGATTAAGATTTCCATCAGGGCTGTTGGATTCATGTGATTTTTGTGATGCAGCCTTACCCAGTTCCTTGCCAAACTGAGGCTGAATGCCTGCTATTAGAGTGGATGGGGTGTATTGCTCTCTGTCTGCACTGATGTTTGCAGTTCATGGCCTGTAGCACTGGGAAAGAACCTCTGGCCTTTCCTGCTGGGATGAGCTGTTTCTTGAAAGCCCTGTGGCCAGTTAATGATTGTACTGGGCTGAAGTACTGTATGTTTATAAAGGATTTCAGTAGAGATGCTTTACTGCTCTTTAAACTCCATTTCTGCATGGACAATTCATTTTTAACAGTAACAATTCTGGCCAGTGGAGTTTGTGAATGAAATTAAGAGTGTCTAAGGGGAAGCACTCAGGAATTTTGACTTGTGTTATTTTCTTGATCAACTCCTACATTTAGGGACAGAGCAGAAGCTGGTCTTGCTTCTCTATAGGTAATACTGGAGTCCCAGCCTAATCACAGATGAGTGTGTTGAGGAGTAGACTGCTTGTCATGAAAGCAAAAAGTACCTACTAACCTTGTCTGTACTGATTGTAGCAAATGGAAATGCAGGCAGTCATCCAATTAACTTTTATCTTTTTCACTGTTGTGATTGTACAACTAAGTCTTTTAAAATTCTTCTTATCCTTCTCCTGACAACACAAGTTCCAAGAGCCATGGTCTATTTCATCATTGTGCAGGATGACTGCATTGTCTTTAACACTGAGTCTGTCATTATTCATGCTGAATAAATAAGCTAATGTGTTTATTACCAACAGTTGAAATTCTGCAATTCTATAATTAAGGCATAATTTAATATTGTATTAATTGAGGAAGCACCTTTAAAGTCTTGTATGCAGTATTATCACTTACAGGGAGCTTTAAAAACATTAAACCAGGACATTTTTCCTGGTTTGGTCTCAAATCATTTCTTGTTGGTTGGTTTTAAAGGTCTTGGTGCCTTGAACCCTACCCTGTGCCCTGGCCCTCCTCCCCCTGCCCAAAGGTGTATCTCAAAGTGTATTTAGTGAAGCAGTTCACTATCTTTTTGCTGCTTGCTCTTTCTGAAGGTATGAAAAGGTGCTCTAAGGAAAACAAGGTGATGTGCCCTGTCACCAGTGCTGGATTTCAGCCTGGTGTGGTCCTCAGATTTCTGGGAGGGGAAACCAACTACTCAATCCACACTGAGTCTAGTGCTTGGTCTCCCTGGCTATGCAGATCAGATCCAGAAGGTTCCAAATATATTTTGCTGGCAAAAGCAGCCTTTCAATGGTCTGTGTGGCCTGGACAGGCTGTTTTATCCATCCATTTACAGGGCCACCTTTGTAAAATAGCGGTGTTTTTACCTCAGTGACACCTTAACAGAAAGGGCAAATTGATTTCCAGCCTGGGCTGGGAAAATACCAGGACCTCCTTGTAAGGATGACTTAAAAGCAGACAATTCCTTATTAATAAAGATGATTGCAATAATTCAATGAATATTGAAACACAGCAGGGTATTTTACTGCTTGGAATGTAGTATTTACTGAAGCAGTGATTTCAGTCTAAATAGTACATTTCTAGAATTATAATTCTCCTTTTAAACACATTTTTGGATGAATTAAAATATTTTATACCATTTCATTGCAAGTTTGTATCATACAGATTAACCTATTTGTTAATATAATTAAGAGCTTGATCCTCCAGCCTCTTTGATTCCGTTGGCAGCAGCAGGATCTTGCTTGGCAGTTACTGCATGAGTTAATGTAAATCAGGAAACATTGTAAGAATTGCTCTGCCTTTTAAAAGCAAGTGCCATGAAGTAATACAGCCCTTTCTTCTGTTTTTTTCCCCCCCCTCTTTATTTTCATCTGTGATGATGCTTTGAGGTAAATAACAAATATATTTATCATGTTTTTGAGAATTGGAATAGAAATCTCCTAAAATAACAGCAAAGTCTATGGGGGAACTCTCTTCCCAGATATTATTTAAAACAAGCACCCTTTTATAATTAGGCGTAATTATTTGTATTTTAAATCAGGCAATTTGGTATATATGTGTATGTATATATATACATATTTTTTTAAATGGTTGAAAGCTGGAATGGCAGTATTTACACTGGAATTAAAGAAAACTAGTCTGTATGATGTTGGGGCATATGTGAAAATGGACAGTTTTTATTCTTCAAGTGTTAAAACCGTGGCAATGTATTTTAAAGAACCTTTAAAAGTGTTGTAACCTGAAAATACAATGATATACCATTCTTAAACTTTATTTTCTCTTGTCTGGTTGAATGTACTGTAACTGCTGCTTGTGAATAAATGGGAAAATACCAGAGATTATAGAAATCTTTACACCTAGAAAACAAACAGGTTTAAAATTTGCTTTATTACTTAAGCAAGCAAAACCAACAGAGCTATGTTATTTATGAAATAAACTTTGGTTTTGTTTTTTTTGTTTTTTTTGTTTTGTTTTGTGTTGGGACTTTCAGGGTATTCAGCTAAAGTTTTTGACCATCTTTACCTTCCTTTGAGTAACAGAATATTTTTCTCCTGTACTGTGTGTCCCCTCTCTGCTTCTGTGGGACACTCCATTCCAACCCGTGTGTATTTTGTATTGGCCTATTTCCCTTCAGTTCTTGGCATATCTCTTCTGATTCTGTTGAAGCAGGCTTCCTTCATTCTGAGATGCAGTATATTTCCATGTTAGCCCTTATCCATGGGCACTTGTTCTAAATTCAGTTTTGCAGTCTATTGCACTGTTATAAAAGCTCTGTTCTGGCCTCTTTAGCTGAGTTTCTTTGTTTCCCTCCCTATCAAAAGCAGGTTGATTGTGCTGCTCTGTCCTCTTCAAGCCCTGCCTTATGATTGTCTCTCTTGGTTTTTGGGTTCTCTTGCAGTGGCTGTCCCTTCTGTCCATTGCTGCTGGTGGCAAAGGAAATCTGCCAAATTATGTGTGATTTTTAAGTGGTTGTCCAGCTCCTGTGGATGTGATTCATAGCCAGTCCTACATGTGACCTAGTAGGATGATGACAAAGTCAGATCATTCTGCAGTAAAAGTGAAACCTGGAATAAGATAACATGGCACTGAAAGCAAAAGCAATTTACTGGCCTTCATCAGCTGTGTGCCTTTTCTTAAAGGGAATCAATTCTTTGCCACCTTTTCATATCTGCCAAAAGTGCCAATTTGATTTTAAATTTTTTTCTTCTTCTGAAACACTCTAAATGCAGGTATTGCCTTTATTCTTCATTATAAAGAAAACTGGTACTATTTTCAGGAATATTGCCTTTGTTTTTCCAGTTTTCAGTTGACTTCCTTTTCCTTGCTTTCTTTTCAATACTTACCTTGACTCATAGTGCAAGTGTATTTTTTCCCTCTTCATGTTTTTTTTCATTGTCTCTTCAATAAAAGCAGGATGGTTTTGATAGCCTGGTCATGGTGCTCTACCAATAACACAGTTTAAAAATACCTTTTTATGCTCTGGTTTCATTTTTGCACTCCATTCCATTAAAATACATCCACTTTCTGGTCACTGATGCAGACCAGTTTTTTACCTTTATTTTTTGCTATTCTTTCCCTCTCCCATTCCGGATTATAATGCTTCCTGTCCTGAATGCTCCCTTTTATTCTGAACTTTGGAGGGAATGTGCTAGGACCTGGATTTTTCCCAAAGAGAAGTTCACTACCCAAGCTCTATGGATGGCTTGATGTGAGCTACTCTGAGGACTATTTTGTGTCCTGTGGTTTCTGTAGAAGTGTTATTTAAGTATCCATCCTGAGATATGAACACATGTGTTTATGCACAATTAAACTCTTTATTAACACTCTACCTGAATCAGCTTCTTAAGAAAAGTGGATTTTTAAACCTGGGAAGGTGTAATGAAATCAGGAGGATTTGTTGATCATTCATTAACATCTTGGGGGAAAGCTTGGTAAAAGCTAATTCAAAAGCTATGAACATTCCTGTAAGTTCTGCTATTTACCCTGCTGTAGAGTGGAAGCACTTTCTATGTTAAATACTTTATTTGAACAGTGATACCTTGATGTGAGGATGTCCCTGTATAAGATTGTTACATTTATGGAGCTGTGTTGCTTAAAAGTTTCCTCCAATTTTTCTGTTCCTTATGTGATTTAATGTGCAAAGTGTAATTTCCATGATTGCTGAATCTCACTGTGGTTTTATTAACCATTAGTGAGAAATCTCTTAAAGTTTTACATACAGCTATATTTTTATCAAAATGAAGTTTGAATGTCTTGTAAATAAAGTGTATTTTTAAATAAAAATTTGTTCTGAGCTTGGTGTATGCTACAATAGTGAGCTTGTGTCTCTGGATAATTTTAAGACTTTTGTATGAGTGAAATTTGTTCTTGTCCAGTGTTAATGTTATGTTAATCCTCTGTTAATGTTATATTAACATTAACTGTTAATACAACAGTTAATGTTGCAAATTTTGTATGTATTTAGAAGAGAAGGGGATCAACACTCAAAAGCTTTTTTTCTGCAAGTAGTCTTGCATTTTGCCTCATGGAGAAAGTTGAGTGTGCATATTGTGATTCTCAGTCCTGGGTTTCCTGACCTGAATGTACTGGCTAGAAATGGGATGAGGTCTAACACTACAACTTTAGGTGCTCTTTTTGGAGCAGCAGTTCTGGAGGTGCCCTCATATGTTCCTCTCTCCTTAGCATCAGTATCAGGTACCTGCCACCTGGTCCCTACCCTGTTGTGTCCAACTCTCCAGTTGTTCTCATCCCTACTCTTTTAATTAACAATTATCAATGAGGAGGCAGTGGTTATTGTGCTTGGATTTTGTGGAGTTTTTTTCTTGTTTGAATCTGTCTGGGTGCAGATATTACATAGATGCTCCATAAGAAATTCAGTTCATATTTGGCCAGCATATTGCCTGTGCTTTTGTGTGTGGTTAATGTTACTCAGAGTGTAGATGATGGATGACTAGTGATTTGGAAGACAGAACTGAAAAATTTTAAAGCAATTCCTCACAAAATTAGAATTATACATAGAGAATGTTAAGGGGAATGGACCTTAAGCACTACTTAGTCCTTCCCCTCCTGCCATATGCAGGGGTATCTCCCACTAAACCACGTTCCTCAAGGCCTTACCTAACCCATTCTCAAACTCCAGGGCTGGTGCATCCACAAAACTCCCTGGGCAACCTGTTCTAGTGTCTAATCACCCTCACAGTAAAGAATTTCTTCCTAATATCTATAACCTAATATCTAACCTAGATACCCCTCTTTCAATTTGTACCCATTATTCCTTGTCCTATCACTGCAGTTCCTGAGGAAGAATCTCTCTCCAGCTTCCCTGTACCCCCATTTCAGACACTGGAAGGCTGCTATGAGGTCTCTCCACAACTTTCTCTTCTCCATGATGAACAGCCTCACATTCCCAGCCTGTCTTCCTAGGCAAGAAGGTGCAGTCCTATCAACTTTGTGGCCTCCTCAGAGTTGCTCCAGCAGCTCCATGTCTTTTGTTGTGCTGGGGACCCCAGAGCTGGAAGCAGCACTGCAGGTGGGGTCTCACCAGAGCAGAGTAGAGGGGGAGAATAACCTCCTCTGACCTGCTGGCCATGCTGCTTTGGATGCAGCCCAGGATATCTTTTGCTTTCTGGGCTGCAAGCACACATTGCCAGCTCTTGTTGAATTTTTTATCCACCATCACCTCCAAGTCTTTCTCTGCGTGGCTGCACTCTCCACTTCTCTGCCCAAACTGTGGGTGTGTCTGAGATTACCATGACCCAGGGGTAGGACCTTGCATAGGAACAGTTTCCCTGCTGCACAGACTGACATAAGAGACTTGAAATGTCAGGAGTTCTCTACACAGAGGCCCTTATTTTGCATGTCAGTCTTTTTTGTGCAGAAGGTGTTTTTCTACCTTAGAGGTCAGCTACTGTTTTGGTACTTTTGTACTCTCCAAGAAGCCAGAGAAATAGGAGGTGTTTGGGCTGGATGTGGTAGATCGTGTTTTTAAAACAGCTTCTAAAAAAAGATCCAAGATCTGTAGAGCTACTTATGCATTTAATATAAATTATGCAAAATATTTATGCATTCAAGATGTTTATTTGCAATTACAGTTTGTTGTTTTCCCAAATATATGGTTTTAAACCTACACCTTTCTGCATGGACATTTTAGGTGGCTGCTATGGATTCCCCACAAACGGATGCATGTCTATCTGCTGAAGGAAAGCGCTTTCTGATCTGGTGGAAATCTTGTTCTGACCCAAAGCTGTAGTAAGAAGTGAGGGAATAACAGTGATCACAAATGGGGGATGAAGGGTCAGGTAAATTCTCTGGCAAATTTAGAATATATCTGGGGAGCAGTTAGTGAATCTTCCAGTTAAGATAAAGTGGAGGTTCAGTAAAACAGAGTAGGAAATGGGCAATGAAATGTTAATGGAAGGTAATGAGGTATTCATCAGGGATGAGTAAGCCTCTGTTTCTTAAAAGACCCAAGCTTTGCCCTCTAATTCAAGTATGGAATTTATTGTTGAGTCCTAGTAATATTTTGCAGGCAGAGAGTTATTTTGCTGTAAAATGGTAGCTGGAAAAGCATAATTGCAATGCCTACCATCAGCTCTTTAGAGAGCCACTGGAGGTTTGTGGTTGAACTTGTCTCTGCTGAAGTGACATTGGCTGTCTGATGAAAGAAGCACATATCTTGGTCAATAGAGATAGCAGGCATTTGAGCAACCATGAATTGTTATCAGCTACTTGTATAATAGTCAATTGTACCTGGAGACATTTCCAGGCTCAGAGAACAGCCGGTACACAAAAGCTTGTATCTGTGCTAGGGAGATACTCTAGCAGAGGGCAGCTTCCTGCTGAGCACCAGCTCAGATTAACTCCTTGACTCTGGATTGTGCCTGGGAAGGGCCGGGAGAGCAGTAATTGACATGGGCTGGGAAATGCCTGAACACCTTACTAATACAGATTATCATGGTTCATTCCCAGTTTTGATTTAATTTGCCAATATTTGGGATGAGGGCCTTGGCCCCTGAGCCTCCACTTTTTTTGCAAGGTAGCAGAACCTGCTGGTAGAAAAGGAGATGAGGCTGCTGGTGGTTTCTTGGGCTCTGGGGTGGAGGGGTTTCCTGCCTTTCCTCTGCATCAGTGCACAGGGCAGGCTGGGTGGGGACAGGCTGCCCTGGTGCTGCAGCAGTGCAGTCAGCAGATAACGCTATCAGCCCGGCCGCTTGCACGGCTCTGGCAATGAAAGGTGCAAGGCAAGTGGCACGTTCGATATGGCACTGCCCTTTGCTTTACCTCCTTCCAGCCCTAGTACGTTCTTGGGTTTGTTTTTTATTTTCAATGCTCACCCATGTTTAATAAAGCTCTGTGTCTTTTTAACCATACATTGCTGACCACCTTGTGGTGAGGAGGTGCAAACAAAACAATGGTAAGAGGCTTCAGGGTACATGTGGGGAAATAACCCAGTGATGACTTCAAACAAGTCATTGACATGACACAGCAGGTCCACAGCCTAGAGTACAGAAAATTCTGCAACTAAAAGATTGCATAATTCAAGAGTTAGAAAGCAATCCTTTTTTTTTAAATAAACACCTTAAAATCAGCTTTGTAAAAAAGATCTGATGTGGATGAGCCGATCCCCCATGCTATAAACCAGGAAGTACAACAGGCAGTGGGAAATCAGCACAGTGAATGCCATGACACCTTGCAGAGCAGCATTCTCTTTAATTATCTGTTTCTTTTTAGGGTTCCCATATCAAGTAAGGATGGTAGCCTTTCTACATACCTCAGTTTCCTTTGCCAAAACTGGTCACAGAAAGTGATTTTTTATAGCTGGGCTTTAAGTGTCCAGCAGTGTGCAGGGTCTACAAAACACCTACCAGCAGCACAGTACTTGCAGCTCTTTGTGCTGCTTGGTACACACTTCAAACAATTTCCCCCAAATGATTTGGTGACATTGCCATCTGGGAAACACCCTTCAACTGGGAAACACCCTTCAACTCATGAGCATCTCTGGTGTGCAACTTCTAGGAGTGTAAGAGGGTGTTCAGTGAGCCTAGTATTGCCTGGGTCTAACTTGATAACTCATGAGAGGGGGAGAGAATCACGGCCCCCAAGGCCTTTGCATGGTGCTCCCCATCCCTCACTGAGGAGGAAGAAGCTTCTCCCCACAGCCACACCAGCTCTGGGAGAGAACGCCTGTGCTGGAGCATCTGCTCCACACATCTGTGCCTGTGCTGTGGCAAAGGGATGTTGGGCATCCCCCAGGACAGGCGGGGGATGGAGAAGGATCAGCTGTTCATGGGGAAGGATTTGCTGAGGCTTTCAGAGAGGGAAGAGTGGGAGCCTGGGGAGCTCCCTTAGCGGCCCCCACAGATCCTGTTCTCTGTCACCTTGTTGCATTTTGGCTATAGGAGCAGCAGAAAGGATAATGCAACATAGTCCCTCATGTAATGGAGAAGCAAAGGAGAGCTTTACTTAACGAAAGACTACACTTATATAGAACAGTTTGTGCAAAACAGAATAGAAAAGACTCATTGGTCCAAGAAGGCAACACCTCTTCAAAAACATGCTGTCTGCAAAATATCACGTAGTACACATCTTCAGCAGGTGTTTAATCATTGTTAAAATTTCTTGTTCTTGAGCAGCCTGAGAAAGAGCTGCTTTCTTGGCTCCCAGCAGTGTCCTAACAACACCATCTGTGCTTTCCAGCATAATTTCTGAGGCCATATAGAAGTGGGCAGTGGTGTAGGCATCTTTCTGCCTCCTACTCCTGATGCTTTTTACTTGAAGGGAAGTGGCTTACTTGAAAATGTGTTGAGGCTTTTTTACAAGTTCCCTTGATTCCCATTGTCTCCAGACATAGTTTTTTTCATTTGTTTGCAGTAGCTCCTCTTTGCCTCTGCCCTTTATTACATGAAATCTGAAATCTGATCTTACCCAGCCAGCTCCTTATATCCACAATGACAGCAAGTCCATCAAGCCCTAAAATTATCACTGGCACAACTTTTATACTAATATGCTGCCACCGTGTGTGTGAAGAAAAAGTAAAAAGCAAGAACATAGATCCCAAGGTATAGTTCTCCTAAGAGCTATGAAATTCTACAAATGATGAAATGGATTTTGCTTCCTCCTGGTTATAAGGCAAGGTATTGCTCCTCCAAGAAGGATCTTTTTGGGTTAGTGGTTGAGCTGTCATGAAGGCTATTCCCAAATCCTGGCTTTGGCAGGCTATGCATCAACGTCCTTGTGTTTCTTGGCCAGCCCAAGAAGGAAGGGATTTGGTTCCTGATGCAGGAATACAGGAGCAAGCTATCTGCTGGTGGAAGCAAGCAGAAGTGTGTTGGTTAGAAGGAAGCTCTGGCCATTTTCACCCTCAAAATCTGTCCCTGAGTTCTGCTCTTCTCCACATGGCAGAGAACTGGGCTGCCAGCACAGCAAGGAGAGGTTACACAATGACTCAGCTGTCACCTCAAAGGGGTGAAAATTTATTTCTTTGGCTACAGTGGGGATCTGCAGGGATCATGGAGCCGCAAGGCAATCACTCCCTACTCCTGCAGGTTCCTATATGTGTGTGTGTGTATATTATTTCTGGCAGATGTCAAAGGTTTCTGCAAATTATTTTATATTTGCAACCCCCAACTCACACTTACGTTAAGTTTCCTTCTGAAAGACAAACACAGTCTCTCCAAGGACTTTGTGTCCTGGCCAAAGAATAATCATGTGAAGCAGCAGCAATGGGAGGCTGAGGGGAACAAAGAGGAGCCTGGCTCACAGAGCTCTTTCAAAGCAGTTGTTCACTTGGCCAAAGAGTTCGGCAGCGTGCCTGTGCCTTCCTTGAATCCAGCATCTCTGTCCAGCCCCATGCCTGTGCTGCGTGGGTCAGGGTAAACTTCTCTGTACGGGACACACACAAAGCAAAAATCATTCTGGGCAAAAGTGGCTTCAGGATAAGGATCTGTAAGGAAGAGAAGTATGGAGTCTCTTGCAGGATGGAGGTTGTTTCCACAGCAGGCGCCAGCAGCAGTGGATCTGATGAAGTGGAGAAATGTCTCATATTTAGGGCGCATTCACCTATATGCATATATTTATTTTTGCATGCACACACACATATGATACTGACCATATTTGGCCATATTTATTACGGTGTCTCAGCAAGTTCTTGCTTTAGCCACAGTGGCATAAAATATGGTTTACTGGGTATCCCTGATATCTGCTCTCTGGTGTCTCCTTCCTGCTTATCATTTTGAAATTGGACCAATTCAGTATGTCAGGATTTCACAGTTGCCCTTTGTGTCTGCCTGGCAGAAACCCAAGCATCAGGGTTTTGTGTGTATTTGGTATATTTTCTGTACCATTACTGAATACTGCCATGTGGATCCCAGCTGTGTGAGGCATCTTTCTGCTAGGTACTGAAGCTGTGTCAAGGGCAGAGGCATAATAAGTGGACTTTCATTGTCCTGGGGTTCACACTGATTTTTTCCTGCTGTGGTTGGTCTGGATAGAGAGGAGCACAAAGGCGGTATTTAAAAGTTAGTGAGACATGCAGAGGGAGAAAAGAAGAGGGCATGGATAGACAAATAGAGCCAGTCCCCTTGGAAAAATCCTTCTTCTGCTTTGTTCAGTGGGTAGTTACTACTACAATATGTTTTTTTGACTGGCAACAGCCACAATCTGACCAGGTCTTATCACCCCTCCACAAGCATGCTGGGCCCTGATCCACCCTGTCTCTATCTGGGTGCTCCAAACTTGGGCACCTCCAATCCCTTTGATTATTTTCCTTCTGCTTGCTGCTTCTCCCTTGTCATCCAGGGGCCCCCTAATCTCCTTTCTTCCTTGCCCATCTGTTCAGGGTTGCCAATCTCTCCCTCCCCAGCATGCTACTGGCCAATTTGCACTTGCTGTTATTCTGCTTGGAGACCTCCTTAACATGGTCCTGCGAAACCTAAAAGGAAGCGATTCAAAGTGATCAGGTCTAAGGCTTGAAAGTGCAGCCAGCTTGGAAACTAACTTGCCCTTTACAGAACTGCTGCTCAATTATATTTCTAGATGTGGACACTGAATATACATTGATGGCAAATTTCCTCTTATTTATTGAAAACTGCCCAGAGGTTAGAAAATTTGAAGATGTGAAAACTCAGTTACTGTGGCTAAGCTGAAGTGTTTTTTAACACTATTACCACCACCACCACTAACATGAAAAGAAAAGGCTGTGGTGACTAATTTCAAGCAATTTGGAGAAGAGCATCAATACAAAGATACTCTGCAATACTGCTGCTTAAGTAAATATCTTGTGAACACTCAAAAATTTTGTGGGTTCCATGTAAAATCAAGGGTTTGGGAAGTGCTTGACTTGGCTGTTTTCCACAGTCCTCCTTAAGGGTCACCTAGTGACTCCAAGACAAAGCTCCCTCCAGCTTCTGAGTGTTCTCCCTTTGGCAAACATCACAGATAACCTCAAGATCATCCTTGAGGTCCTTCTCATCCACAGCACTGAAAAACCACCTTTTTAAAATCTATTTTTTGTCTTATTTGAGACCAGGTTGGCTAGACTGCAGCCAGGTAGGTCTGCCAAGAGGCAGACCTGTTCTCAGCCCATTCCTGCCTTTGGCACTTTGGTCCATCTGTTCCCGACAGGAGTGCTCAGAAAAACCCAGAGCATCTTCTGAGGCACGATTTTTCTCAAGACACTGAGAGCATTTTAGAGCACTTGGGGTGAGCACAAGAAGAATGCATGTGTCTCTTATCCTTGATTTATTGTTTGGGGTGGGGAAGAAAAGAGAGTGTTTTGGGTTCAGTGACAATAGAAGTTTATACGTGCTCTTTACTCAGCACAATGTGCTTTTGCATAAACCTCCTGACCCCTGGGGATCTGGCACGATCATGATAACAAGCAGACCTTATGAGTTAATGCCTATAATAACCGATAATATGGTAAAAAATTTCCAGGGTTTACAGCTTTGAACCTGTTATCCCATACCATGTTGATACAACTGTATTTACAAAGAGATTACAAGGGCACTTCTCTTGAGATAGGCAACTTTTCTTGTATGAATGATTAAACGATTCTGACTAACTTGACTACCATTACACATTTAAAGAAAAGAAATCTAAAAGATCCTGAGCAAAGATTCCAGGCACTTAACCTTTCAATCTGATTAATTAAAAATGAAGTTCAGCTGATTTGAAGGACTGGTGGTTAATTAAAAGTGAAGTTCAGCTGATTTGAAGGATTGATGATTCCACCTTCACTGAGATCATGGGCATTGTGGGACTGAACCTCATGAACTTCCACTGTGGCACCCATCACAGCTATTTGTTTTTCCTGGATGAATCAATGGCTCTGCCCTCCCAATCATTTTATTTTTGATCCCCCCTGACCCTCCTTTGGGCTTTCAGTAATAAGACTATGTTAATAAGGCTGAATTTTGTTTGCCCAGCTGGACATTGTGAATGAACCCTCTGAATTCTTGTTTGATCACACACTAAGAGGTAAATGCTTAGAAATGTTAATCTATATAGAAATATACTGAAGTTTATTGCTCTAAATATTACTAATTGTTTCCTTATTAGGGGAGCACCTGAGAATGAGGGTCAGGTTCCTGTTTTGCCAGATATACTAGAAACATAAAATGAGTGGTGCTTCTGAGCCTGAAGAGTTTAAAATGTAGATCAAATTCTCAAACTTCTGGTTGATTTCAGAATTTTTTAATGTGAGTTTTACCTTTTAGTGGTGTTTGATGTGGTTAGCCTAGCTAGCTATGATGAAAGGGTGTCAGGAGCACGTGTTACTCTTGTTTCTTGGTTGCTTTGTCTTGACTTCAGATTTAGTGATGCTGAGTCCAGTTATGAGTTAGTACCTCAGGATTTATGCATGTAGATATATTTTAATCAGCAGACTCATTGATTTCTGTGGTTCTATAAATAGCTTAGGCTTAATAAATAGGCTAAGAAGTTAATGACTCTACAGCTCTGAAAGGAATGTTCACACTGGCTCTCAGTCCTATATCAAGCTGTTTGCTTCATCTGTGGATTCAGAAAGGAAGTTATTTGGTCCTTGGTTACAGGTGTGTGGCAGTCTAAGACCAATATCCTTTTGTAGCTCTTAGGTTGGCAATATAATTCAATTAATGCTTTCCAAGAAGTACTTCATGAAGTCCTACATGAAAAGTAATTAGCTTTACTTCTATGGATATCTTGCCGAACTGGAGTTGTATGGGAGCAGAGGTCTGTACTATCAGGAATTTTATTATCTGCCTGAAGTAGTTCCTTTGTTTCTTATCTGCTTATCACACTATGCAGCCAGAAATCTCCTTTCTGTAAGATGTACGCAGAACAACTTAAGCATTTATTTTAAACTAGGTGGGTTTCTTAGTGAGCAAGTAATTAGCTACTTAGCCTGCTTTTTGAAAGCATGCACCTCGTCTATTATGTTGCCCAGGGATCAGAAGCTGTTCAGTAGTAAGAGAACCATATATTTACGTGGTGATTCCCTGACATGTCCTGTGTGATCCTTAAAAAACATGACCCTGATGAGCTGCCCTCCCCTACAGCTGCAGTCTGACACTTGGAACTCAGAATGGGATAAGGCACCTTAGTGTAAACTGAGCCACACTTTAGTCTTCTTTCAACAGGAAAAGCCAAGTGAGCAAATTGCTCTTATCTTAGCGAGGCCCTTGGCTGCACATACATCTGTCTGGGCCTGATGCAACTAAGCAGGGTCCAGTTCAGTGCTTGCTTGAGAGACATTAAAAGTGGCCTGCTCAAACTTTGGGTTTATTTATGAGGAATGAAGGGGGACTGCTATCTCTTGTCCCCACCCTCTATCTATGCCCAAAATCTCCCAGGGGAAGGTGAGATGTCAGTAAAACAGAGAAATCATGGGAATTCATACAAAATGGTGGGAAGAAATAGGGCTGAGTCAGACTTCACCTTTAGACTTGAAGATCAGCCTGATCTCTAGAGCCATTATGTAAGACCCTGGCTGTAAGTGTTGCTCTTTATGCCTTGACATAAGCCAGAGATGCAAACCTGATAAATATTGTACTGACTGAAACCTTTCACTTGCTCTGGCTTCATGTTGCAGATAGAATTTATCCTGTTTCATGCTGTAATAAATCAAGGCAGGGTCTGTGCCATGGTATCTCGAATTCTTATAAAAAATCTAGTCTGAAGCACAATAAATTTAAAATCATAGTGAGCTTACTAGGCACTGGATCATGGTCAAAGTTAAAGCTTTTGATGACTCGTGGAATTCTGGTATCAACAAAGGGTTAGTTCTTGAGTCAGTAATAATTTGTAATAATGATTCATAGAAGAGACAGAAAGGGGTGGTCAAAGGTGAGATGAATCATGCTGCCAGTGAAGCTCCATTTTGTTACTGATTCATGCCTTCCCGAGCCAGAAGAAAGCTGCTGTATGGAAAATCACTCTATGAGAGTGGCTTCAGGGAATCTACAATTTTTTAAACTACTAATGTTTTGCAAACAAAAGCATCCTGCACTTGTTTAAAAACAGCATTTTCTCTCCTCACTGCCACTCCTTGGTTCTCCACTCTTCCACATAAACTGTGCAGAGTGAGACTGGCAATGCTGCGCTGTTGACACCACTGCTGTTCCTCCAGCACTGCCAGGAGGAGCTGCAGCATGGAGCAGGTTGTGAGGTGCCTGGAACTGTGCTAGCTGCTGTCCCTCTGTCAGGATGGGCATGGACTCAGAATATTTCCTCCTTGCTCTTCATTTTCATCTCCTTTTTCAGGATGCTGCAGGCTAAACAGTCACCTGTGTCACATTGCCATCTGCAGTACTACACAGGTCTTTGCTAACCGTGCTTAATTCACCCTGTTGAAGATCCAAGTTCATTTAGGCCACATTGCTGTCTCAGGGGCTGGGAGGTAGTTTTATGGGTTTTTTTGGATGTGAGAGTGACCTCTGACTGGACTCCTGACTCATCCTTTGGTTTAAGTCAATATTGCAGGGGATGTATTTGTTCAATTTGCTCAGGTTAATGTGTGCTAAGACCCTCTCCCAAAACAGCAGCGTTTATGTGTGCTCATTACAAACAATCCCAAAAAAACAAACCCAAATGTTTCAAGATGTTGTTAGATAAAAGCAGATGAAAGAGCTTAGGGAAGGAGGCTGGTGCTGGTTGTCTTAGCCTGACTGGTACATTGTGTCATAGTAGTCCTCATACAAGGCAATTATAATGGATAAACCAGGACCACCCTTCAGGTGAGGTATGAAGCAAGGCTTAAAGAAGCATGTAAGGGAAGATCTCTGCACAGTACTGATCTAATTTCCCTTTCCCCCAAAATATAATTTAAAAACCTAGTTAGTGAAATTTCTCCTGCAGAAAAAATACCCTTTAGGGTGTTCATTTGTAGCATCATAAGCAGTATGTAGCAAGCAGATGCCTAGAAGATTACTTAATAATATATTTTATAAACCATTCTGGTTATTAGTGGGCAATGCTGAAAACAGGTGGTGCTAAAATAGTACTTACTGGAAGAAAACTAGTGCTGCAAGTACCTGGGATGAGCACAACAAATTTCAGATCTGAAAATCATAATAAACTAATCAGTCAAGGTGGTCTTTCTTAAATTAGATCTCTGTCTCAATGAGGATTGCCTGAAAGAGCACATTTCCTCTTCTTTGTAGGAAACAGGGTTTTTTCAGATATCTGTCCATTTGCCACTAAACTCTGGTGAGTGTGGAGTTAAAGCATTTTCAAGATACATTTCTACATTATGTGATTAAAATGTGATTTACATCTGGGAGGTGTAAATAGTCCTAGGAAGGCCATTTTGTATTTGATTGCTGCATACTAATGATCAGCAGATTAGTGAGATGGTGATTATGGAGTTAAGATCAATGTGCAGAGAAGACTGGAAAAACAAGTTTCCAGAGAAAGTCAGAGCTTTTTCACAGTAAAAGTGGTAAAATATTCCGAGTCATAGAATCATGGAACATCTTGGGAAGGAAGAGACCCACAGGGATCTTACAGCTTCTGGTCCTGAACAAAAAAGCCCCTGATAATATCTGAACACATTTTGAGCTCTGTCAGGCTTGGTGCTGTGACCACTTCCCTGGGGAGCCTGCCTCAGTGCCCAAACAGCCTCTGGGTAAAGAACCTTTATAGATAAAGGACCTATATCCAACCCAAACCTCTCCTGACACAACTTAAGTCCATTCCCTCACTGTCACTGGTCACCACAGAGAAGGAAGCAGTGCCTGTCTCTCTCTAAAGTGAAGGTGTAAGTAGTAGAAAGCAGGATAGAGTAGAAAAAAAAGCATTTCAAAGTCTGGCAATTATTTAAGGAAGAAGGATAAGAAATATTAGCTAATTTTTCTTTCATCTGAAAACCCTTCCTCCAAAATCTTTTTGAAAGTATTTTTCTGAATATCCCTCTGCTTTTGGGTTGCCTACCTCTGAGCTGGGAGAAAACTTGGTTGTTCCAAAGGCCAAACATGATTGTCAGTTAGAAAATAAGCCAGACATCGCCCTCCACCTCAAACCCAGTTCATTTAATTATGGGTGCTTCAAATATCTTTTCTTGCAGTGTGTTTAAATTAATTTTTAGTAATTTCTTCCCTGATGTGCACAACAGTCCTTGTTTCTTTTCTGCTCTAGAAAATAGCAGATTAGTTATCATCGTTGCATGCAGGCACGCAGGTAGCAATGCTTGTGACACAGATATCTACATTATAACATTTGTGACATTTTTAATAAGTGGAAGTGACGTGGAAACTAGAGAAGTTCACCCAGGACAATTACCAGTTTGAACTCCATAACTCCCATAACTGCAACACACAAGAATTTTCCATTGCGTACTTTCTCCTCTACCACGGACGTATCTGATTTTCTTCACAGGTTATTAGGTATCACTGGCCAGTCATAAAATATGACCTCTTTTCCCTGCAAGGAGTGGAATGTCCTGGACACAAGTTACATGCATTTTCTGATTGCAGGACAAACCAACGCTTCTGAGTCTTCCCTGGAGGCTCATCTTTTGACCACTGCCAGACCATACTTTGTGTTAAATTTATCTAGCACAGTATCAGGGCCAATCTGAAGTGCAAGTGATTTCCCTTTCACAAAGCACTCCTTACTTGAATGGATAAATGCTGAGAAAGGATGGAAACTTACTTTGCTGTAGTCAGGAGATGTGGTGTAGGGATCTGCAACTAGAAGTCAATTCTGCAAAAATAAGAAAAAAAGAAAGAAAAAGAAAAGTTGTTGAAAAAGGTTAATAAAACAGAGACATAATGAGCCATTTTCTACTGAACAGCAAGACGTCAGGACAAACGCTCTGCCTACACAGCAGTTCCATTGGGATTCATGACGCAGAGCCTGGAGCCCATTAGTGCAAGTTATTGGAGCAATTTGGTAGCAGTGAGTCTGCTGCTCTGCTATCAGCCTTTCCTGCTGGCCGTTGGGTTCACCTTATGATTTGAGTTCACTTATGAGGTGGTTAACAGCCCTTCAAGAATTTGCTCTTTGTATGTAAAGATGGATTGTATACCCTGAACTCTCTTAATCTCTGGATGCTATAAATGGTTGTACGCCCTTGACACGCACAGTTTTTTTGCAAACAAGGCCCATTTAGTGCTCACCTTGAGTGAAGGCACCAACCTCTGGGCTATCTCTGTCCACAGGCTCATTTTGTCTTCCTAGGCCAGAGATCACCTCTGGGGCACTGGCAATATCCATTTGACCTGTCCCTGCTGGCTGTTTGTGTCATTCCTCAGTGCCCTGAATAAGATCTACCTCTCCCTGTATGGACAAACAAGAAATAACATGCTCCAGGGTCAATACCAGTTCTTTTTAATCTCATTTCAGAGTTGTTTTTCACCAGAACTTCTGAGCACAGCTCCTGAAAAATCAGTAACAACAGCAAGGTAGCTAGTAGGTGTTTTAAGGTGCCTGGTATTTCACACCTTGCAGAGAAAACCTGTATTTGGGTTGAGTTTTTATCTACCTTCAGCTTCTTTTTGTTCTTGTGTCACTTTCATTGATCTCATTTCTAAAAGATTTTTGTTGCTGTTCTGTGACTATACATGTTTTGCCAGCAGCTTGAGGTACTGCATGCTTGGGTATATTGTGAGCACTGCAAGGCTGGATAGACACAGTAAAGGGGGAAGGATCCCTTAGCCTCCAGGATATGTAGATGCAGCATTTAGGGACAAGATTTAGTGGTGGATTGGTCAGTGTTAGGTTTACAGCTGAATTTGATGGTCTTAAAGGTGTTTTCCAAGCCGAACAGTTCTATAATTCTGTGATGTGATTAATTCAGCTTTTTCAGTTGGTTTTGTGCTCCACCAGAAAGAAACTTTTTTCTTCCAAATGAAAGCTGAAATCACCCATGAGCTTATTAGGTGAGCAACTTAATAGACCCCTGCAACAAGAGAAGAGTCACCATGATTTCTTGCCTGCTGCTGGCATTGATGTTTGTACAAGCAGGGCTGTGAACTCCAATGGCACAGTGCTGCCAGCACCCAGAGGTGGACAAGATCCTTAAGGGCACTTTAATCTCCAGACAGCAGAAGCTTTATCCTGTTTTGAGACTGTGAGATTAATTTTTGCATTTTACACTTCTTGAACGAGACTGGGAAATTTACAAGATGAAGAGCTACTGCCTATTCAGTGAGTTTCCACTCAAGCCTTCCACTTATTTCAGTGGGAGGTAGATTAAAAAAAATATATTTACCCCATCTCATCTAACTGTGCTGCAATGCCAGCTTGTACCAGTTTTTTATTCTGAGGTTAATTTTACCTGCAGATGTAAAATACCTTGAAGGACTCAGTCAAAAAATTTCTTCTCACAAACCAGGCAAATAAATATGCATCAGGTAACTGAGCTGAACCAGAATTACCTCTCAACAGCACCAAGGCACACGGGGGCTCCAGTGTTGTGGTTTGAGTGACAGAGATGTGGATGCTGAGGCTTGCCTTCGGTGCCTCTGAGCCCTATGGAAATGATCCCTCTAGTGGGCACTTGGAAAATTAGCTGGTGGTGCTCCTTGGCAATTCGGGAAGCCTAGGGAGAAAAAACAAAAAACAAAAAAACAAACAAAAAAAACCAACAAACAACCAACAAACCCAAACAATGAAAGATACAGCTGTATTTTCCTAAACTTTACCACTGAAATAAGATTTTAAGGTAGTTGTTATGAGAAGTGGTAAATGTCACCAAAATGCTCATTCAGGGACTTCTGCAAAGCTCTTTAAAACAGTTTTATTTAGATTTTTTTAAATCAAAATAATGAGATTTGTTTTTCATGTGTTATCATCTCCTTGGGAGAGAAAAAGAATAAAGTATTTATAAAGTACTTTCTGAATGATTGAGGGGGAAAAAACGCTTGTTGTGATTTCGTCCTTAAGGTGAAAGCATGAAGTCGTTTTATGGAAACAACTTATTAATTTTTCAAGACATTTAAAAAATATTTCCAAGAGATTAAAAAAATTTCCAACCAGGAAAAAAAATTCCAGAATTTGTGCTCTGATTGCAGGCACTATCTGCTTCTGGTCCATCGTGTACCTCTAGTTACTGTCATTACTCATAGCGACTCTTAATAGCAGGGCATAAAACATCGAGCTTGCTGGCCCCCCTGACACAGAGGTGTGTTCTGCCTGAGCATGGAATGTGGGACCTGCCTGGACAGTGTCTGATGGAGGTCTCAGCTGTCTGTTATCTGTAGATGCCTTGAAGAAATAATTTGCAGTGAACATTTTCTTGTTGCTTTGCAGGGCAGGCCATGGCAGCAGCGAGCTCCTCCCTGTATGACCTGGTGTTGTATCAGTCCACGCTTTCCTGGAGGATCAACAGTGTAGCCCTGTGTTGGACCAAGTGTTCCCTTGTGTAAGGATAAATCTGACAGCTTTTGGATAAAATTCTGGGTGACCCTAATGTCACCACGGGAACACAGCTCCTGTTGCAGCCCCTTGCTTGGCTCACTGGAAGATGTGGCTGTAGACAGGAGCTGTGATACCAAAATCTGATTCTTTTTGGATTTGTCCTCCGTCTCCTTTCAACATCTCCTCTGTCTAAATCCAGTACTTCCCTTCCCAGGTCCTCCATCCCACAGCTGCTCTGTGCCTCCCACTTGCTGGGGTGTCCTGAGCAAACAGTGGAGCCTGCTCCGCCAGGTGAGCCACAAAACCTACCCTTCTCCTGACCTGGTGCAAATTCCTGCCTCCACCAAGCTGTGCCTGGCCAAGGACAGGCCTCTCAAGCTGTTCTTGTCTGAGCCACATTGCTAACAGCTCTTTTCAAATGAGAATTTAAAATGTTTTTATTTTCAAACATCTCTGCTTTCAAATTTGAGATGTGAGAAGGTGTTTGTGCACTAGTCAGGCAGCCAGTGGTAATTTCATTCCCCTGCGCGTGGCCGTACAGAAGGTGTGTGCTGATAAGTTGTGCCACTCATGAATCATGCTTGTCCCTACTGCTGCTCCATGAAGCTTTGGTAGAATAGATCCATTTTTGGATCTATATTGAAGTTCCCATGTATAATCAAAAAATGCTTCTGTTTTGCAGATATGTTCTTGTGCTCTCTTATTGGAGGGCGTCTATCTCATTTGGGGGCCAATGTAGGAATGCTCCTTCTTTTATATTGACAAAATATAAGTTGTCAATGAAAATTAATGTGTACTTGGGGGACATACAGATAGAAAACATAAAAATGATGGGGACAGAAAAGAAAGACAGTACCTTGTACCTTGTCACCAGCCTGAGGCTCTGTGGTGACTTGATACCATTACAGAGCCTTGAGTTTCCTGAAATTATAAAGCAACTTCAAAGAGAGAGGTCAGCATGGATTTAAGTAAGAGTGGAACAGTTCTACTCTTGTGGGTAGCATGAAGAATTCCACTCTTATGCATTGAATATTAAATCCTTCAGAATAGAGATGTTTGAAGCTCTGACAACAGTTGTAACTTCCCTTGATGTCATATGCAAAGTCAATGTTAGTTAGGGTCAAAGTCATGCCTGAGCTAAAGGAGTTTGGCATGTTTGTGATTATGGAGTCACTGAAATGTATGGAATCAACTCTTAGTGGGTATTAATCGCAGGATAAATGTTTGCATCACTTATTTAAACTGCTATTGCATTAGAGAAAAGTGTTTGTGGAAAAATACTTGTTTTGCAAAGAACTGCAAAGGTATTCCATAAAATTCTGATTTCAAAACACTGGTAAGAGCGCAGTTGCAGAGAGTGATGCTGTTGGAGCTCTCCACTCACCTTTGTAGAGAGGATGATTTTTTGGGAGTTGGGATTTTTCTCTCCTAATCTGTAGGTTTTTCAAAGGTGCAATGGAAACAAAGGCATTCTCGTGACTGTTTTAACTGTACTTCACAGGAGCCTTTGTTGCAGACATTATGCTGAATTCAGCTTCTCATAGAAATCCTGTAGAGGATATTCCATGTGACAGAGAGCAAAACAGTGTGAGTTCAGGCAGCAGTGTCTTATAGTCTGGCAGAGTAACAGGTCACCTCTTCCCTCCATCTCTGGCCAGGGGCATCTTGCAGTGATTCTTTTAAGTAGACCACGGCTTGCAGGTAGAACATGTTGGTTTTGTAGAGGTTCCTCTGCCATGTGTGGAGACTTTATCATTTTGCTGTATGTTGGTGTTCTGCTAATAAACAAGCACGTTTAGTAGTGACTTTTTAATAGAAGGAACTGGATCAGGTTCTTACAGCATTCATTGTCACAATTTGGTTTTGTATTTGGGACTGAAATTCAGGCTAATGTCCTGTCTTGAACAGGGAAAATGAAAACCAGTCAAGTTTACAATATATTACCTGCTTATCTGAAGACTTAAAAAATTGACTTCTATACAATCTATTTGTACAAACTTCAGTGGCCTTCCAGTACCTGAAGGGAGCCTACAAGAAGAATGGAGAGAGATCATTTCCAAGAGACTGTAGTGACAAGAGGGAATGGCTACAAAATAGAATAGAGTAGTTTTAGATTAGATATTAGGAAAAAATTCTTTGTTATGAGGGTGGTGAGGTGCTGGAACAGCTTTCCAAGGGAAGTTGTGGATGCTCCATCCCTGGAAGTGTTCAAGACTAGGTTGGATGGGGCTCTGAACAACCTAGTCTAGTGAATGTGCCCCTGCCCATGTCAGGGGTTGGAAGAAGATGATCTTGAAGGCTCCTTTCAGCCCAAAACATTGTAGAATTAATTACCCTTATATGTTATAAGCTCAAAGTAATCAGCATTAATATGTTAATTAACATAATGATGTGTTTGCACTAAAGAATAAGTTATATGGGCTAATGATGCCCGAACTCTGTTATTTGGTTGTTTTGAGCTGTATATAGTGAACAGGAAGTGAAAGCAATTTATGCAATTATGAGGATAGTATAAACAATCAGACCTGACAGACCATGGATTTCAGGGAAGTGCTGTAATATGCCTCAAATGTACTCTTAGGCAGACAGTTGACTCCAATGACACAAAGAACCCACAGACCACCTCAAAATACATCACCACAGGGTTTCCACATGGTTGAGAGTTTTTGTTGGTTTACTGTTTTTATTTTTTTTTATTATAGATTATACTCTGACAGAACTAGGAGTGCAATGTAACCTTGTAATTGGCAATCACAAAACTCGGCCCTGCTTTCTAAAATGTCAACAATGTATTCATCAAATGGTCTCAAGGTTGCCATAAAGTGGAGCTGATATGGGGATTTTTGAAGCACTGGTGAAATTTTGGTTCCAAGTACAAAAATCAGCTTAGTTCCACATTTTTTATATATACATACATATATATGAATTTCTGGTAAATGTTCTCATTGAACAAGAGAGCTGCTTTGCAGGGTTGAGGATGAAAAGCTCCAATGCATTTTTGAGCACAGATGGCAATGTGTCTTTGAAGGTTTCATTGCACTCAGATGACTGGAGTATTGGAAGATCCAAATTTGGAAATATCAGGCTCAAGATGGGGCAGTTTTGCAGAGCAGCCATGTGGGTAGCTGGAAGAACTACAGGGAACAGACTCAATTTGGGCTGAGTGTTAGCTGAGTAACGCATGACTAATAAGATTTTTTAACAAAGCATTTTTAAAGTCTGTTGAAACCATCTATTTCCCTTGAAGAAAATCAAACATTAGCAAGTTTTCCCACTTATTCTAAAATAAAGCTCATGGTCTCGCATTCAGCTTGTGTGGTGGCAAACTGCCTACAGTTCACTTTGGAAGCCTTCTGCTTTGGAAACCTTTCTAGGGCTTAATAATCACCAGCGAATTGGTCGTTAACTGTTCAGCTGTTCTGTCATCTCAGTGTACAAATAGGTGCCTGCTTTTCATGTCAGCTGGGGTTAGAATGTTGGAGAGCAGAATACTGAATTAATTGAAGAATTAGCATAGATTGAATTACACTTGTGCGAGCTGTAAGTGATTTGGATGGGGAGGTTGGAAGTGTTTACTGGGGGATGCAGCAGTGTGGGGAGTGGGCATGGGCTTTAAATGTGTGGCGACAGGAAAGTGTTTTGGATTGTGGTACTTCTTGAGATGGAGGACAGGTGGAATTTGTGCCATGGCATGAATAATGCATGGCATAACATTTTTTTTTCCTTTTCCTCCAATGGCTTTTTGTTTTGGCACTAGGCATAACGCAAAGGATGACTTCCACTGAGTGCAAGCAGGCTATTGATTAAGGATGTAACAGTACCGGTTTACTTGGTTCAGACTTAGTAGATTCTGTAGGTATAGGGGAATGGTTTTAAATGGAAACCGTGGATTTAGAGTAGATACAAGGGAGAGATTCTTCATTTTGAGAATGATGAAGCAGCCCTGCTGGTACTGGATGGGAAGGGCTGTCTGGGTGAGAGATAAAGAGCCAGATTTGGTGCTTGAGCTGGCAGCAACCAGCTTGGCTACAAGAGCCTTTGGCTTCTCTAGCCCCAGATGACCACAAGATATGGAAATTTTGGTTTCCTTGTGCTTATGAATGTCACAGCTCAAGGTGTGCTCTGTGTGTGTGATTTTCAACTCTCTCCCCTAAATTTTCCTCTTCTATTAGGATTTTTAGAGAATAAAGCACATTTTGGGCACCCATGAGATGTGAAAATTGGACCAGATAAATGAAAAAGTACAAGTAATAGCACTGGTATCTGCACTGCAAAGCACAATGCCTATTTTGCCACTGAGGAGAGGGGGAAATGACATAAGGGAGCAGTGACAGTGTTGTAAAAAAGCAACACTCTTCTCACAAATGGTTACTATGGGAGGAATTTATCTTGAGTACAGTGGGGCAGAAAACTCCTAGGAGTTTTCAACAAATACCGAGCCTTAACAAAAATATTTTCCTATGTACCTCGTTCCTCCAGGCAATAGTTGCTCAGAGCACTCTCCTCTCTTCTCCTCTCTGAGCAGGCTTTGGATCCACTTTGTCCCTTTGTGCCCCATGGATCTTGCCCAGGAGCTAGAATTGCACTGAAAAGCTGATTCACTTTGAGCATAGGTAATTTTATTTCAACAACTTAGTCAACTCCAGTGTCTGCATGCACACTGGAGAGGAGTTTGGGCAGGACAGAGCAGGCTTTTGACACCGAGGCTACTTTTGGATCAGCAGGCATTGCCCCAGCAGGAAACGGTTGCTGTGCACTGCAGCCTGCCCTGGATCCTTTTGGTCCTGCTGCTCAAGCTGTGTTCAGTCCAAGGACCTCATTAAGGAGCTTCTTCATCATCTTAAAGAAGTCTACCAGTCTGTCAAGTGGAAATGGGCAGGAGCTAACCTCGCCTGATGGTGTTGGATTCTGAGTGGGGATTGATGTAGGCAATGGTTTATAAGTGGGGATTGATGTAGGCAATGGCTTATAAGTGGGGATTGATGTAGGCAATGGCTTATAAGTGGGGATTGA
>JANRGV010000062.1:18200424-18228239 GCA_024734035.1 Alethe castanea
TTTGAAATTAAGGGGCTCTCAGGCAAAGATATAGGAATTAGGAATAACAGTTCTTTACTAGGAAAATTAAAATAGAAATACAGTATTACAAAGGGCAATCCCAAAACACTGACAGTCAGAATACAACCTGACACCCCGTCAGTGAGGGTGTTGGTAGCAGTCCCATAAAATAGTGGCTGCATCCTCCTGCAGTGGCAGATGTGGTTGAGTTGAAGCAGTGCTCCTGTAGAAGGTACAGTTTTCCTCTGGAGGTCCAGAGATGATGTGGAAAGGTGCAGCTTTCCTCTGGAATCCAGTGGAAAGAAGGTATCTTGCTGTCCAAAATACTAGCTTTTGTCTAGGTAGGAAATGCTCGGCTCCTCCCCCTGGCTGGAGCATCTCCCAATAGGATGATGGAATTTTATCAGTCATACAGTGGGACTGAATGGGCCAGCAGCAAATGATATCTTCCTGGAGGGAGGATGGGTTGTGGAAAAGATAAAGATGATTGCCCCATCTGATTTTAAAGATGGCCCATTAGCAGATAGTATGTCCTACGGAGATAAGGATCACTGCCCCAACCAATTTCAACAGATGGTGATAGAATACACATTTCTGGCCACATCCTATATTGCAACCCAACATAGTAATTAAAGGATACAGTCAAACAGACACAGGAGGACATTCTGGTTCAGCTCACGCAAGGAGGGTTGTGTGGGCTCAGAAGAACCTTTCAGGAATAAGTGCACTTATTCCTGAAAGGAGTTTCTTTTCTGCCTTAGGATCCAGGCTGGATTGTAATGTATCCAAGAGCTCCAGAAGTTCATGACTCTGCTGTGGCTGCTGGTTTGTCGCTGTGTATTACACATATGTATTGCTGGCCATACACTATCATCGTCTGAACCTAATTTCTTCATGATCTGGGACCAGTGACAGGACCTGAGAAAATGGCCTGGAGCTATGTCAGGGGAGGTTGAGATTAGAAAAGCTTAGGAAAAGCTTCTTCACCCTGAGAGTGGTCAACACTGGAAGTGGTCGCAGCACCAGGCCTGACAGAATTCATGGAGCATTTGGACAATGTTGGGAGGTGGACTTCAGTGATCCTTGTGGGTCCCTTTCAGCTCAGGATAATTATGATTCTATGATTCTATGAGCGCCTTATCCTCTGAAGGAAAAGGCAGTAAAATGTTTTCTGGAGCGGGGGGTGGAAATACTTCGTTTTCTGAGACACAAAAAAGGAGAGGTCTACCTCGGCTGGCAGAGTGCTGATGCCGGGGGCTGCAGGATGCCACAGTCGCACAGACACGAGGTAACATCCCCGCAGAGAAGGGCGGGCTGAAGCTCTGCCAAGGCCGGCAGGATGAGCCCGAGCGGCCGCGGGAGGGCGGCAGAGCCTTGGGAATGGAGAGGCAATGCTGGAAAACAAATCCGGCAAAAACAGGAGCTGCTCACGGGGGTCGGCATGTCCCACAGATAAAATCGGAGATGAGCTCAAATCTGCCTCGCTTCTGCTCTTATTTCCTTGGGTCATTCTTTAATTATGTCTGTCCAGATTAGGCTGTAAATTCCTTGGGGTAAGGACTTGTCTAAAGGATGTATTGCTAGGCACACCTATGACACTGCAAATAATTAACTGCTGTAATTATCCTGCTTGTAAAGCACCCTCACTTGGCATTGCTACAGGACATTTACTGTTCGTATCTGAGTGTGGCTTCGTCAGCCAGACTAGGACCTTGGGTCAAAAACTGGAGGAAGCAGTTGACTAAGGTGGTTTATTGCTTTGAAACATTCGTGGAAGGAAACAAAAATGTTACCAATTTAAGCGTTTCTTTTAAGTACTTCCTGGACAATAATGACCAAACTGCCTGGGGATTAATGCTTCTCAATTGAGAGATTTTGCAGAACCAGGTTCTAACCAGGTTCTGTGGGTTAGAACTACATGTTAAAACCAGAAAGAAGTGCATTAGCAAGGGCTCTTATGAGATCTCGGCAAGTTTTAAATCTATTTCACCATCTTTTAAGATGCTTATCAGTAGCAGATGAGGTATCAAGGGCATGGCCTTCCACAGATGCAGATCTTCTTCCATGAACTGTCATGATTCTCAGTGGAAGCTGTGGCAATCTCTCTCACCTACCTCTAGAAAAGCAGCCTGGGATGTTCTCTGTCCCCTTCCCTGCCTCTTTAAAGTGGTGCAGTGCCCTTATTCAAAGGTCTCATTTTGGCAGCACAGGAGTCCTGAGCCCTTGCAGGGGGATAGCAGGATACTGCTGGTTTGTAAAGGTGGCTGTCAACAGAGGAAATGTTCAAAAGTAAATTTACACCAAGAGTGTGCATGGATCAAACAGGATTAACATTGCAGAAAACCAACATAGGCATGTGCTTGCTTGTGTGTGTAAAGCTTCATCCCATAGTTTCAGGGAAAGAGTAGTGTTTACTCCAGAAAGCACACTGGTGCTAGCAGGAGCTGGCCTGCAGTTAAGAGCTTGAAACCAGGACCTAAAGCGATGGTAAAATTTCCTATCTGAAAAGGGATTATTTGGGACTGACTGGGTTATTTCCTCTATCTCCAGTGGAAAAAGCAACATGCCAACAGGCCCCCAAAAGGAAGAAACAGCCCAGGTGATCCTCTTTGCAGCTGGGCACATCAATTGCTTAACTACAAGATCAAGCTCCTTGTTCCTCGCTTGAGTTGCCTTCTCAGCCATCCACTGAGGTACCTTCAAAAGGGGAATAGATGGGGACCACAGCTGGTTTATTGATACTCTGTGGTGAGGTGAAACCTGTGAGAGGGGCTGCCATGGATTCACCCCCCTCTTGGGCTGAAGAGTTCCTAGGCCTGTGCCTTAGTGCCCTTTCCCTGTCTGGGGCTTGACATGGGCATTTTTTGCACCACAGGTCCAGCCAGAACATTTATTCTGGCACCAAAGAGACCATGCATTACACTTCAGCTCAGATGTTACATCTCATCAGTCATCCTGCTTCTAAATGATTCTCTACCGACTATTTCAGGCTGAAGAGGTCATGCATATATTTATATATATATGTGCATTGATTCAGAAAGGCCAGTGTGGTGGCCCATTGATACCAGACAGGCTTTGTCACATTGGTGTGCTTGAGTTTTCAGCTCTCTTGGGAGGTAAGTTGGTGTTACTCCCATTTTAAAAATGAGGGTTTATTGGCTTTCTCCAAAAGGCTTCAGCAGAGCATAACTATGCAGAGAACAGAGCTGTGTGCTGTCCTCAGGCTGAGCTGCCCCACTTTAGCATCCCCTCTGTGTCAAGGCCAGAGTCCAAGCTCTGCTGCTCTCCCAAGCAGATTGAACTCAACTGCATCAAATGCTTAGAAGAGCACAATTTGGTCCTAAATATGCAAAAGATTTAAACGGGTGATTTGACACACCAAGACAAGAGAGACTTCTGAAAAATAACAAAAGGTTGTGAAATTGCTAAGGGATTAAGTTGTTTGAATCATTGTTCCAGCTTTATTAAAAAAAGGTATAAATTCATTTCAGTTCTTAGTGGGTCTCAAGCTGCCAATTTCTGAGCTTTCACAGCCTTTGATGTGATTCCAGCTTTCTATGATGTAAATGGATTATTTTTTCCTTAATTCTGAAGAGGCCATTTCCCTCCCAGCCCCCTCCAGAAAAATGTCGAAGCAATCAGACTCAAACCAAACACTGGCTTTGGCTCATTCTGGATATTAACTCACTCTCTGCAGTGATTTATTTATCATGTGCTTCTTTTGAGACTTGAGTATAAGGGGAAGATACCAGTGGTAAACCAGTATTTTAAATTACAGTGATCCTAAAACACACAATGGACCTGGCAATCCAGTTCTAAACTGCATACATAAAGAACAGTTAATCCATCCTTTGAATACAGCCAACTTTGGGGTGGAATATGGCAGCTTTTTAGCATACAGAGCAGCAAAACGCAATTTAGACTGCAGTATGAGGAATATTTTATCCAACAAAAAGCAAAACGGAAATGTAGACAGGAAGAATGCAATTATGTACCTGGACTTAATCCAAGACACCTGAGCTGACATTTCTGGTTTTGCTTAAACAACCCCAGAACCCTTAAATTGGGGCACACAATCAAGACTATGCACCTCGTGCAGTTGCAGAGGCTTCCAGTGGTACCAGGGTCCTTCCCATGGGTGTGGATAAGCTGGATCACTGCAGATTCAGGAGAAGACATCTGCCTATTGAATTATCAGTGTACAGCCTGTACACTTCAAGCATATTAATACCTCTGGCAAGAAAAATACACCACATGAAAATTACTGAAATCACATCTCAGACAAGCGTGGCTGAAGATATTGATGTATCTGGGACCAAAAATAATCCAGCCTTTGAGAAAGAGTTGCAATGGCAAACTCTGCATTTTCTCCTTTTAGGACAGATTGTATGTACTTCCTTATGGGGCATCCAGCCCCTTTTAAATTGCAGTGGTAACCAATGTCCTGAAGGGTTTGGTGAGCCATCCAGGAGCAGGGAGATGCAGAAAGCTTCCTATGGGCACTAAGGAAGAGTGACCATTCTGTGACAGGTTTATGGGGGCATGGACACACATTCCTTTTGGTAACTGTCACACACTATCTTGTACCACGGGCAGGAGCTTGGCTGTTGTCCAACCTAAAGAGTGGTTGAATTTTGCAATGCACCAGACTCCTACAGATGAAACTCTTCTAACACAACATCTCTTTTGCCTTGCATAGCTCTAAGCTTGTCCTATCGTGGCAGAGATGTGGAAAATTTGGAAAATGCTCTACTGGCTTCTCCAGTATGAGCTTTCTTGCAGGTGTGCTGAGGATCATCTGGTGCTGCTCTGGCAGATTTTATTTTTATGCTCTTCTGTTCTATAAGCAGCATCTTTAGACTTTCTGGATTAATTGCAATATTGCTTTCAGAAGCAAAACAGTGGTTTGTAAATTTGCGTGTTTAGCTCTTATAAATGCCTTATCAGAAGATTTTTAATGAGCAATCATAACCAGTGTCATTACTTGAGACTTGGTAGTGATTCTCCTTTGATTACTTTAATCTTCCTTAGAAAAATTCAGTACACAGGCTGTGATACTGCTGCAATAAATATATGCCTAATTTTGAGGGTGACTATGAATTTATTGGAAGGAAAATGTTTTCTCTGCATAAGAATTTAATGAAAGAACTCAAAAGTTGAACAGATATAATTAATTTGCACATTCCAGACCTAACTTTTACAGACAATTGAAATCAGAAATTTTCTGTTGAATATGTGCTCAGCAGTTGTTTACAGGATATTTTCCCTCTAGGAAGAAAGTTGTTTAATCTAACATCCAGTATGCACTAGATGGCACTATTTTATAGCATGAGAAGCTGTTGCTTGTCCTGCAACTGAGTTTATTTCTCTGCAGGGAAAGTCAGTGCTTGGATAGCTGTTACATTTGAAATACAGATAAACAAACATGCTTCACAGGGTCTGATTGCTGTTGTTTAATGGACATATTGGCTCAAAGCAAAACACTGAAACAACATTTGGTTTGGGATTTTGGCCTGGAATCTGGAAACAAGGTCCATAGCTAAAGCTTTAAATTACACCAACTAAACCTAAATCAACTAACATTTTAGGAGACTTATTCAGGCTTTGAATCTTTGCAAGCCTCCTTAGCCTCTTGTCTGAGCAGCCCTGGAAGCCATGCAGGAGCACTACACCAGAGACAAGGGAACCTCATAGGCATGCATACAGTACCCTGTATACACCCAGACACTAACTCATTATCATCACCAGACCCTGGATTTGGCCTAAAATATATGGCATAAATATGTCCTGCCTGACTATGTAACTTCATAGCTCTCATCTGTAAAATGAGGATTTCTCCTTTCCCCCCCTCTTATTGGATTAGGCTGTAAATCATGGCTATGCTCAAGTTTCCCTGTTTTTGGCTGGGGCCTCAAGGCTGCTATTACTATGAATAATGCTATGTCTTCATAATGTATTATGGTCCCAAAATAGCAATGAGCTATATAGGAAACTGTGTCCCAGGATAATACCAGTATGGTTTTTACAGTCCAAGTGGATATTAATTTGAATAATATTAAGGTTCCCTTGCAGAATAGCCGACACCAGTTGTTTAAATTAAGGTGTTACACTCTATATATCTGAACCCAGAATGACTCTGAGTTGCTCATTACTCTGTTGCACACACTTACTGCTAATGTCACTTATGGGACTGTGAGAGGATGAGAGAGAGATCCAGCTATTTGATTATTACGTTTTTTTCCCTGTGACACAGACAAGTTTTTTGTGGAGCTGTTTTGTCAGGTCACATTAATTTGCCATCCTTCTAGGGTTTTGAACTGGCAGCCCAACAGCCATGGACAAAGGCAGTTAACCCAGTGAGCCACCAAAGCACATTTCAGAGCCAACAGGCATTTCTGAGGACACCAAGGTTTGTCTTCCCTCTCACAAAAGCACTTCAGCTGGGTTTTGTTCACTAGGTGGCACAAATGCATAAGAGATTGATTTAGAAAAATTTTCTCCGCAGTTTTACTGTTATTGTAAATGTTTCCAGGGTAATTTTGAACATGTTGCAAGTGTGATTTAGGCTCCAAAGTTCATTTTTGAAGAAAGACCCATAGTGATGTGTTCACTGGGGAGAAGCCAGTGTACTGAGTCTTAGTCAGCTGAGGCTTGCTTCTCTCAGCTGCATTCACATCCTTCATGATGAACTGGCTGTATCAAAGTCTCCTCTTCCCTTCTTTGTCTTCTCCCAGATCACAGAACCAGAAGAAGAAAAATTTTCACCAGACCAACACTAGCATGATGATATTAATGCACTTTTTTAAAAAATTGGAGAGGCAAAATATCTGTGGAAAAAATTCAATACTGAAAAAATTCCCATCCATTCCATGATGGAGGAAAGAATGTAAAGAAAGACCCTGAGTAGCAAGAACAGTATAAACTGTGCAACATTGATGAAAATACCAGTAGATGAAAAACTTGGTAGCCATATCTTTCCTCACCTAAGGTTTGTCTGAATGGAGGGAGCAGAGACAAAGCCAGTGGTGCAGTAATGGGAGCTGTCATATCTTCCTGCTATCCACCAGCCACACAGCTTCTCTCAGAGCTGGAAGCCTTAGACTGGGCATGTGGGCTTCAAAGATAATCTGAGGCTCATTTTCTGGCTTGTCAATGCAGGTGGGTTTCATACATGTGCTTTTAGAAAGTACTAGCATAAATCCTTAAAGATCTGTGTGCTCTAATTCTTTCTCTAAGGATCTATTTTGCTACTTAAGATTTCCACAATTCCATACTAAATCATATATATACACATTGATATATATGGGCTTCATATATTCTTTCTGTTAAGGGATAATCAGCTCTTGGGTTTCTCTCCCTATTTCTACTTCTTAACCCTGAAGATAATAGAAATTATGTGATTTCAGACTTCAGGGTGAGTGCAAGACCTGTTGACCCATGAGGTTTGTGCTGTGCATCAGGAAGGAGCAGGCAGTGGCAGAAAGCCACCACTACCATTAAAATGCAAGTGGAATACTGAAGGTAGGGAGGGCTCAGGCTTTGAAAGCGAGTAACTTAAACATTTTCTTTCCAAACATCTGTAAATTGTTAGTCTGATTTATTTTGAATTAAAAATCATTTTAAGCAGACTGACAGCTTAGTTTAATTTTCAGCCATTAGACTTTTCAGATGTTTGAATTTCATGCTGTTCCATTGCCTTTGATGCTGGAGAAAGCTGCCCCTGTTCATCAGGTATATTTGGTTCCTTTACCAATGAGCAAAGTTATTTTCTTCCTCTGTGTACACCATGATGAAATCCTTGAGACTGTCTACTACCCACTCTGACACCATTTTCAGTCTTGTTGGAAACAGCATTATGATCACTTCCATGGCCAGTCAGAAGCAGCCATGTTTTGGTTTAAATTGGTATTGCCAAACAGTATAGCAAATATGAGATGTCAATGTCTGTGTGGAGAACTTTTTCCGCTCTTTCCCCTCCGCTATTGCCATTTTGCTTTTGTTAGAGTGGTTATTGTTTATTCAGTGAAATTACTCAGTCTCTCTTTCTGGAAATGCAAAACTCAACTTGTCTAAGTGTTTTTACACCTGATTTTAAAAAGAATTGTGGAAAAAAGAAATTAGGTTTTATATCTCTAATTCACATTGGTAACAAGTATCGACTGGAGTTCAAAAAAATCCCTGTGATTCTGAGCTTGGTGGCCTGACAATGAAACAGCTGGATTTGATATTTGTTTTTTCATCTACAGCTGTAAGGACTTCCAGGTAGTTCAGCTCTATGCCTTGTCATGATCTTTCTAGAAGGGGTATCTAACCCTTAAACTTGGTAAAAATTTAAATCTAAATTTAAACAGAATCATTTCTACCTAAAATCATATGAGGTAAAAGAAGAGTTAAGTGTTTCTACAGATGATAATATTCAGCATCAGATGATCCATGTATGCATAAAATTCAAATTACCTGCTATGACTGCATTTTATTTGCTTTCAGGCCCACACCATAGGATTTAATATTATTTTATCCTATTAAATTCTTCCTTGGCAAATGTTTTAGGTTTGCTTAAAAGCAGTAGCAAGCTCAGCAGACCTGTTAGATGAATGAGTTCTTTTTGACAGGCCCCAGAATTGACTCATCTCTAATAAAAATCTGACCACCCTACAATTGAACCCAATATGGATTGCGGCAATGTCACCACAGGATGTGTTTTGCTTTTATGATTCCTCCTCTTAATATCTTCTTAGTATTTATGGCAAAAAAGAGTTTTCTGTTGATCATAACCAGCAGATAGCAAACATACCTCCCAGTACATGACTTGACCTCTGAATGGTGTTAGGTTTGGACATTATAGGAACAAGATAAATTAATGGTTCTAGCTTCAGGCTGCCATTGTGCTGACTTCTCTAGGTGCTTGAATTTGTAAATAATATGAGCACTGCACTTGCATATGTTTCATCAAGAGTAGTATGATGAGCATCTTTCTGTGTCTGGGGAAGTATTTGGCTAACGTATAAGAGAGAAAAAATCTCCCCCCATCTCTGCCTATCACCTTTGAATGTTTAACAAAATATACACTGACAGATTCCTGAGCAATCCTCCAAGGCAATGGGTAATCCCAATGCTTTCCCAGACCTCTCTCTGCTCTCCCTGGTTGTGACAGGTCCATAGAACTAATGGAATACTTCTCCCTAATACAAATATAACAAGTCCAGGATAAACTCAATGGAAACCCATGTAAAAATCCAGTGAAAGAAATGCGCAGAGATTGAAAAGTGTCTGCATGTTAAAATTCTTAATTTGTACAATGTTTTGGCAGTCCTCAACTTTGAGGGATTCTGAGAAATTGCTTTTCATGGAAAGTGTTTAATGACTAGATAAAAACCCAGTGTTTTGGGAGCCCTTGTCCAGCCTGCAAATTTTAGGCCTAAATAAATTTAGTCACCTCTTTTGTGCGGGAGTTGGACTGAATGTTTTGCAGTGTTATTTCCATTTCTGTTATTCCCCCACTGCAAGGTATGTCAGTAGCTTTTTTTCAGTAGTCATTCTTGTACCTTTCTGCTGTCACTGTTAGTTTTTATTTTTTTATTTTTTTATTTTTTTTATTTAATTTGGATTGTATGTTTTGTTTTTGCTTTCTGGTTTTGTTCTTTTGTTGTTGTTGTTTTCCCTCTGACCTTTCTGGAATCTCAGAGTTTCAGAGTTTGACTTATACACAGTTATGGGTGAAATGTGGTATGGATATGAAGCAGATAATGCAGCTCTTTAAGCTACCAACTGCTTAATGAAACTGTACCTTTGCAGTCAGTGGTGGAGGAAAAACACCCCATTAAATCAGAGGGAATCCAAGAAGTTTCTCAGAGAGCATGAGTGACTTTCCCACATCTTAAGCATCTGGATCTTCCTTCCTCTCATCCTCCCATTAGCCATTCCCCAGTAATGGTCTCACTGGCCTCTGAGGCACTGACAAGACTGTATAGCTTTCAGGGAAGCCCATGGTGGTTGCTGCAATTTCTACTTCCAGCTTAACTAATGGCTTGTGAAGTTGGAAATCCATGTCTTGAGTGTGATGGATTTTGTTTGAAAATTGATCCCAGTAGATAATTCTTTTAAAAAAGTCCCTAGAGATCAGATAAGTCCAGGGAAACCTATTTAAAATAAGGCTCATCTTAACATTCAAGGTCAACAGAGAGATGTGAGAAGGAATCCTTACAGGATAAAAAGGCTCATGTATATTAAACTATGTGTGCACAGTCATGCTGAATGATTTTCAAAGCTGCCCTCTTCCTCCTTTTTTTTTTTTTTTTTCTTAATTCATACATCATTCTTTGAGCTGTCTTTGCAAGCTGTCTTTCCCATGGCACTTGGCCAAGAAAGAGGACACAGGGCTACCTTATAATGGGAATCCCAGAGGAAAAGGTTAGTCATTCTCAGCTCACAAAAGAGGACTTATCAATCAGTTGTCAGGCCATGAAACCAGAGCCTCCAATATTAAAGAAGTCTGAAACAGATCACCAAAAACACCTCATAGCTCTTCTGTAGCAAGTGCAAGGAGGATATGGAGGGAATGAGTGAGCTGTTCCTTCAGGTCTGAGAGAAAGTGTTGATAAACTGCCTTGTAGTATCAGCAAAAATTGTACACCAAGTCTGCAGGGCTGGGAATTTCAGATCACCAAAGGGAAGGGATGCCTGCAGGCAGTGGAGAATAAGGAATGCAGCTAAAAGGTTTTAGAAGAGCTATCCTTAGTCTCCTCTGTGCTGCTAATTGTTTAAATAACTACTTTTCTGATAGAAGTGTTTTTTGCCCTACCTGTATGTTCACAATCTCACTACCAGTTGCACAAATCAAGAAGTGTCTTGGGAATATAGATATGAATCAATAGTTGCAGCCAGAAATTCCCAGAAGGTACTGGTGCACCGAAACTAGTGGATAGTATACAGGACTTTAATACAAGCTGGGTAACTCAAATTGCAGATACAAACAATAATGTGAATAATTAACTCTGGGGAGGTTCACATCTGTATCTGAAATGTTCCAGCTGCCCTCTCCATGTGTACAAAAGGCTGAACCATAGTGCTGGATCCAAGGAGATATATTCTGGGAAAACCCAATGCAACATGTAATCTTCCTTACTGGCAATCATCTCCTTAAGGAGGAAAAAAAAAGCAGATGTGAACTCTAGGAGCATTATGGACGTTTGTGATTTTAATATGTACTCTATGTGTACAGTTTTTTATTTTTTAAAAGAAAATAATAAGAGTGGAGGGAAATGCTAATCTTAATCAGAGCGAGTCTTAAAATCCAATTAGGTAGTTATTGTGATATACATTGCTGTGTTAAGGGCAGTTGGCCCTGAATTTGTTTTATGTGTCTTTTATATACATAGACATAGACATAGACATAGACATAGACATAGACATAGACATAGACATAGACATAGACATAGACATATACATATACATATACATATACATTACATATACATATACATATACATATACATATTTAGAACAAAGGGCTGTTGCCTGAAGTCAGGCCTTGCATGACTTCACTCAGGATGCCATTTCTCAGGTTCATTAGGGATTATTTTGGTTTTGTAACACCTAATATTAATTTGGATTTAGACAGCAAATAGAAAGCTGATGCTAGCTGAGATTCTGGTCTCATTTTGTTGAAGTATCTGTTAATGGTCAAAGTAGAATAGTTTGGGTTAATCCAGAGATGGACTCAAGATGTTGCCAGTCTTGAATCTGGACACAGGTTTAAAAGCTCAAGTGTGAGCTTTCGTGGGTGGAGGGCTACTTGGACCATTATAAATATTTCAAGATGATGAATAAACAAAGGATAGATATTTTGATTTCATTCCATCTCTGTTATCGGCTGCCAATTCTTTACAGTCCCCACCCTAACTTTTAAAGCTAAAGCCAGACTGCAGAAGCATTGTAAATCTCCTCCTGAAACTCTCAGCTCTGACAATTATTAGACTGAATTGGTTTGTACTGCTGAGCCACATCATCCTCTCTGGCTATAGCTGAAAGCTTTCACTAGTCATTGCTCATCCAGGTAACATTTGATTTGTTTTTGAGGTGAACACAGGATCTGACTGCCTCTTGTGGCTGATAGGCATGGACTGCATGGGAGCATTTGATGAAGAGGAATGTCCACTTGAGGACCATTCTGTGCAGAGTTGTGATGGGCTGAGGTGTGCTTCTTGCTCATCTCCAGTGCTTCTTTGGGATGATTAACCATGGCCATCTTGTCACAGAAACCTCTGTATAGTGTTTCTTATTAACATTGTCCCTGCCTAAGCCACTAGTGAAATTTTGGCTGAGTTCTTCCCTGTAAACCATCTGTGTGCCCTGGAGAGGAGTCAGACTCAAAATTCTGTTGGAAAATCAAAATAGAAAGAGATAAAAAGAGAGGAGGGGAGAGAGAGAGAAAGTATAGATAGGAAATGGGGAATACAAAAAGTTTTCACAAGTGTTTTGGATTTCTGGCCTATGTCTCCATGCATATGTCTGTGTTGATTTGCAGGCAGATAGAATAAGCCAGATGTGAACTGGGAGTGCTATGGCTGTGTTAGGGCAGTGCTGAACCTGGGTAGTCTGAAGTTGGCTCTCAGTAGGGCTTGTGCTCACTGCTGGGCTAACCATGATGGTGTGACTTCATGTTTGGAGCTGCCAGACTTGGAGAGCACAAGCAGAGTCACCTCAGTTCAGCCCAGAAAACAAAATGCAGCTATGCTGTTGTGCTGGTAAGAGATTTGGGCAATCTTTCTCTCACTGGCAGTGCTGAATTTATAGCCTGATCATACATTAATACAGATAGATATGCTATTCTCTGTTGCATCCATGGGTATGAAGACCATCCACGAGCAAAAGGTAGCATTGTCCTCAAAATTGTGTTCTTTGTTCTGCAGAAAGAAAAAAAAAACCTTGTCTGTAATGTCAAATTTGTGTAACTGAATTGCTATCAGTATAATTAATGAATAATAAAGAGAAAAAGAAAATAGAGTGTAATTCTGGAAAATAATTCTGGAAAATAATTCTGAAAAATAATGATGCAGTTAAAATTGCTGTGTACACACTCCATTACACATAGCCTTTCTCTGCTGTTATGCACAATCTTCTCCTGCCCTTTGGCTCACTGGCTTCAGTCTAGAGGAGGAGTGTCATCAATCTCCTAAGTCCTACACAGGTAGAGCTATGAAGGTGGTGTTGAAGGTCTTTCCCTCTTTCTCTAGTGTAAGTTTGGGAACATTTTCAGTTTATTTTTTTTTTCTAGCATGCTTTAACTTCAGCTTTTTTATTCGTCTGTGTGTACCACCACATTACACTCAGATTTGCTGGAGTTACATTAATCTGTACCACCACATTACACCAGATTTGTTTGGAGTGTCTACATTTATTAGAATCTTACTTTTTTCCCACATTATTCACATGAATAGCAGTTTTACACATTCTTTGAGTCTGCAGTTCTTGAGCTAGTTGCATCTCCTGTTCTGTTCATGCCCTCTCTCTGGTCATGCAATGCCTGTACTCCTCCCTACTGTAACCCGCATTCTCACTCTCAAGCCTTCTGCAGTCATACCTTGCTGCTACATCGAAATTATTTTGTTGTTCTAGATAGTTTAAGTCTAATTCATTCATTAGTACAGATGAGCTGCTTGTTACAGCTGACTCTATAAAAATGATGGCTGTACAACATAATTAACAAAAGATAAGGAAATAAAATAGACAAAGCAATCATACTGTCATTAAAAATTCTCTTTTACAAGGGGATAAAACTGAAAAAAATGCTGTAGGCAAGCTGAGTCAGACAAGGCTTGCAGAGTTAGTAGAAAGCTGTGGTCTGTTACTAGCCCTTGCAATCCTGTATGTACTGTTGGATGGACAGGAGTAAGAAGTGACTGGTAGATCCTCTGACTGCACTTTTAATACCTTTGCCCAGCTTTGATGAGGCAGGAACTTCAGTTACCTAATAGCTGACTTCTCTGCCGTTTTCTGCAAGGTGCCTGCATTTCCAGGAGAGTCCTCCAGCCCTCCATAACCTATGAGGCATGGGATGGTGCTGCTCACTGTTGTGGCTCAGGGCAATATGAGAATTCAGGCTTTTCTGTTCCATAACATTCAAATCTTGTGAACAGTAATGAATCAATTGATAATTGCTGCTAGCAGTGAAAGACTTGTTGCAAACTCTTCATTCTGTAAGTTAAAGGAAATTTTTCAGACACAGGCACACATGTAGTTGGCATAAAGCACTGGAGAATTGTGTCTAGATTGTGTATAGATCTATAAATGTTCAAGAATGAAGTTTTCCATCTGTAAGTACGTATTAGTTCATAATGTAGGGAAATAGCAGGATATGTGTGAGAGTGGGCTCCTATTTTATTTTATTATTCTATTTTTTCATTTTTCATATGTTTTGAGAAGATAATTAGTTTGCACAATTCCTAGGAAATATCCCACTTGTACAAAGAAAGGATAACACATGGTAGCTTCTGCATGCTCCAGTAAGGCAGCCAGCACTTTTCTCCTTTTCCTTATTTCTTTCTCAGGTGTGTGGCTATTTTTCATATCCAGGACAGTTCCATTTCTCTGCTCAGTCAGGCACTCAACCATTTTGCCTAATTATATCTGATGTTTTACTCACAGTATTATGCTCTTCTTCAGAGGAAATGAAAAGCAGATTGTCTCCTTGGCAGCAAAGAATAACAAATGTGCTGCACTGAATAGCTGCTAGATTAAAAGGGCCACAATCTGCCTCTGTGCCAGCCAGTGCTAAAGACTCTGACAGACAGGAGGCTCCTCTGAGAACGACTTCTGCTCCCTTGATGTCTAAATGTGCTCTGAGGAAAAGTTAAGGTTACTTTGCAGAGATGAAATTGTGGATATCTGATTAGGCAGAAGGTATTGGAAAATTTCCAGTAGAATTTAAAAATTTGTTTCAGTGAAGTTTCATTGAAATAAATAATAATTATAATAATAAATTGCCCTGCTTCAACAAGGTTGAAAGACATTTCCTTATCTGGATATACATTTATATTTTGGATTTTTTTTTTTTAGTAAAATTTGATTTTTGTATATTTAGCATATAAAAAAGAATTTATCTCTCCTTCTGAAAGCAAATATATGTATATAGGTAAATTTAAATGTATTTAAAAATCAAAATACAATTACATATTTTGAGTTTCAGAACAGGATATTTTAGTTAACCTGAATTTCTTGCTTTTTTTTGCCTTCCAGAAATATTATAGATTTTGTCTTCTTTAGTGGTGGGTACAATTCCCCCTGCCCCTCTGAACTAAGACTCTTGAATTTGGATAGCTTTGTGATTGTAACTATACTTATGACATCTACACATATTATTTACACATTTCGTAAGTTATTTCAGATTCCCCTCATTCATTTTATCAAGAAGAGTGTGTATTAAAGTAGGCAAATTTTTCCATTAGTTTTCTTCTCCCAGTGTTACCTAACTTCAGTGAGAAGCGTGATTGGTGAAACTCATGACGGCTGCATGTTCTGCTGGTTACGTTGCTGGAGCAGAAAGTTTTCATGTGATTTTTCATACAGTTCTGCCCACAGCAGGCCCTGTTTGACACCTTCACAGCACATGTTAGGAATCACATTTCATATTTTAAGGAATCTGCAATGAGGGCTTGTAGTGGGCAAGCCCAAACAAAAGATCCTGTGGAATTAGCCTAATTACCTAGGAAAGATGGTTATTCTCTGTTCAATCCCATTCTAAATTATTTCCCACTTTCCAAATCACTGCAACCCTGCTGAGTCACAATAATATGTAGTTCTTATTCAATTTGCAGTAGTTTTTTTTTCAAGTTTTGTTTCTTTGTGTTAACCATCTTACTTAACTAATTTTACCTGCTCTGCCAACTCACTACTCAAGACCAGATTGTTCACATCTGTGTAATTTTCCCATCTGATCTCCTAACCACAAATGTCTGTTTTTTAAATTTTCTTTTTAATTGGCTACTGAGCCACTCATTAGTGGATCTGTGCAGACAGACCTGCTTTTTCAATGAAGGTTGGGTGTGGCACTATCTTTCATTTTACCTTTCACTTACAGAGACAAATTCTAGCCTTTCATCGTCACTTTATACCACATGCAAATGAGAGGCTCATAAAAATTGTCTATCTTTCCCTTGCCAGCCAGAAAGCATTCTCAAATATATCTTATTCAGGTTGCTCTTATCTATCAGAGATGTTCAGTCTCCAATTATCTTGTGAATTTCAGCTTTGAGTCATCAATACTGCTCAATCTTATTAGAATATGAGGCAGATATGTGTTTTTGTTTGTCTGTGCAAGAAAATGCTGGGTTATTGTCTGGAAGTGGCCCCTCTTACCTGGAATATCTCATGAAGACAAGCACTGATGAAAATGCCCTGGCACTGCCAACATCACCTCTGAGAGGTGGACACAAAAGTGCATCATGGCAAGAAAAATTTGACTTAAACTCTCCCCTGGAGGAAGATGGACAGCTATGACCCTATGGCCCTTAAAGGGCTGGGACAGTAACTTAGAATCATCATATTTCCTCCTATGTCTTTCTTTCCCATTTTCTGCCTGCTCTGCTGATGATGTTACCACTCTGGAGACTGAACAGATTGCCCTTTCAGAATAAGGAGCTTGTACTTCCATCTCTTCATACCTTCTGGGTTTTCTAGGTGTATTGCCAAGTTAGGCCAAGAGGCTTGAGGCTGTAGCAGTGCTGTTAGCTTCTTTTCCTCTCCAGCTCCTCTATTCCCTCTCCAGCTCTTGAACAGCAGGACTAAATCCAGCCCTGCAGAGGCACATGGAGTCTCCAAGCACCAGATGAACACGGCAGTACAGGGACCTGCCAGGACAGAGATAGGTTTTGCCACTTTTCCATATTATGTTAAAGGTAAGGACAACAGTCTCCCATAATGCTGGAGGGAGTAGCTAAGCTGTGGAAAGAAAAATATTGATTAGATCTGGAGATTTTATAGTGTAAAGATTGTGTCTGATAAGCAGATCACTTCTCTTCCACAAGATCTGCTCTAAGACCAGCTAGGGACAGCTGGTGAGACTTTCCAACTGTAAACAAAGGATATGAAAACAGAGTGAAAAGGAGGATAACACTGAACTCTTAATTACAAGTGAGCAGAGCATATGACGTTCCAGACTTTTTGGTGTGTGCTTACGATTATTAACCTTGGTTGAAAGAGCAGCACTAGGGACTCGTTCTTAAATTCTACTTCAGCTTTCCTTTTGTCTTGTTTTTTGTGCGTTACCTTTTCAAGTTTTTTTTAAAGTGCAGTTAATCCACCTTAGGAAACAGCCTTTTAAACAGTGCTTTTTATTGTTACAAACAGCCCCTGCCTCCCTACCAGCTCAAATCATGTTGACATATTCACACAGTTGAAGTTGGCGTTTTGACACGTGTACACATCATTTTCATCTGATTCCTGGGGATGACTTCAATGCCTGAGGTTTCTTTTAACACCCTGAAAAGCCTCTGGGCTTTGTGCAAGGCTGCATTCCTAAACAGTATACCAACTCTGAGGTTCAGCCAATGTTTACTTTGCAAAAGAACTTTTTAATATCAAAAGTAAAACAGTCTTCCTACATTCCACAAAGATAGATGCTATTTGTCATTTAAAAAAATAATGCAGTAATAATAATGGTAATAATGATAGATGAAATTGCTATTTCAGGGGAAATAATTGTAGCTGAATCACAGCTGTGGGCTGACAAACAGATGAGCACATTGTGTTTTGCCTTGTCAGGCATGTGATTCAGAATACATCTTGTTTTGCCCTCTGTGGAAACAGGAGTGACTGGTGGTGAAGATAGATTTCATTTTTATTGGAGGACTACATAATATATTCAGCTTCAGGGGAGACTGACTATAAGAGGATAAACTGTTAGCTGGTGTAAGTCCAGACCTCTCTAGTGATGACCTAACTTTGTTGACTTATTAGCAAAGGATATGGCCCAGTACATCTGAAAGATGCTGATGACCCAGTAAGGTTGAGGTGACTTCAAGCTGTAAAAGAAGTGACTATTCCATTCTTGCCAGTGTGCTCACACCCTTCCACTGCTTAGGCAATAGCAATCATGCAGCAAGATGATTTGGCTAAAAAAAAAAAAATACCCTACTTGGATTTTTTTTCTGTTTTGGGCAGAGCTCCCATTCTTTCTTCTCAGATAATTGGTCTGGCTGATTGTAGGGCCACACTGTTTCTGGTGTTTGTTTGGTGATGTCAGAAGAATTTTCATGGGGCGAAGGCAAGGTACCCCCTTTGAAGGAGCTCACAGATGGGCTTGAAACCTCCATCAAAATGCTCCATTAGACAAACAGTTGCAGACTAGGACCTTGCTCCTGCTGCAATGAGCATTAAAACTACCATGTGGCAGGACTGGGCTCTTCCTGAATAAATCTGCTGATGCTACAATAGAAATGTCTTTGTCATCTGTGCAAAATGCATGTATCAAGGTTCTGAGGAGAACAAGAAACAGACACAACCCATTTATTTTATTATACAGTTACAGTTCCCAATGCTATCAATTATGGATAATATACACTCTGGGAATCAAAGCATGTGGCTTATGGAGCAGGGGAATGCCTTCATGAACTGGAAACCAAGAATCAGGTGGGAATGGGGGAAATATTTTTCAGTATTTGTAGAATTCTGATCTTCAAAAACATGTGTTATTGAGAGTGGCACGCTCTAGCAAGAAAAAGGATCACTGGAAACATGGTTATGTTAAAGATGATTTTAAATTCAGGGATTGATGTGTTATTTTCCTAAACATAAAAATGTGCTTTTATTTTTAATGACTGCTCTCATGGGCTGTTTACTCTTCATTTTGGGAACCAAAAAGAAATCTTTCTCAAGCCATATGAGGATATATTAGTTTTACCCAGGGTGAACATGACATAAGCACACATCCCTGCAAGAATGCCTTATGTCTCCTACTTATGTACTTATGTCTCCTACTCAGCAGTTTATCTGTTTTTATAATGATCCAAATAGATTCAAAGGGGAGAAGGGCTGATGCATTTCTTTTCTTCCCACACAAGATGCATTTCAAATGCTTTGTACTTTCACACAGTTTGCGCAATCAATCTCATTCGAAGACGTGCAGCCTGCAATATTTAGTCCTCACAACTGTGCCGACATGAAGAAAGAAGGTGCAGCTTTGTTGTTCTGAATCATTTCATGAAGGCCAGCCAATCTAAACAGATTTTATTTGGGTGTAAGGCTCTTTTTGGTATTATTGCCAAGTCAGCTTCATGCTCAATTAAAAGCAAAACATGTTGAAGCGCTAAACCTTTTAGCAATTCCAGATCTACTAATGATGTCAGGTTGGGCAGTTCCCCACCAAGGAGACATCATTTATTACAGAGGTTGACATCAGTGAGAGATGACGATCTGCTGTCAAAGCTCTTTAGCAGGACACAGGAGAACTCAACTCCATTTTCACCTTCCAGATGCAACCCCTGTGCGACCTTGATGAAACCACTGCTCTCTGCCTTGACATCATGGAACTTGAGGAGTTTATAACATATTCCTAGGCTGGATGGCAGCTTCTGAAAAGAGTGGGTTAAGGGCAGCACAGGAAACTTGTCATCATTAGTAATGCACTTTTGCAATTTAGAAGCTAGTTTAATTCTGGGTTGTAAGTTAATGTTTCCCTGACTGTAGTGCACTGAAAATTATCCAGTTCCACACACACAGTGAAGTGAGACCACCGGGATCAAGCGGTCACATGCCAGTTTCCTGGAGACTTCCATTTCTTCTCTAGAACCTTCATTTAAGCAACTTGAACAAGAAGTCCTGAAAGTGTGCCTCAGTGCCAAATTTTCATTTTAACTGCAATCTAATAGCAGTCTCTGTCATTAATTACAAATTTTCATGTGCTGTAATTGATAAAATTGGGAAAATGTAGTGGATGGCAATCAAAATCAGGAAGGACAGTTGGTACCTTTTTCTGAACTACTTAGGTCACCCTAGACAGTGCAATTCAAGATTGTAAGGTACTTCTTCTCTCAATGCTTGTCTGTCCCAACAGGAGTGCTTGTCTCCCCAACTGCTCTTGATAGCCAAGTGATTTTTTTTTTGTAAATATTAAAGCCTTCTGCCAAATGACTGTCTGAACAATTACATTTGAACCGAAAAATGGAAGGAAAAAACATTGTGTCAGGTCAACTGGAAATAAAAGACTTGCAGTTTTTTTGGTGAGGTCAGTTCTCATCCATCACATTTTTGTAAATAGATATTTATTCCATTCAAAATAAAATGCATCAAGACAGACATTCTTTCACTGAAAATAAATGTAGGTAAATTTGGTCTCAAAATGTTGCTTTAGGATGGAAAATGGATTCACTTAATTTTTGTGTTTTCCAAAATTATTACTTTTTTGGCTGTTCTCCTGACAGTAAAGGAAACTAGGAAATTTCAGGAGGTAGCATCTTGTGAAATCACAGTCTAAAGAAGAGAATGAGATGAAAACATGGTTATAGCAGGGAAGTTGTGCTTTCCCAATGTTCACTGGCATTATGCACTTGAGTGAATATCTGTTTTCATGTGCAGAAGTAACTTTTTACAAAGAAAGTTCCCCAAAAGAGTAGGAACAGTATTTTATATAAGAATTAGGTGGCTGAAGGGTAGGAAATATGGGGAGTTAGTCCTAGCTCAGGGAATTATGTCAGGCTGTCTTTTGCTTAATGGCAGAGCTCAGATTCAATTGAAGCTCTCTGGACATTTTTGTTAGGTGTTTTTGATTTGGTTTTGCTTTGTTTTGTTATTCTTTCCCCCTACACTGCATGTAGATTTCCCCCTTTGCTGGCTCAGGCAATGTCAGGGAAGCACATGGGTGGAGGTATAAATTAATATTGAATAAAAAAGCTGTGAAAGAGCCCCGTGGTGGCAGGTTATTCTGTAGGCATATACAAGATGTAGATGAATCCTTGAGTGAAAGATTTCTGCCTAGTATGGCATTTGTCGTTGTTTAGTAGCATTTAAGAAAAACACTTTGAGATACATGAAACAGATAGCCGAAAAACAAACTGAGAGGAGTCTTCTGGAAAAACTCATTGAAGGACAAAGTCTCAGGCCACCAGGACCTGAGAAGAGCAAGGTAGGTCAAGGCCAAGTCACACCATGAAAGAAAGATGAATCCTGTGTGATGGCTGTGCTGGGGTAAGGTGAGACAGGAGATGGTGACAAAGCTGGTGCAGAGGGATATCTCTCAGGCCATTTACACCTTAAATAATTGCAGGAGGCAGGAGAACATGTCACATGTCATTGTTGTTACCAAAACAGAAGGTAATGAAATGTGTTAGTCTGGCTAGGGAGTAAAGGCTGACAGGACTTGTACCATAGCAAGGAGAGAGGAAAGGTCTAAGAAAAAACTGGTGTTTTTGTGAAGCAAAGAGCAGTTCTTCTGTGCAAACAGACTGGATTTACCAAACCAAAAGCAATGTACTGTGGTTTTATCATAAAAATATTATTTTTAAACTTTAAATATTTAGTGACACTTTTCCTCATTTTCTTTTGTTGTTTTTTCATTAATACACACTAAATTGAAGAACTATGTAAGCATTTCAGGTACCAAGTATGAAATTGCACAGTCATGGTTATTAAAAAATGGAAGTGAATGTGCTATTTTCTCTAGCCAAATTTGCTCTGTTTCACTTGCTTGATTAAAAAACTCAGTCTGCCTTGCAGAAATTTCTATTATTTTACAGAACTTGCTGTATCCTATGAGAGATCAGTGTCAGAAAAGGAAAGTAATTCCAGTTTGGCTTTTAAAAAAGAAATGAAAACTGAAAACATTATATGCTAGCACATATTTCCTTTTTATGAATGTGAAAACATAGGACTTGTAGTTTTGTGGTTGCTTTCTTTTTTTTTTTTTCTTTTTTCCTTTTTCTTTTAAGCAATAGAGTAGCTACAGAGAATTTCACATCTTCATTAATAAAAGTATGGATGATCCATACAGGAAATGATCCAGCTGAGCAGCAGCACATGCATTTTATCTATGTGTGTATATGTGTCTGTATTTATAAATGTACATGACTCCATATATATAAGCAAACAGATATATGTGTACATATATCAACACAATATCAACACATACTATTCTTCTCCAAGAAGCACCCTGCCTCTTCACTTGCAGAAAATGTCCCCAGCCTTTGACTAATCCCTGCATTTACCGTTGATTTGTGTGGGTTACCTAAAGCTAGGAGTGCTATGAAAGGAAAGAGAATAAAGGCAAGCAGGCAGGCAACCTCCTGATTTATGCAGAAAAAGAGGTACGATGCCACTGCCTGTCCTCATGGGGATATTGCAATTGTCCTGAGCAGCCAGCTCTGTATCCTGCCCCACAGATGTGCTCCAGAACAAGGATACGTCCTTCCAGGTTCAGTGTCTGCTGGCTGCTTTGTGCGGCCCATTGCTTGCCAGATGAGACTGCAGTCTAACAGGAACAAAACACCTCAAGGCAACCAGTTTGTGCCATGTCCAATTTCCTGCTCTTGCAGGTACCTAACATCCTTTACAGTCTGATTACTGAGTTCCATCGTGTGTAATTGGTAAAATCTGTGTGCCTCCATTGCTCCCCTTCCCCAGTATGAATGCCTGATGGAAGAAATCTGCTGAGCCCCAGGAAGGTGGTTCTCACTGCCTCATGTTTCTGTTTGTGTCCTGGGGAGAGAAGAAAATTCACAGCTTCTTCCATTTCCAGATTATAAGGCTGAATTGTGTGTCTCCATAGTCATTCTGTCTCACTGGCCAGCACACATCCATTTCAAACTGGAGTTTCAAACTGGAGTTTGAAATGGTAACTACCTTCTTAACTGCTTGTCCTTTTTCTCACTGAAAGGGGATTAGGCTCCGATCATTTATGCTGTTTTCTAGCACATTTCCACCCAGCGACTTTTTGAAACGTGAATGACCAATTGGAAAATCTTCCAGCTCCGACATCTAAGAATATGTCCATCTTTTCACTATCATGATGAAGCTCTTGGTCTCTAGGACAACTACCTGTGGCAATTCCCTGAAATAGCTCTTGTATTAACAGTATTGCAGAACTCCCGCTCCACACCTCAAGTCTGATTTTAGGGTCAGTAACAAAATGCCCATGCTACTAATGCTGCATGCTTTACCACTCTTCATCTAACAATTTAAACTCAAATCCTATTTTATCTGTTCTCTCTGGCACACAGACCCACCCAGTGTTCACATGGCTTTTACCTTTGTTTTGATTTTCTCTTTGTGATGGTTTCCCTGCCCTGTTTCTTGTATCTCTGTTCTATCTAGTTTCAGATCTGCATCAATACTTCCAATTCCCCCATGTTTTTACCATGTTCCTCAGCATCAGTGTACAAACACAGGACATATTAGCTCTCATTTTCTGTTTCCTGACCCATTTATACAGAAGTCTGCCAGCATCTGACCTTTTTAAAAATCAGTTCCTCAGTTCAGGACCTATGGGATCAGCAGCACAAGATGATGGTCATAGGAGGGTGAGAAGCAGGAAAACTGTTTTTAGTTGTTGTGGCCCCTCAGTGCTTTCCAATATGAGGAACCAGATCCCTGGGCGATAGACATGCTCTCTTTCTGTATGAAAAATTGCTCTGACGTAATTTTGCTGAATAGTAAAGGCTGCTTCATCTGACAGATGTGGTCTTCGAAAAAAGAGAGTTTGTGGCCAGAATGGTCCATGCAGGAACCCATAAATATTATGTAGCAAAACTACCACATAAACTTGCTAAGAGGTGAAATTCCTACTTTGTTTAAGGTAGGAGTCTGGGAAAACCAATGAAGAATAACAGTGCTTATAAAAAACAACCCTGCTAATCCACTTTCATTTTTTAACTGACTTGGCATCTCAACTTGTGAAATAATTACAACTAATGTACCTTATGGAAGACACGGCATTGGGTAGAAAAACCCAACCTAATGAAGCTGTATCAGTTAATACCAACTGCCTAGGGGCATGTTTTCTACTTCAGCACCTTCAAATAGAGTATAAATCGGACTGAATTGTTGCTATTCTGGGACAGCTTGACAACTCTTGCCAGAACTGATACATTTACTTTACAGGGCAGGGCATGGATACTGTTAGAAAAGTTGTCATGAAAGCTGCAAAAAGACACACTTGTTTTTAGTTTCTTGAGTTTTAATATTACCAAAGTATTTATTTTAAGCTGGAGACACTGCCTGTTTAATCCACTTTATCTTTCCATTTGTGGGTTGGATAAAGTTCAACCACTAGAAAAATGTTAGGACATAAATACTACGGCTATCATTCACATAAGTGACAAGCTTAAACCCACTTCCCGTAATCAAGAATAAGATGGAAAGAAAGATAAGAAATTCTACTTTTCCTCCTTCTTTCTGCAAATCTTACATGAAAGAGATTCCTTGGGACACAGATTTCCAAGATATGAAAAACAGTTCTGGGAGTGCAAGATTAGTACTTTTTGGCATATGACCCACCCTGCCAAGAAGGGCTCTCTGTATCCTAGTGCCTCCCAAACAGCCTACAAGCAAGGAAGCTCATCCTACCAGCCCTCCAGGTAGTCACGTGCAGCAGGAGAAGTCCTTGCTCCCATGACCTCCCTGGGCTCATTCACAGGTTTCCTTGGCTACAAACCCAAGTCATCCCAGCTGGCAAGCCAACTTCCACATGGACTGTAACAGGTCCTTGATGCTACAGCCAGCAGTGTCCACTCCTTTTGCAGAAGGACCTTAAGCAAAAGCAGGCCATGAAACAAAATATTCATTGCTGATTTTGTGTAAATAAAACTGGATCCATTTGTGACCTCCTATTTTGCCAAAATTATGCAGAAATAACAGTTACATAAGGTGCTACCTGAATTTAAAGTTTTCTTTTCTTTTTAGATCACGGAGAGAATAATAGTTTTATTTGTCGTGATCAACAGTCAGGAAGAAGTTCAAGGGAAATATGTCGTCTGTGTTTTATTCTTCCTTTGGAATTTGTTAGATGTGGTCAGGTAAGGAGTCAACATCAAAACCATGCGAGGAAAATGGGTTATTTTTGCCAGCAGAACTCCATCCCAATTGTGCAGTAATTAATTGTTTCAAAATTGGCAAAGCATATTATCCATTTTTAAATAAAAGATTGGAATTTTAAACTTACCTAATGATTTTTACAAAAATCCACATGGTTAAGAGGCAGAGTAATTTACAGATGTAAGATAGAGCAATGCATTAGCAGACTGCATTAACATTTGTAGTTCAAAAGCCTTTATGTTTTTAACAAACATTCTGAAGTCAATCACAACTGCCTTCTGGAGAACGGCAATTCATGAAAACATTCTGGTTACCATTACCATCCTGTTGTTTTATTATTTTATTTTTTCATCCACTTTGATCCAAGATTGACAGCACAGTAAGGCAGCACCAGTAGAACTTCTTGCAAAGGCAGAAGGACTGTTCTGGGTTAATTGCACTGTGCTTTCCAAAAAGCCAAGAGATCCTGCTGCAGGAGACTGAGAGTTTTGGTGTAGTAGGGCATATATCACACCATGAGAACAACAAATATTTCTCATATGTAATATAAGCCTCTATGCACCTCAGTTTTTAGACTTAGAGCAGGTACATACAGAATTAAGAAACATTTTAAGAAGACACAGCTCTCATAGCAACCTATGTATTGCAGCAAAACTTTTTTCTATTAAAATGGCTTTCTGCTAATTTGAATATATTGCTTAGGGGACTGACTGAAGATGGTTTCAGGCAGCAAAGGAAACAAGTTGTAAAAGAGATCTGGAACAGGAAAGTGTCCGAGAGAATTGATAAAGATTTTAAGTCAGCTTAAGAGTATTTTGAAGTACATTTTAATAGGCTGCTACTTGTGTTAATTATTTTGATTATAGTTCCATCCCATTTCTTGTTGAAGTTGTAAAACTAAAACAGTAGAACCTAATCTGAAATGAAAGTGTTCAGTGCAGCTGGAGAAATGCCAAAAGTATAAACAATATTGGCTGTGAATTCCTGTCAGTGCATAATAGTACCATTGATGCATCATTATTTTGTACACTTGCTAAAGAACAGTTAAGCATCACAGCAGTAGTAACAGTTGTTTAACAGGAAAGCTACTGTGGTCTATAGCAGAAAATGACCAATTCAAATAAACCATAGTACAACTCATACAAATTTAGAAATCTTACCTGATTTATTTTATGGCATTTGTGCCATGTCCTAGTACCTCAAAGAAGTATTCATATCTGAAAGTACCTAAGGATCTCTCCTATCCCTTAACCAGCTACTCTTGAACTATTACAAGGTTTTCCACATAAACTTTCAGGGACATAAATTTCTCTGAAGGACTATTTATTACGCATCATGGCTAGTAATATACTGGAGCAAGTTCTGATCTTTCCTGCTTATACTGCAACAGCCCATGGAATTGTATAGAGAGGGAGTAGCTGTTTCCTTTTGTATTGGGTTGAGATTCAGCCTTAAAAGCAATAGAAAATGGAGACAATTCTGAGGCTGCAGAGGGCAACCTTGAGAGTCAGTTGTCCATTTTTAGCCTACCATACTCTTCTATAGTCCAGGTGCGATGCAAAATTAATCAAATAATCAGTAAGAAGGGAATACAGGAAGAATGTTTAACACTAGTTTCATCTATAAGAAAGTCTTGGGCAATACATTTACACATCTTTAGCAAGCCCACAGTGCAAAAAGTCTTTCAGCAAACCAAAAATGCAATCAGACCTGTTTCTCCAGTGTTTGGAGAGCTGCTGTACCACTTTAAGATCAAACCAAGATCAGGTCACCTTTGGAGACTGAAGTACTAAGCATTCTGGTCTCTCAATGAGCAACAGTAACAGCCACAGTAAAAATAGAATGCTGCATTACATTGGTGAGCATTTTTTGGACCGACTTCCCCTACTGAGGTCCATACAGGAAACAATCCACAGCTGAGCAGCAGCACATGCATGAGGTCCAGGAGAGGGGCAGATGTTATGTACCTGCAATTGCCTTTTATTTAACCTTTTCCAGGAGTGATTCAGCTAGCTCAGCAGTCATAAATCATGACTGTGTCAGTCCCAAGCGACAGTGATATTCTGCCTGGCCCTCCCCATTGTGACACCCTCATCTGAAATCCATTTTCTGATGGACCAGTATGAAATCATGCTGGTTTCTGATAGAGCTTTCTGTCTGGAGGGCTTTATTGCTGTCAGCCTGCTCCAGGGTAGCACCACAGATAACTCTTCTGAAAAAATGAACCATCTACTTTCAGGCATTGGAGTCTGGACGAAAACTGTTGCTGGCTCTGAAATTTACTCAGATGGCTCCAAGCTATTCTACAATTCCTATGAATTTTCCAATAGTATACATTTATTCTAAAGACATCATAATTTCCTCAGAGCTCATCTGCTTTCCTCATATTGCAGGTACACTTACAACATGTTGGCAAGGATGGGAATATACTACCTACCACTAACATGGCTCAACTTCTCACTGTGCATCCCGCTTTATCCCCTTTCAGTTCTGGCTAAAGGTAAGGAGGTGCGAAGGGTACCAACCACTTGCTTCCTTAATATTCTTCAGTAAAATATGATTACTTCAGTTGCCATTAGTGTTCAACATAGTTCCTCGTGTGTTGCCAAAGCTGTCAAAAATGTTCATGTACCTTCATATTAACCTGTATGTCACCTCTGTCTCTCTTCTGTGTTATTTTTTCCTTAATAGGAACTATCTGGGGTTTGGGGCTTTTGTGTCTGGTAGGTTCTGGGGTTTTTTGTCTTCTTGGTTTTGTTTAAGGTTTTAAAAATATGGGGAAATGTTCTTTTTGT
>JANRGV010000062.1:18228339-18293018 GCA_024734035.1 Alethe castanea
TAGGTGTTTTTGATTTGGTTTTGCTTTGTTTTGTTATTCTTTCCCCCTACACTGCGTGTAGATTTCCCCCTTTGAAGGGTTCTCTCAGATATATGCAGACAGCTGCCAAATTTCCAGAGAGCATCAGGCAGTGGCCACCTACTGCAGCTCCTGACTGCAGAGCACCCAAGCCTTGGTGTTAGCATGAAGAAACTGTGGATGCCACACCCTCAGCAGCAAGGGTTTTGCCCTGAAGAGGTGCCCCTGCTGATTTGCATTACATGTTGTGAAAGCTGCATGTACAACTCCAACTGAATTCAAATGGGACCAGGAAAATCAGATTCCTGCCTGTGGATTATCCTTCTTCTGCCTCTGATGGAGAGAAGTGTAGCACTGGAAGACAGCATTGCAGGTGGGAATGAGCAAAATAAAGAAACCACAGCAAGCAATTGCTTAGCCACAGTCTGTGCAATGTTTGCCACAAGGTTCTGCTTGAACTCCAGCAAAATCTTATATTTGCAAAAGTTAATGTGGGTCAGAGGATGAGAAAGATAAGTGAACCTAGTGACACACGGTGGGGAAGAAATTGGATGCCAAGTAGGAATGCAGTGTTTGGACAAGAAATGTTAGTGTGCTGAGCCAAAGGAAAAGGTTCAAGATCAATCATCCAGAAGACGAAAAGCTTTAAAGGCAGAAGAAATGCTAAAGTTAGCATGTGTGGCTTACTATAAATTGGGGTAATCTGAAACAGATATTCTCTGTAGAATACTTCCAATGTTTCCTGGCTCTGCTCCAGCTACTTCAAAGCCCTGTTATCAGTGAATTGTGGTCCCAGTGTTAGGAAAGCTGGGCGATGTTCTAAGGAAATGTCAGCTTCAGATCACAGTTTCCTCTCATTTCTGTGAAGAGAGGTCAAATTAGCAAAGCGCTGCCCACACACCGTCTCTGTCACAGTCCTCCATGGTCCACTATGTTAGTGCTTGAGCTAATACTTAGGATAGAGAACAGAATTGCTTTGAAACAGTAGGCTGTTTGGTTTTGGAATCAAATTTTCAGATAATACCCCAACAGTATGTGTTGCCAAAAGTCTACAAGGCTGTAATGCTCATTAGAGACATTCAGAACTATTAAGGGAAGATTTTAATTCCCCTCCTCCACTTGAGGATCCTGAGCTAAAGTCTCTTGGGGCATTTAGTAAACCTGTGCCTTGCTATCTGGATGCTAATTAATATAAAGTTTGATCAGATAGTTGGTGTGAATGGAATCTTATTTCTGTTGTGTCCCCTTCAGGCAGGGGGGAAGGAAGGAAGGAAGTTTCCTCTTTTACCTAAACAGTACCCATGCTGCTCATCATGGCTTAGTTCTCAGTGGTCTGAAGAGCTGAGTTGAAAAAGATTTATTGTTTTATTTAATGTGAAATGTCTTTCACAAATCTGTGTGTTGCTCATGGTAAAATACTCAGATTCCTTAATCTGTCAGGTTTCAATCTCATCACTTCAGAAATGGCTTTGCTAGCAGACCACATCTAAGAAACATCTTAGAGGTTAGATGTTGCAGTCAACAAACTGTCTTGGATCATAAAACTGAATCACTTCTCTTTGGCTGCTGAATTTCAGTGGGGCTTGATCTGACATTGGTAGTGAAGATGGTTTACATTATGAGATTTTAGATGCATTCATGATCACCCTCATACTTCATCAACCCAGGCCAGGAATATGCTGAATCTGCTGCCTTGACACAGCACAACTCACTGGCTCTACTAAGGACCCATGGAAGGATCTATAGCCGTTGCTAACCACCTAAATGAGGTGGTGTGCAACCTCATCTTGGTCAAGTTTTGGTGTAGATAAATTCCATCTCCTCTACACCAAAACTTGTGAAGTGTTGAGTAGATGAATGCAATGCCATTCCTAGAAATTATTCAAACTGAATGGGATGGGAGCTGAATTTCCATGATTCCACCTATTATAAAAACAGAGAAGACCAAATCTAGATATCTCTTTGTCTATCTATCTATAGATATATCATGTCCATTTAGTTCTTTTTAATGGTATATTCTGTGGCAGAAGAAAGAAAAGCATAATTAAAAGCCACTAAATATTTTGATCTAAAACTATTTCCAAAGACATAAGCTATCAAGACACATGTGAAAGGAAATCAGAAGATGATGGTGTTTTGGATGTGTTTATTTCTGCCAGCTCTGGGAGTACTTACAACTTGCAGACAGAATCATTTACTTCACTGATCATGGATTATAGTAGCAACAAGACAGCTGAACCATACAAAACTCATGGAGGAATCCCACCCCCGCAATGGTCTAGATCTTAAATGGTGTCTCCCCTCACAGCATCAGGTAGTTACAGACTATCCTGGGGCAGCGATGCACACACAAGTGCAGTTTAGGTATATTATTGTATGTATCACAAATGTTTTGCCTTTATTATATAGTTCCAACCTGAAAAATTACTCCCTATAAAAAGATGAGTACGTTTACGTCATTAATCACCGATAATTCGTCAGAATCCTAGGCCAGGTTCAGATGAAATAGAAAAGGCCACATTGGTGACAAAACATGAGAAAAGGCATGTAAGACATGAGGAGAAAGATAGGTATGTATTACTCAGCTGGAATCATGAATCATGCTCAAGAGTGCCTCAAATATTCAATTCACACATACAGTCTCTCTGGAAAAAGGGACAGATGAAGTGAAAGATTGCAAGTGAGAGGCATTAGACACTTTGTTTGCTGCACTAATAAAAACTGCTCAGATGCCCAGCTGAATATGCCATAAAGACCTCTATAAAGACAGGTAGAATAAGAGTAAGAAAGTTGGAGTAATTGGTAAGGAGAGACCCCTGTGGATTTGGAAATACCTAGTTAAAGCAGCCTTTTCACATTTTTTACTGCTAGTAGCAAGCTGGTGCTGGTTCTGGCCTTGTTTCTCTCTTTTGGCTCACAACTCCCAGCTCTCACAGAACTGCACAAAGTAATTGCAGTGCCGAGCCAGCAATGGTGTTTCATGCATGATCTAAAGATTCATCTCTCTGAGATTAGGTTGCTTGTCTTTCAAGGCTTGTTTTGCTTTTTTGATCACCCTTGTTATTTTAAAAGGCAAAAAAAGAGATCATGGCCAACTATGAGTACTAAATGACTTTCCAAAGGTTAACCTTTGTTCTCTTTGTAATTCATTTATGAATAGCCAGCTATTCAGTTTGTTCAGTTGTTGTGAGTCACTTCATTTCAGATTTGGAAGTTTGTCATGAACTATTTGCTCTGTGTTCAGGTAGTCTGACTAGTAGGGTATGACTAGTCTGCAGTTTTGCTGACTGGAATGCTAATAAATGGGAGGAAAGAATTCAGCATTTTCGGGATGACTGCTTTAACTCTCACAGGCAAAACCATTTCTGAGCAAACAGCCACAAAAATATTCACCAGACTTTCACTTCCAGAAAGTAATCTAATGCACTACAAGCCCCTTTTTTATACTGTTGGACTAATGTTTTCTGAGTGATGTAGAAGTGGTTCACTTTAAACCACTGTTCAAGTAGCTCATTTGGTGAGACTGAGCCATCAATACATTTCACTGTGGGCAGAAGATGTTCCTTTTGTTTAAACACATAGTGGCTGCACTCTTATGAATATCTGATCCCTAGGGATTTGAGCTTTTTAGAAATAGAACTTCCTCCAAATCCATGTTCTCCTGTTCCCAGAAAATCATCCAAAGATGTAGAGCGCATGTAATTGAATCAATGACCGTGTCTATTGAATAGATCTATCTTAGGCCAGGTCTCAAATTTATCATAACAGTTCTACTCTGATTTACAGCAGTATGAAAGAAAATCCAGGGCTTCACTGATGGAAACAGTTTTCAAAGAGAAGGACACCGACTGTGACAACGAGTGCAAGGTAGATGGATTATTAGATTTAAAGTATATGGAGAGGGTAACGTCATGATTTTTCTGTCTTCCTGTTTTTTTGTACATTTAACCCTGACAAAAGCATAGCAGACAATAGACTGTTAATTTTTTTCTAGGTTTGATATGAAAATAGAAACATTACTTCTGATTGTGGGTGAATTCAGATGTTGGCAGTGGCAGAGACATACCTCTTCTTGGGACTTTGCTGAAGGTTTGCTTCTTCCTAAAAGTAAACCTCTTTGGCCCCATTTAAAGATTCAAAAGATCACTTTTCTTTTCTAAAATTCTTCTTCATTACAGTGTTATGGGACTTGCAACCTTCCTTGTCAGGGAGGAGAATTGAAGGTAGTGCTGCTTTGTGGTCCAGCCTGTGAAGTGCTCTCTGCAACTGCTGCAAGTGGAGTAAAAACAAAAGAAATGTTGAGATCATGCAAGGGGACTGTTGCGTTAGGCTGACCTGGGAACTGTTGGATGTGGGCTGAGAGAAGTCCCTGATTCCAGGAAGCCCAGCTATATGGTAACTGATTAATGACATTTAGTTCTTAACAGTCATAAACTACACCTTCCCTCCCTGTTGTTACTGCAAAGGAGACCCTGGGAACAATTGTGCTGCTGCAGGCAGATACTAAAAAAAGAGTCAGAGAAGCAATGGATGTGTTATCTCTTTGAGAAGCAGGGGCATCTCCCCTTGCCTCTCCCATCCTGGGGTCTGACCTTCCTTCCTCAGACCTGTCTTTAGTGTCACTTACTCAGAGTTACAAAGCGCAGTGCTCCTGAAAAAGGTCTGGATGGGGAGCCTGCCTCTCATCAAGGATGGCCTTGAGAGCCTCTAAAGGACCCCAACTTCCCCTCTAATCTTTTGAAAAAGATTGTGTGAAGAGGAGATGGTGCTGTGTATATACACAGAGGGAACATTTCTGAGAAAAGTAACTCTCTGTTAGTCTAATGCAAGCTTCCACTAGCTGAGTTTTTAGTTGGGAAGATCCCTGCACACTGTGAAAGACACAATTTGCAATCTAATTTTCACAGCTTTCCTGGATATTGCAGACAACTTTCTTTCTCTTTTTAGTTGTCATGATGTTGTATGCAGGGAAATTTGTAAAAAGACAGTTTTCCTCAGATGTTGGAAGGTTAAAATTATGGGAAGAAAAGATCAAACCCAAGAAAATTCTGAATACTGGAATTGTTCCAGCAACTGTGAGTATGGAGTTTTTATCTCCTATATATCTCCTGGTTTGCATCACCAACAGAAAATTATCTTTATGTCCAGATTTCAGCTGGAAATAAATTTATTTCAGAGAGAAGTAAATTAAGAAATGTGTTATCCAAGCTTTACCCTTTAGATGATCAGAAGATCAGAGGTACAGTCTGCCAGAGACAACAGGTTGGTCCAAATGAGCCTTTGATAGGAAATTTTAAGTAAATGAACAATATCATGAAGAATTTTGATGTCTTCTTTTATTGCTAAATCAGCAAGATTAATCTTGCAGGTGTAATTTGCTTTGTATATTCCCTGGAAGATGGGAGGCCAGTGTTTCATAGTGGACATTGCTGGTTAACCTATAAGAGGTAGAAGCTCTTATTTGTAGCATTGCTCTGTTTGTGGTGTTTTGCAAGCATCTCCTTCCTATAGCTTCCTCCAGTTTCCTCTGCCTAAAATGGGGGAAAGCAGCTTTTAATCTGATTTTAAGAGCAATTTGAAACTTAATATGGGGTAAGGGTAATGCTCATAGCCTTTTTTGATTTAGAAAATAACCCATAAGGCAGAAATCCACCTTGTTCCTGAAACCCTTGTAGCTTTTGCCCTCTTTGTTTGAGAATGCCAGTGAGTGAGATGAGCTGTGACCGTGCTTTTTGAAGTGAGAAACCTGGTGCCTGTCGTATCAGCTGAGAACCCCAAACACACTTAATAGGCTTTGGATTCCTGAGGAGCCCAATGAAGCCAAGCACAATGTTGCTGTTATGGCAAGGCCAAGATTTTTGTACAGTTTTTTTTCTTTAAACAGGACTGGAAAAAACTGCATGGAGAGCCTTTTCTTCTTTTGTCTCCTTTTTCAGTTCCAGACCAAGACAGACTCAGACCTTTATGGAAGTCCAGACACTTTTTAAAAAGTCATTGTTTGATTATGTGCATGTTTTTGTATGTGGGGGGTTACAGCACATACAATTAGTGTGACTCAGGCTCAGGGTCAGAAGTCTGGGTTAACTATGACTGGACTTCTAATTTCCTCCATACTAAGTCACCCATCCTTTCTCTGAGTCATTCTCCAGCAGACAGCCTAAAGTTTAAAATTAGAAAGCAGAAACATATACCAAGAGAGATGACTGGGGAGAATGCTGCAGGCACAGCTTGTTTAAGTTTCCAGAGCTGATGTAGCAGCAGCAGCTATGTCAAGGGGGCCCTGTTCTACTGTCTGCAACATATGCCCCTTAAATCAAGATATTCATAAATACTTCAGGCTGTAGAACATCTGCAAACATATATGGCATGAATGCATCATGAGCTGGTAAACAGGCCTGTTGTTCCTGTCAAACAAACCCTTTGTGTTCACTTGCTATATGTCTTCTATAGAAAGTCCCTTCTGCAGTGGCAAGAGCAGTGGCATTTCTTTTTCACACAGGCTCTTTCAGAGAATACAGTTCCCTTGCTAGAGGTCTTTTGCACTCACCAGCAGGCAAAGGTTGCAAATGAGACTCTCACCAGATGTATTTGAAAGGAAAGCTGAAAATCTGAAGCCTAGAGAAGTGATAGAATAAGTCATTCACTACCCTGACTCTCTTAGACATTATAATGGTGCACTGAATCCCTTTCAAAGACCGGTCTGAGAAGATGTGTATCAAAAATGAGACAATTTGTCAGAGTAGTGAGCTACCTACTCCTCTGGGTTATTTAAAATCTATTAGGTTCAAATGCTGGCACTCAAAAGGCAGGGTTGAATAAAGCTGAGATCACCACATGCATGAATAAAAAGAGAACACAATCTATCATCAATGCATTTGGAAGGAGTTGAGAGAGTCTATGCTGATTGCATAGATTTCTCCCTTGTGTAATTCCCTTTGCACTCCAGTCTGAAGCTCATGGTGTCCACACCCTGAACTCTCATAATGGCCACCAGATTTATAAATTTTTAAAAATACTCTTTATGTTCTTGCAGTATATGAGAAACTAAGTAATAGAAACGAAACCAATTGAAATGCTTGCAAGTATTTTAGCCCTTAGCATTTAAAATGGAAGATGTAATCTCTTTACATCTCAATTTACATCTCTATCAAAAGGGGAAACATTGATGCCATTTCATAGAGTTTGTGACAGTTGCAACCTCCAAAGATGCTCACATGTCATGGTAATGGGCACAAGAGAAGATCCTCAAATGTCAAATAGAAGACAGCTGATGTTGTGTGTGTGTTCACTTAATGCTGAGAGGATTACTCCAAGGGCAAGAGGCTGACAGAAAGTGTTCTCTGTGTCTTACCCATCACCACAGAACTTTCAGATATTAGCCAAAGTAGCCAACACTCCCCTGTGAGTGAAAAGGAGAATGGGTAAAGCTTCCTGGCAAGGCCGGGTAACAAACTGTGGCAGTTTGCACTTAGAGATATCTTTCCCTCAGCCACTGATCTGTATAATTAACGTGTCTGAAAAAAAGCTTGCATTTTCCTAAGGAAGAGTGTATAAAAGCTAAGGAAGAACTCTCCCCAGATCACCACTGCATATAAATGTGTTCCATAAGGGTCAGCCCTGTGGTTTGCTCCTGGAAAGGCTCCCAAATTGAGGATGGGTTTCTGAAATCTTACTTGGCCTGTTTAAAATCCCAGTATCTGAAAAACTGTTTCAGATAACTTGTGTTAGGCCAGGAAAGGAGATAAGATTCAGCTCAACCAGATCAAACTGATGAATTGAAGATTTTATGGAGTTGTGCTTTAAAGATCTAGTCTTCATTGTTTGAATTTTTTTCCTATTTGGAACTGAGACTTAAATGCACTTGTTCCTTTCAAATTTTCCATTGCAGCATCAACATTTAAACAAACAGTTGCTGTTTTCTAACAGTGCTAATCATCAGCCAGCCTACATGATTCCCTGGGAAAAAATGTGCAATTAGGAATGGACTTACCATATTTGCTTTGAGAACTTGTGTAGTTGTAAATCTTCTGAAAGCATTTGACAACATGAATTGCTTGTGAAAGAAGAAGTGCAATAGAATGGAATATGGGGGAATGAGATTATATAACTTTCACACTTACAAACAGTGGCCAGTTTATTTCTCAAAAGGAGGCCTGATATTCTGTTTTCACTCAATCTCACTTACAGCTGTTCTTGGGTCAAATAACTCATATAACACTATACAGTAACAAACCCAAAAATACTTTTATGCTTTTGCATATATTCTTTCTTATTTTTTGGTTATATTTGTGTGACAAATAAGATGAAAAACTGGAGCCAAGGCAGAAATTTCATTAAAGTAATTGTGGTTTGGAAATACATTAGGTGCTCCCCAGAATATCTTTCTGTCTCTTTCTGATAACGATCAACTATTTATGTTTCGTTGAGCAGAAAAAGCTTTTTAGAGGAAAGGAAAGAAAAATATGAGAAAGGAATGAAAATATGGTCTAAAACCCACAGCTTCTAAGGCACCTCAACGACAATCTTGGTATTAAAGCCTGACTGAGCAGCCTTTAAAGTATGGGTAATTTTTTACTTATGAAAGTGTTTTTATAAAGTGCTTATACTTGAGGTTCTTGAAACAATATTTGCTGACTTTGCTGAAATGTTACAGGTTAACTTTCATTACCATGATTTTTTATATATGGCATAGTAATAAATATAAATTAAGCTTTAAAGCCTTATGATGAAGCAGGAAATTATCCAGTGACAACTTCCCCAACTTGTCCATTGAAGACAGTTGGGATAGAGACAAAGAGCAGTTTCACAGAGAAAAACTATTTGTATAGAGATAGCATGTTTTAATTAACCTCCCACCCTCCTGAAACACTGAGATATTTCCTGAAGGTCCAGGTGAAGCAGCTTGACTATTATTTTTGGGGTGAATCTCAGGGAGACTCTCAGCCTTGCAAGACTCCAGGAATGTGTCTGATGTAGATGAAGGATACTTCTATCTGCACTATGGGGCAGGAGCAGCAGCCTTTTATCCACACTCAGGAGCATCCAGGCTCTTCTTGGCTCCATCTGCTACTGTATTTGAGGATGATGGAATCAATGCCCTTTGTAAGAGTTGCAACATATTCGGGGTGTTACAATCAGCATTTCACCTCTTGTTACAAGTTTTCACTTGCTCTTTATAATACAGCGTTTCATCAAGCTGTTCTGTGTTTTAGAAAGCTCAGTACCTCACATGAGATAGCTCCATCTGTTGCTGCTCATCCAAGCAGTGCAGGGTTTTTTGCTTGAGTGTTGCTGGAATGGCATCACAGAGCTTGTTTTGAGCCAAAAGGATTAGTCTAGAGGCAAAGTTTTCAGCATGTATTTTTGACACTGAAGTTAAATATGAATAATATATGATCCACAATACTATTTAAATAAACTCAGTTAACATTTTCATTTTCCTCACATGATTTTATTTAGTGACAGAGGAGCTATAAGCTGGTTTACACTATAGATCTAGCTTGTCTCATTTCCTTTTGTTAGCCTTCATTTCACTAGGGGAAGAACTTGTGAGGTAAAGTGAGACAAAATTGTAGTGAAAATATTTAGGATTTCTAGTTATTTTTAATGCCATCTGTCTGATAAAAAACTTTCTATTTTGCACATTATCTCCTAATTTGAATTCTACAATATGTTATGCAATTTCTCTTATGAAATAACATTCTATGAGCAGTCAGAAGAAGGCACAAAAGTCTTTGTCATGCACAAGTCCATGGGAAATTTTTCTAATCCTTTCATGTAATGTTGGTGTAGACAGTGGAAGATGCAAAATTCTCTTTTTTCTTAACCATATCAAATTAAGCTGGCCTTGGGCATTCTTTATTCTAGCTTTTGTGCAATATAAAAATCTGTTTAATGAAAATGAAAGTTTTAGGGCCAACTAAAATAAAAAGAGAGGAAACTGGCAGCTTTTGGGCAAAAGGTGGTTATTTTTACTGACTATTCTGCAGTCAGTACTGTCAATATGACCTATTGTCAATGTTATTTCAAATGAATTTCAAATTTCAAACTCAATCCAAATAGTATAGGAATCTGAGGCTTCTGCACTGAGGAGAGAGAAGCTGAAGATAAGAATGTGAGGAAGATTTCCTTGTAGTAGTGTCTTTCATAATTTTGAGGACTCTTGGAAACATAGGGTTAATGAGACTATACATAAATACATACATTATGTATGTGGGTGTATGTATACACTCGATCAACAAACGTTCATTTCAGACTGAAGAGATAGACATACGAGTTTCTTTTGAAAAGGAACGAAAAAGGAAAACCCTTTCTGTAAGGGATTTTATGCTGCTCTTTCCAGCAGTACATCTAGGGACATTCTGAAGATAATTTTAATGTATGATCTTTTGAAAAATGAAGGAATAATCTGTGTCATTTATCTATGCAACACAACAAGAAAAGACAACTTTGTGTAATTCAGCGCCAAAAAATGATTGGAGGATGCGGTCAGCCCAGTTTTATGGCTTTGAGGCCGTAGCGCTCCTTTCAGTTCATGCTGTTCCAACAACTCAACACAAGGGCTGTCCATGCCCTGGATGGCTTTATTCAATTAAAGCTGCTTCCCAAGGTCCCGGGTCCCAGTGCTGGAATCACACAGTGCAGACATGTGCATCCGCTGAACTCGAGCTGTGCTCGCTGCCAGCTCAGCAGCTCAAGGTCACTCGAGTGCTTTGTAAGAGGAAGAAATCACTCCAAAGAATTATCTGCTGGCCTGGCTCCTCCAGCCAGGAAAACTGCTAACTTTCTCAACCCCCAGGCTTCTGCCAGCGCTTTTGTACACATTGCTTTATCTTGTGTTTACGAGTTCCTCCCCACTGGGTGCAAGATGCAATTTATATCTGCGTTTCGGCAGCAGGTCCTGAGATGGCAAAGCTGGTGGTTGAGTGTCTCAGCTCCTCCAGGGCAGCAATAAAGCTGTGAAGTGATGGATGCTTCTCACAGAGCAAGGCAGTGAACAAAACCACCCTTTTTCCTACTGAATATTTGGTGCCATGAATAAGTGTAATTCTGGTTTCCTACAGAACACCAAAGGACATGAGCTAAGATAAAGATTGGACGAGCTTGAACAAAAGGCTGGAGGAAGATCTGCTGGCAAAATTGATAATTACCTTCTTTTAGAGAAAAAGTAATCACACTTTGCTCTAATTTGATAAAATCTTGGCCTATAGCAACTTCAATCTTAAATTAAATCATCCATTCAAGAATTTACCATAACTTGAAAGCACACCATAACTTGAAACTTCACAACACTTGAAAGTTTTTATCCTCTTGAGTGGTCCTATCTAGACAGCAATAAAAAGGTGCACTGCAGTACTGAGTGGTTCCTAAGTAACAAAATTTGCCACATGAAAATTCAGAGTAGAGCTAGTTAAGAAAAATTTAATGGCTTAGGACTTAGTAAAACAATGAAAACCAGAATGATCTCCTGTTTGGGAGACCAGCTGCAAACTGCTCAAGCTCTGTGTCTTACAGACTTGGGGATAGAAAAGAGAATTTTCACAGGATCATCAAAACACATTTTTGACCTAGGGGCAAATTTTAACTCTTTTCCACTTCCCGCTGATACGCTGAGCTGTTCAAAACTAAAAATGTTGAAAAAAAACCCAAAACAACAGAGCAAATTTATACTCCTGCTTTTCTGTCAACATTCTCAGAAATGGCTTAACTGGTTGTGGTCAAACTTAGCATAAACTGTTGTCTTAAGCAAAAGCCAGGTGGAGGAAATTGAATCTTATAAAGATGAGAAAACTGAGTGACGGGAAAAAACCCAAACACCCCACCCTTTGAAATGGAAATGCTCAGATAGTGTGATTACTTATCCTAGACAGGCTGCCTAAATACATATTTTTATCTCCTGCCCTAGGTAACAACAGTAGTGTTGTCTGCTCTGCCCAGGGAGGGAGAGAGCTGGGGCTGTGCAGAGAGCTGAGGAGGTTGGCAGACCTAAGTCTGAGGGAAACAAAGATTAGTAGTCAGAGTTCAGCATCACCCAGCAATGGCTAACCCAAGTACCAGCCATGAGCAAGGGTTTGGCTGTGGATTCTTGTTCAAATTGCTGCAAGGACAGGAGAGATCCCTGAGTTCTGGTCGGCTAAAAGACACTGTTTTGCCTCTGTCCTGTGGCAGGATGACTCTATTTTTCCAGCCTGTGATGTTTTAGCCTTTCTATTTAAGGTGAAAAACCTCAGAAAGTGTACGTTTTCTTTAGCATCTCCCAGTGTCTTCAGTCTGAGAGGATGCAGTTATTATTTATACACACCAGCCTTTTGTTCTTGTTTAGGCTGCTGTAGCTTGTCTGAAATTACTCACTGGGTTCACATCCCTGAAACTGGAGTAAGCTTTGTGGCATGATCCGTGCTCCAGCACATCCCAGCTAGAATTCACTCCGGCGGAGTACCCAAAAACTTGAGGCTTCCTGACAGAAAGAGGTTTGTGATAGGAAAGATGCTGTAATTTTAATTATCCCTGTTGTGACCCAGACTCCAAGGTGGCCACCTCAAGGCTTTGAAGTCTAGTTCTCCCCTGAGATCCACAGGGGAGTGACTCAAAGAAATGAGTGATATTTATTTTATACAATGAGAATTCACTTGAGTAAAACAAAGTAGAACTACACAACTTTCTTACACCATATGCTGAGCCCTCTAAGAATTAATGTCTTGGAAATAAAGTTCCAGCTTTTAAATGGTGTTGATTATTAAACTCTGGTGTTCTGTGTGAAATGGAGAAATAATTTCTCCATATCTTTGTATTTTCTGGGTCAGCATCATTGAATGGATCTGTTTCTACTACAGTTCTGCAAAGAATGTAGGAGCACTATCACTTCCAAAAATTTTAAATGGTTTGAGAAGGACCCAAATGTGAATGTCTAGATAAAATTCTGTGTTGACACAGTGGTTGTTGGAGTGACTGTTCCTGAGACAGTCAGACCGAGAAGTTTAAATGAAAAGTTTTTTCAAGTAACATTCATAGAGCTCACTACAGAACTGAACAAAATTCCCTGCTTTGCTTTATACAGGATGCAGACTGAGTGACCTAAGTGGACTGATTTGCTTTAAAATTGAATTAGTCATATTGCTTGTGTGAGTAAAATAAACTGAAGTAGACACACCCGTGGGTATCTGCATAATTTACTTTAAATCACTTTAGACAGACAAAGAACATGAGGTTCAGGACCATTAAAGTTTTGGGAGATCATTTTCCTTGAATTGTGAATAGGAAGAAGGACCTCCCCCTATCTGTCTAGAAATACAGTATTCCTCATCATCTTCAGAGTTTACTTGGAGCCAATTGTATTTAAAACTACTAAAAATAACAGTATTTTAATGTTTACAATGGGTTTGGTGGCAGCATACAACTTTCTCATTAAGAGTGTGATAAATGACAGAAATGTCTCTTTTTACTTTCTGTTCATGTTTTCAGTAAATATTGTAAGAATGGAAAACCTTACATGTGACATTTAATTTTGGCATAACTTAAGGGATGTGCTGCTTATATAGTTGACAATAATATGGTATAAAACATAATGCTACCAAGTCTTCAGAGTCACAGAATATTAAATGGTGATATCAGTTGAAATTATAGATTTGAGGCAATTGTAGAGCACAGAAATCTTGAATTTTTTTAAATGCAAAGATAGCATGTGTATTTTAACCAGCATCTAGTTACATCCTCTTTGGTGGGATGTCAGCATTAGGATAAAACCTCTTCCAAAAAGGGCAAATCCATGGACAACAAGGACAACAGCAAACCAAGATAAAAGAAAAACCTGAATGTCAAAAAGTAACTCTTCTTCCTAGTGCTTTACTCACAGTCTTCCATTCTGCTAAAAATGAAATATGTAAAGAATCATCTTGTGCTCCAAATGTAAGATTTTTTTACATTTCCTTGCATAATATCAAGAGTTACTGGTAATGACTCATGAAGTTATTCAGCTCTTCCTAAAAGACCAACATTTCTTTGACTTCATGACCTCCCTTACAAGCAAATTCCACAAAATGTTTTCAGTATATGCCTATGAAGTACTTGTGTCAGAATTTATTGCCTTGTAATTCAGTAATAAACTTCTTGTTCTTCTAGAGAGCAAAAAAAACCAAAATAGAGATGAGGAAGGTGGACTACTTTTTACTTTCTTTTAGATGTTATTAAAAGCCAAGAGACAGGGTTTTTTTTTAATGTGGGTATAATCTCACGGATAACAAAATGGTTAAAATTCAACTTTTTTTGCTACCTTAAAACTTTTCCTGCTCTGAATATGAATTTTGTTCCCAAACATGAACCAACAGCCTTCCATACAATCTATTTTCATCTTTTGATCTTTATTTTATACCTTCAGGAAAGGAGTGTGATTTTGCAGAGCCTTTCAGGGAGCAGCAACACATTCAGGGTTATAAGCAATAGGTTTGTAGTGTATAAATTGCCTGGCTCCAAGCTTGAGCATGAGTTAGAGGTGAGGGCACTCACTTGAAAGGCAGGAGGCAAGGCTCTGTCTCCAGCTCTTTCACTGACTTGTCTAACTGCTGCCAAGTCCTTCCATCTCTGGGTCTTTGTTTCTCCTCTCTCTGTTTTGTATTTTTGGTTAGATTTCAAATTATTTTCAGATGGGAGATTATCTCTCACTGTGTTTATGGAACGTCTAGCACAACAGAGCTTCAATGCTGACTGCAAGTCTCCAGGCACACCTTAACATAAATATGGGGGAGTGAGTTTCACTCTTTCCAGGGTACTCCTTTTGCTGTAGGCAGAGCAAACAGAATGCAAAGTCAAAGTCACAGCCTTTGCTAATGACCCATCTCTTCCTTGATGCCTTCACCCGGTTACTACCATGACAGGTTTTTCTGTGAACTGTTTTTTTGATTCCGTCAGTTTTCCAGATCCTACTGGGAAGATTGGAGTAAGGTAGTCAGGTATTTTAGGCAAAGGTCTGGTGTGAGTAAATGTGCAGTGTAGGGCATGTTGAGTCCATGCCATGCAGTGTGGTGTTGAGATCTGTATGACAAAGTCCTGAGACATGACAGGATGGTGAATAATGACCTCTATAGCCTGAAATTCAGCACTAACAAATTTGCAAGTTGAGGAATATACACACCTTTACTGTTCCTGGAATAATGTTTCTGCTCCAGGGATGCTAAAATCCCTGTAGTTTCATGGTGGATGACCTGTACTGTTTACTTTGTTTTGCCCAGATCTGCTTTATGTCAGGTGGCTGCTTTTCAAACCCTGCAGGGTCTACTTAGTTTTGCAAAGTCTTTCAGGTTTTGCTCTCTGTTCTCAGCTAAACCAATAGAAAATCTCAGGGGTTTTTTTTTTGTTAATTGTTAGTTATGCTGATACAAATGAAATTTTGGTTGGCTACTTTATTTTTTTCTCAACTGGAGACAGACTTTGGCCTCCTGCTGTATTAGAGATTAGATTTTGTGAGAAAAGCATGGGTAGTATATACTAATTTACAGATATAAATGTCATTAGGTTATATTGGAAAACTCCCCTCCATACATAAGAATTAGTTTTTTCTGGTCTACTCTGCAAAGTGCAGTATTTCTCGGAGTAGCCAAAGCAGTTGATATTGCTGTCCCATGATCTGTCCTCCCCTGCTATCATTGTGAGTACCAGAGTTTCAATGCCTTCTGTCTTGCCAGTACTGTGGGACTGACTTTGAGATAATTTTTTTTCATGGCCTTTCACTGAACACAAAGGGTTTGGGGTGTTTACCTTTTTTAGATGAATTATATTTACTGTAAACTTTTCTGTTTCTCAGAAGCAATATCCTTCTCCAGAGCCCAACTAAATAAACAGACTTTGTCAAAAGGACAAAATCCTGGAGGGTCCTGGGGAAAGAAGATCCTGTGACACAACTAGTAACAAAACCCAGGGAACAGTCATCCTTTGCCTTTCTTTAGTTTATTTATCCTTTATTTAGTTACCAGAGTTTAACAAGGGAGTGATTTTGGCTGGAATATGAAAGCAGCTGAGCTCCACTGTACTAATTGTTTTGGCTTTGAGGTCGGTGGAAGATTTGGTCCACCCTAAATAGCAGTCTTCCCCAATTTGTACTGTCCTGCTCACTCCACAGGAACAAACTGGAGAGTCGTGCTCTGTTTATCCTGAGCTCTTTGAAATGTGACTCACTCCAGGACAGCCTCTCCCAGGCTAGACTAGAAAAGCTTATTATCATTGATTTACAAGCCTTTAGAGATCAAAATGGGCCAAACCAACATTTCCTCCCTTCTCCTTTAAAACCACAACAGAGCATCTGTCTAGTTTTGAAAGTAAAAATTCTTTCCATAGTGATTTTATTATTTTTCACTTCTACTGACAAATAATTTACTAATTTCTCCCTATTGTTTCAAAACAATTGGTAGTTAGTTTGGGGTTTTTTTTTTAGTTTGGGCAGCATGTTGGGGTTTTTTTTAAACATTAATTTCACTCTACCTTTAGACTACGCTCTTTTATCAGCTTAGGCGTTCATCTGTGGAAAGTAATCTGCTGTTTCATAGCTTAGTTATTAGCAGAAAGTTTGGGAATGTGCACATAAGCAAGGTGCTGGGCTGATAGTACTGCTGGGTTATTGTACTGGGAGAATAGATTCCATCTCTCAATTGCTAATTGGTATGTGCTTTGCTGCAGCACTGGCATCCCACATATGGGTGTTTGGGGACATGCAGTGTGACAGATGCCAGCACTGGCCAATGGCACAGCAGATGTGGGACCTGGTGTTTGCTACTTGATTGCTGTGGTGCAGAATCCTACCCCTCTGGACCCTGGATGCATCAGCAGTTTTTGCTCTTTGTGAAACTCCTTGGCCTAAAGATCCTGCACTCAAAGCACAAGTACTGCTGATGACACAATTCCAGTGTAAGAAGGGTTAGTCAGCCAAATACTGACTCTCTAAACTCTAGGGGTCACAGTAAAAATATTCTGTAGAAGCATGGAAATCAAAACGACAAAATGAGGGAGCTCTTTTTTGGATTTGGGAAGGAATCCTTCTCTGTTTTGGTGGCAACCCAAATACAAATTTTTGTCTGGTGTTTCTTTAGCTTATTGGAATTGTCAGAAAACTGCCAGATGAGGTATTACACTTTCTTAGACAGCAGTGGCACTCCTTCACTATATGAAGGAATCAAGTTGGGATTCATGTTACCATGATATGACCAGTGACAGGACTTAAGAGAATGGCCCCTCTATCAGGGTGTGTTTAGGCTGATATTAGAAAAAGATTCTTCACCCAGAGAAGGGATTTGGCACTGGAACAGGCTCCCCAGGGAAGTGGTCTGACAGAGGTCAAGAAGTGTTTGGCAAAACTCTCAGGCACATGGTGTGATTCTTGAGGATGCTGCTGTGCAGGGCCAGGAGTTGGACACAATGATCCCTGAGGGTCCTTTCCAACTCAGCATATTCTGTGATTCTGTGGTTACTCTGTCTGTGTTAGGGCAGAAAATAATTTCACACAGTCAGAGCTTCTCCTGGGAGCCTGTTCAGGGAACAGCCTGTGTTAATAACTGAGCTAAACTACACACTTAGTAGCATACGCAAGCGCTGCAGATAGTATAACACAAGAGCACAGATTTGAATAGACCTGTAAATACAAACAAGGCCTCAGGGCTCTCAGAAATCGTATGACAAATTGATTAGATGAGATGGGCTGGTCTTTGTAGTCTTGTGTAATGCAACCCTAAAGACAGGCACATGTGTGCATATGTGTCCCAGGGGGGAGGTGAAGCACAGAGCCATTGTCAGCTGTGTTGCTTGGTAAGCTGTTAATGATGAGGAGAAGGACCTGCAGGTAACAGGAATCAGTACCTCTATCAGAAGGCTAGGATTTGGGCTTCAGGCTGGTTGAACTTAAGTGTTTAGTTTAAAATGTAACCTGATCAGAAAGGCACATCCATAGTTCTGTTATCAACCTGTGTATGAGTACATTAAGCCACATATCCACAGTGTGTGCATGGACAAACTACCTTCTGGCTTGTTGTCCGGTTTTTCTGCAGAATCAAAGAGTTCATTCTGGCACCCTCAGCCAAATTTTCTCCCTCCTAACCACATCAAGAGCATTCCTAGCATTTTCCCTAGGAGGTTACAATAATTTTAATCATAACTTGAGTAAAAGAATGTTGGCATTTGTCAACACATTTATAAAATCTTCACCTGGAATCTCTTTTTTCTTGCTAATGAAAACCACCTGACTGCAGAAAAGCATTAATTGACATAAAAATGCTGGCAGTGCAGCATGCAAACAGCAGATTTGATCTTGAGAACCGTGCCCATACCACGGCTTCACTGCTTTGGCTTTTGTTCATTAAATAGTTGAACACAGTTGCCTACATGAGGTTGCCCCTTCTGCTGGAGAGTTGCAAGGAGACAAGGTGTGAAGCTGGGCTGCCATCCTCCCTCCCTGCATTGGAATAAAGGAGAGGGGGCAGTGAGTGAAAATGGAAATGAAAGAGAAAAGAGAAGATTAAGATGTGTGAAAGTTGCCCCAACACAAAGTGGAGGATATTGTATTTGTTTGGAGAGTGCCACTCCATAACTGCAAAGGACAGTAAGCTTCTACAACATTTGTTCTGTCCCAGGAAATGCAAACCCATTGACTCAGACACTAATAATGGTGATGTCAGTGTATGGAATTTTATTCACCAATTCTATCATTCTAAGAGCAACAGCTTAAAGTTGTCACAGTGGTTTTTGGAAACAGAGCCACCTTTGGAGAGACATTTGTACATTTCCCATGCTAAGTGTCGTAGATATATTGCCCTACTTCACGTCAATGCATAGGTCACATCTCAAAGAAATCTGAATTAAGCCTTTTTGTTAATTGTTAGTTGCTAATAAATCAGCTGTGACACCTTGGTTTCTGAAGAAACAGAATGGGAACCTTTGTGTCTTTTTATTGCAGTAGTGTTCAGAGGAGATGCTAATGGAGCAGTGCAGAGATGTTTCTTAACTGAGAGTTACAGCTGCTGTAGGAAAGTTTCATTAACTTTCTTCAATGACACAAACATTTCAGGTTGAGAGTGCTAAAGTCAGTAACCAGATTTATCCCTATCACCTACACTAACAGCTGGGCACCCTCAGATACAGTCACTTTCTAATGCATTGGTGAGATAGAATAAGGCAGGAGGGAACTCAGGAGACATTATCTGCTGTTATTTAAACTAAAATGACAGAAAAAAAATCCAGGCAGCAGATGTTATTTGAGACAATGGTGTTTCCTGAGCCCTCTGCTGTGTGGAGCTGCTGCTGTGGTGACCTGACCTGCTCTTCCTGAACTGGGAAGTGCTTGAGAAGGGTTGCAGAAGTGAGGTCGTGCTTCAAAAGGATTTGAGGTAGCAAGCAGAAGTTCATCTGCCCACCTAATCCCACCCAAAAGGGAGCTGCACTTCAGAGGTAACATGCAAGCTGTGGAAAGTGTCAGATTGTCCAGTACTTATGGCTGCAGAGGGAAATGTGAAAGGGGCTCTGAATTCAGCACTGGATCTGTTAGGAAGGTTTGCAATGCCAGTGGACCATGAGCTTTACAGTGCAGAACATGCCTAGCCCAGTCATTTTCCCTCACCTTCCTTCCTGTATGGCTCTTTTCCCCAGAAAAACCAACCACAACATCAACAAGTCCACCTGTAGCTGGCAACATATAACCCAAACACCTGCATGCCAGGCACAGCTGGATGTTTACTACACTTGACCCAGCACAGTGCAGGCTGCATAGGGATTGTTTGATCAAGGTGGTTTGGGAGAAAGGAGTGTTGGAGAATAATTTGCAGCAAAATTAAGAAGCTGTGTTTTCCCTGGCTGCCTTCATTTCCCTCCTCTCTTTAAAATTCTTCTTACTTTTTAACAATGCTCGCTTTGGGCATGTGTTTGTGTTGAACATGAGGAATTTTGTTTTGTTAAAAGAAGGGCATGTGTGCCTGCCAGGCAGATTTTCCTCTGCTAGCATAAAATCAGATGCATAGTACAGTCTCTCCTGGACAAAGAAGTGTAGTGTGATTAAGAATTACAGGCATATATTCCTCCACAGCTAAGCAAGTTATATGAAGGGACATCTGAAGGAACCAGAGAAAAGCAGCAAAATAATGATGGTGTGCAAAGGAGATAGAATCTTCAGTGGAGCCCAGGAGATGACAGTGTATATGAAGGAGTAGCTGAACACAGGAAAAGGCAGAAAATCAGTGAAATGCGATGTGATTCTCAGTGTAGTAAAAATATGGATGAAAAGAGTCATAATTGTGGGCAGGCCATAATTGTGAGGCTTCTGAAAGGAGGAAAATGTTGATCACAGAAAGAGAGACCAGTACATGGAGATGTGTAAAGTAAAAGCTATAATGACATGGCATGAAAATGTTATGCTGAAGAAATGCTTGGACTAAACAACTTTCTGCAGCCCCTTTTGACCCAAATGGTTCTGTGAAAGCAAGCAACTCTGCTATCAATGAATACATTAGAGGATCATTGTCATCATGTTTGTATTTTTGTAACACTTGCAAGCTTCATGGCATGGCACACCATCACTGCAGGTGCAGCACAGGCAGATAGGATTATGTCCTGTGCAGAATATCTACCCATGTAACTCCTCTTACCTCTTGTTTTATACTTCCTCTTTGTCTCACTAAATCTGAAGGACTTTAATATCTTTTCCTGCTTGTGATACTGTCCTCAGGTAAACAGAAAATGACAAAAAACAGTAGCAGGTATTTTCCTAAAACAGTAAGCAGTGTAATTAACTTTCCCTTGACTGAGAAATGCAGCACAGTTTTTCCAAAGTATAAGGGACAAAAGTGTCTTTGTCAGGAAAAAAAGCCAAAGCTTAGCAAAGTGCCACCCAAGTAGCCAGATATTTAAATGTGCAGCTATCTGGCAATTTCATTTAACTAATTAAACAAGAAAGCTTGTTTCTGAAAGTCTGTCTCCTCACAGTTCCTGAGTATTGGCTTATCTGAAAATACAGTCCCTTGAAAAAAAATTAATCAGTGATCAGATCTGGACAGTACAAAGAGCCCCATAAACCCCCTAACAAACCAACTTTTTGGGGGCTCTATTTCTTCTGCAGTAGAAAAAAGTGCAGTAAAGTCTTAATCCTCCCAGCCTTATTGAGAAAGTGCTGCTGTTGGACAGGACAAAATGATTGGCATTTATTTTGTAGTATCAGACATGAATGTGTATTTCTGGTGAAGATGTGGCATGCAAACCTTTTGCTTGTGGAAAACCCAGAATTTTGATCCTGTTTTTCCATCTCCTCTCTATAGTTTCCCTACATTGCAGTGGGGTGGTTGCTGAAACAGTGTGAAGAGTCACAGCCCTGTTCAGGGCCTTGAATAGAAATTGCTGCTGGCTGCTTTCTGTGCATGGATGCTCTTCCTCACAGCTAAGCATTAGCAATTAGCTGGAGCTCAGCTACAGATTCAGGAGTGACAAAACTCCTCTCCCCAAGTAATTAAGCTCACTGTGGAACTGCACTGTAGTGTTATGTCTGCTTTTCTTGTCGCTTTTTAGTGGTGTCTATAACTCCTCTTTCCTAGAAGAAAAGTCGCTGAACTTCTATGGAGAAATGCTCAGACTTCATGAAATGCATTTAGGAGCTTTGACATGCTTCAGACTTCAGCATTCCCAAAGATTAATGGCTATTTCTGTGGCTTTCAGCATACTTCCAAAGGAACAGGAATTGAATCATCTATAAAGTGACCAGCCAAAAAATCTAGAGTATAGTGGAAAGGTCCCTAAAATATCTGCTGTTGAGAATAGTTTAGCTTTTCTGGAAATACTTAAATAAGGTGGTTCTCATTATAGTTTTCCTCTACTCTGATACTCGGTGGCTGCTTTTCACAGGGACTCTTTGCAACTCACCTCATTCTGAATCCCAAGATACTTAGAGATTTGCTTAGATCCCCCACTGCAGTATTACAGTATAGGACCATCTTGAATTTCATGCAGCTTGTTTTAAAGAGAGTTTCTAAATTCCATGTGTGTGAAAGAAAACCTTCAGAATATGGTGCAGGTAACCCTGAGAAGCTCAGAAAACAAGGGGCAAAGGAAAAGAATCACAGGCTTTTGTCCGTAGACACTTAATTTCTAAGATAAACACACAAAGTTCCCCTCTTTGTCTTTCCTCTTGCTCTTTCTTGGTCTCTGCAGAACCCTTCAGGTTCAGCTGAAGTGTTATTTATTCACCTTTCCAGCACAAATCATTCACAAGTGGCCTGCAGGTTCCTGTTGAAGGAATAACTCCCAAACATGTTATTGCTCTGCTTATCACCTGACAAGGACAACCAAAAATTGTTCTGTGGTCATTTGGACGTTATGCAATGGGCCCTGAATGTGTCTTTGTTCCAGTCACTAAAAGAACTAAAATACTACTTTCTGAGAGCTGGACAAAATACTGCCCTTGGAAACACATGTCTGTCTCAATCTTGATGTCTTTCTCGTTTCATCCAGTTCTGCAGGAATATTTTTAGGTATTGAACTTAGCCCTTCAGAATGTCTTGTGGTTTCTTCCAGGATGGAGCACAATAAATTACTCTCTTCACAAACAACCAAAGTACGGTTTGGTGGTTCAGGTCTCCTGCAAGGTTAGAAGTTCACAGCACAAAAACCCCTCTCAGTGTCCATCTTTCCAGGCAAAACCAGCACCAGTTTGCAGGGATGGGGTCTACACCATGGCTGCTTGTAAGTGTCCATGCCAGTACTGCTCTCTGCATCAGCTTTAGGGCAGAGGAGCTGATCCTGACATCCCTCCTGTCTGTGACACCTCTGTCAGGGTTTGGTCAGAAACCACTTCCAAGAGAAGCACTGTGCTCACACATGCACACCCACCTGCCCCCCTATGCACACACACCAGAGGCATCCAAGTTTGTGAACGTTTTGCTCTGCTGCCTTAATTAAATCAATATTTTTTATTACGTGGGTCTGTGTTCTTTCTTTCAACACCTCTGTTTTTAGGTTATAATTCCTTCATATCTTCATTGTTTTTAGTAATTGGACAAAGTGTTTCCCAGCTTAACTTTTTAGCGAATGGCAGGAATCCCAGCAGCCGTGTCATGGGGCCAGGGTTTCAGTATTTCCAGAGACATGCATTTGTCTAGGATATTTATGTCATATTTAGCTTGGTTACTAAAAGCAGAATTCTAAGACTGGAAAAAAAAGTACCTTTTTTTTTTTTTTTTTCACAGTGTGGATTTACTTCTTATAAATGTGAGATTAAGCACCTCAGGAGTGACAGGTTTGACTGCACAGCAAGGGGCTTCAGCCAAGGCTCTGGCAGCTGAACCTCAGCTCCAGCCAGTGGGTCTGGATGGGGGGTTTCATGGAGGGTGGCAGTAAGTGCAGTGTGAAATCTTTCCCCTCAAAATCCCTGGTGTAGGAACAAGGCCTCACTAAAACATGGAACAGCTGGAAGAAGCCCCCCAAACCTTTTCTCACACCCTCCTAGGCTGAGATGAGGTCTATAATCAGAATATATTCTTCAACCACTTCTACAGTGTCTGGATAGAAAAAAGAGGTTTACATGGGTCCTATTTTATTTTTTAACCCAAGGAATAAACAAATCAAACTCATGTTGTAATATCCAGCTCTATCCCTTCAGATTTGTAGGGTTCAATGGGGAGAGGTCCCAGCTGACTGGAAGCTGGCAAGCATTGTCCCAGTTTTCAAGAAGGGCAAGATGAAGAACTCCAGAAAGTACAGGCCTGCCAGTCTCACTTCAGTGCCTAGCAAAATCATGGAAAAATATATTCTAGGAAGTGTTGAAAAACAGTTGGAAGACAATGCAGTCATTGGTCACAGCCAACTCGGATCCATGAGGGGGAAGTCCTGCTGGTGGAAACTGAACTCCTTCTGTGACAGGGTAACCCACTTGGTTGATGTAGGAAAGCCAATTGATGCAATCCTTTTGGATTTCAGTAAAGCTTTTGATACTGTCTCTCACAGGATCCTTCTGGACAAACGATCCATCCCACAGTTGGATAAACACATCCTGTGATGGGTGAGCAGCACCCATGGTTTGGGCACAAAGAGTTGTAGTGAATAGGGTGACACTAGACTGGTGACCTGTCACTGCTGGGGTTCCACAGGGCTCCATGCTCAGCTCAGTTCTCTTCAACATCTTCATTAACCATTTTGATGCAGAACTGGAAAGGATAGTGAGCAAGTTCACCAACAACAGCTCATTGGGAGGTGTTTATTCCCTTGAAGACAAAGGGGTCCTGCAGAGAGATGTTGGTGAATTAATTAGAGAGATGGGCAATCACCAGCTGCATGAAATTAAACAGGAGCAAGTGCTGGATTCTGCACCTGGTTGTGTATATAAACTTTGGAAAAAGAGGTTGCAGAGCAGCATTGTGAAAGGGGACCTGGGGGTTCTGGTTGATGGCAAGGTGAGTCAGCAATGCTCGGGTTGTATCAGCCACAGCACTGCCATGTGGGCAAGGGAGGGGATTGTCCTGCTCTGCTCTGGAATGACTTCACCTTGAAAATTGTGTGCATTTTCAGATACCAGGCATGGAGGCTAATACTCTCCATGTTTCTGACAATCTTTGCTGCTCACTGAAGCTACAGGATTTTCTCTCTGCTTCATAGGATCAGGCCCAGAAAGTTCCCAACACAGCCATCTTAGCAGCCTCTCTAAGGATACATGAGGTATGGTATGCACCCAAATCTCTGCTGCCCCTTTGCTCTTTTGTCAAAATTAACCCCTTGTACAGAACCAGGTGTGATGTGCTGATGTTTCTTATAAACCTCTATAATCCCTGTACACTTGGATGATTCTCAGTGGAACTGTGACTGCATACTATTTTACCCACATACAATTCTACATTATCAACTTCTGTACCAGTTAGAATCACCTGCCATGACAATTAAAAATGCTTCTGCCTTGCCAAGGGGAAGCTCTGGGTGCCTTGAAACTGAACATGTGAAATACAGCCTGAATGAAATGAGATTTTTGTATGTGCATGCCTTGCAGGATCAGCCTTTAGGGGGATATCCAACTTTGCATGTACAGCCCTCTCTACAGTAAATGTACTTGCAAAGTTCCTCATATCCTTTCTATCAAGAATAAACTTTGCTGAAAGGTATGTATTCCTAATAGCAAAAAAATGAGATCACGAAGGAGAAAAGGATGTTCAAATTAGGACCAAGGCTTTATCTGAAGAATTGATGGACTTGAGAGGGCTTTGGTTCAATGGATTTGTGTTGCAATGAGGCAGTTGAGGAGTTGGGGTAAGCTCTGGTCAGAGACTCAGGCTGCAAAGTTTGGGACCAAGGATTATGCACTATTTGTTCTTTGGAGGAAAAGTGTACAGAAATTGACACACAGTGTTCAGTCCCTGCTCAATCTAGTTTTGAAATATGAGACTTGACATCTGGATGATTAAATCCTTGTTACACTTAGATACGGCTCTATCTGACTTGTTGGATTTCCATTTCCCCTGGCAGCTTGAGATGCTTCTCTGCTTGAGTTCACCACTTTTTCAGACTCAAGAGGATGGTGCAGCTTTGGACCATGTTTGTATCTGCCCCTGAACTCCTCAGAATAGATACTTCAGCTATCTGGGAAGATTATGTTGCTCACAAAATGCTAATGGAAGCTACCACTTTTAATGCACCAACAGGGAAACTGTCCTCCCATGCTTTCATGTTTGATTTCTTCTTTATTTTTTTCCCATGATGTAATAGGGGTAACATTAATGTAAAAAGTTCAGTTTTAGTTCTTTGTCTCCCCATCACACTGCTTATGAAGGTATCTTACTGAACAGGCCAAGATGAACACAATTCCTTCATCTTGTCCTGAAGATATGTGAATATGACGAAATTTCACTAGAGCAGTGTGACAGCATGGTTCTGTGACTTGAGGTGATCAGAAAGCAGGGTGGAGCCATGGATTTTTGTCAAATAAGGGCTTTACATGAAACAAGTATTAGATAAAAGGCTGAAATCATCCAGGGGGACTGGTGACTCATTCTAGGTAGCTGTTAACTCAGTGTGTTAACATTGAACAGATCACTACCTGAAGCACTTTAGTTTCTGATTCCATTTTGCTTAGCTTGCTTTGTGTTGAAAGCTGCTTTGTACAGCCTACCACTTGGGGAATTTGTTGTGGAGGCCTTAAACCTGCGCCCCTTCTAGGTTTTAAATCCTTACCTATTTTATGAGATATGTTCCTTGATCTTTTCTGTCTAGCTTTGACAAAATCTGTATTATTGGTTTATCTTTATGTAGAGACATTATTTGTAGTAGTAATATTTTAAACATGCAAAGTCTCAGCTGTTGCAAACTTACAAAACAGCACTTTGGCATGGGGATAAAGAGGAAAATAAGGAGCTTAGGCAAGAGGCATTTATCCTAGTCCTGCTTCTGACTTTTCTGCTGCCTTGCCTAATGTCCTTGAGGAAGGCCATTTCCTTCTGGTCTTTTCTTTATTCATCCATTAAAGATGACAAGACTTGCTTTACAGGAGTGTTGTGAGGTTTAATTAGCATTCACTGGAAGCTCTCCAGTCCAAAAATATTGAAAGGGGGCATGAGCTGTGGGCCATAGCGATTAAGCAAAAAATGTCCTATTTCTTTTACATCTCTCTCCCCTTCATGTTCCTGCTCATCTTTGATTCAGGCTCCATTGGATGCAAAAAGTACTTGTTAAAACAGAAGAAAGCTAACATTTTAAGTAAAGCAAGTAGCATCTGCTGAATTTCTGAGTTGAACTGGCTTATTGGGCAATTAAAGTAAGACAGTGAAGGCTACAAGTGGGACTCTACAGCTAGGAGTAGGAGCAGGGAGAGGAATGAGTTGGAAAAGAAAGAGAAGGAAACAAGGTGGAATTGAGCCTATCCTATGTTATCTAACCTCATCCTGGCTATAAAATATTAGACCTAGTCCAAATAGAGCAAGAAGATAATAATTCCAGACTTGACTCCCGCATGTTTCTTTCATCTTTTTCTACAGTGTGTTGGTCTTTAGCCATGGTCAGAGAGAAACACTGCATTAGATAAATCAAGTGTCATACTGGTAAATATGAACAGATGTATAGACTACCAGACAAGTGAAATAATCTTTCCTCCCTACTCAATACTGGTAGCCCAATGCCACACTTCTGGACAGACTAACCAGATAAAATGGAAAGAAAGGCAAATGGAATACTAGAGGTCTATGGACTATGGATTAAGAGGGAGCTTTGGTAGGATGGTTTTGAATAGCCTCCTTTCAGAATATCTGCTTCTCAGACAGTCCCCAGCCTGCAACCTTTCAAGAGGCTTATCCTTATGTGATGTGGAATTCTGCATATGTCCCCCTTGAATTCAATGGAGTTCTTGTTGGCCCATTTCTCCAGCCCATTTCTGTCCTTTAAAATGGCAGCCTTGCCCTGAAGCCTGTCAGCTGTTGCCCCCAGTTTTGGGCTATCTGCAGTCTTGACAGAGGTGCACTCCATCACTCACTCCAGGTCTTTGGCAAAGATGTTAAACAGAATAAACTTTCCAAACAGTATATTTCTTCCAGCTTCCTATAATTAGGACCACCTCGTAGTCAGTACATTTATTTTCAGCAAGAATAGGTGCCAGTTAAAAAGTGTCTATTGTACTCCAGGCAGGTGGCAGCTGTGGAAAAATGAGAATCTTCTACTACTTAACCAGCTATATTAAAATACATGGAAAAATGGCTGACCAAAGTAATCAGCCTCTGTGGTGGCCTGGTAAACAGAACACACACACCCTGAATTGCATCTACACTATAAATTATACTTTCATATCATATTACTTGCTTACCATTGCCACTTAGGAGGTAGTTTTCTTATATTACATCACTAAAGAGTGCACTGCTTGGTCAATTATCCCTGGGTGAACTGAAACACAATAGCAGATATCCCACATTTTTATGTTGTGACATTTATTTAATTTTGTGTGCATGTGTCTATAGGCACATTGGGGTGGAAAGCCTCTAATGAGAACAGTTTGTTGATCCTCTGAATTTTGCATGTACTTGCTTGTTCTTATTAAGCAGGCACTCTGGTCTATGGAAACAATCGAAACCACCTTTCACATTTCCTTTGAACCAGAGCCTTGCTTTCAACTGAGCATCCTTGTGTTGTAATACCTCATCATATGCACAGTAGGAAAAAGCACTTACACATTTCTCTCCCTCTGTGTGTATCCAGTGAAAATTTGCCAGGCACGTAATCATGCATGTGTCATTACAAGCTAGCAAAACCCATTTAGGCTGTCTTTATTTATTTTTAAACGAGGTGCTCCGAATGTGAGGCAGGGCTTGGGCAAGGAGCAAAGAGCAGTGCAGACATGGGAGTGATCTGTGGAGTTCTGTGCTGGCTGGGAAGATAGTTCCCCTTGGCATGGGCCAGCCCTGGTCAGAAATATATATATATTTATGTATGTATATATGTGTGTGTGTATATACATATATATGTATATATATGTATGTGTGTGTGTGTATATGTATATATATATGTATGTATGTATATATGTGTGTGTGTATATATACACACATATGTGTATATATATATATATATGTAGCTCTGGAAGCCAGACAGCCACACTGAACCAGCACAGGATTCCTGCTGATAAAGATCTAATCCCATCACCTGATAAAGGTCTAATCCCAGAACCATGTCCCACAGTGCCCTGAGAAGTCTGAGATTCCAGTGACCAGTGTGAAGCTTCAAGTGGTTTCCAGGATCCTCAGACACTCATTGGAAAACGAGGAATTGCCTATGGGAGCTCTAAGGTAACAGGAAAGAAAGGCAGAGCACTCCTGCCAGCTGAGTGGATCCTAAGGTTTTGGTGTCTTCCTCCTCCCTGACCTAAAAGAAATGTATTGAAAAGCACATTTTCAATCTTGTTTCAAGGGCACAAAAAAAGCACTTTAATTCTTGTCAGAATGTGTAATGTATTGGGACTAGAGACAATAAATATTTGTATCCTTAGGAGTTATGAGCCATACTCAGTGGCAGTGATGAGTTTTACAAGGCAATCTAAGTAAGTAATGACTGAAACACAAGTGGATCAGAGATTGTATAAAAAATTTGGGCCTGATTCTGATCTCACTGTCAGTTTACTCTAGCTTGTCATGACTGCCTAAAATAAAAAAAACCCTCAAAGTTTTATGGTGTTATGGGGTGCTCTTCTCTTATTACTCACACAGTCAATTGTGGAAGTGCAAGGCAGTTTAAATACCATTTTTATTTTTCTGCATATTCTGCGTTTTTTCAAAATTGATTTTCACCCTTTAACTGTCAGGCACCACCAGTATTCTATATTGTGTTGCTTTCCTGTAACAAGGGAATGGCTTTGTTTCCTGGAGAGGTCTGTCTGTAGAGTTGGTTAGATAAGATTTTAAAAAATAATTAGGTTCTTAAATAGAATTGAAAACCAGTTCTGAACTATTGTGTGCTTGATTCTATCTCAACTATTTAAATAATGTATTTAAATACAATTTCTGGCAAAAAGGACAGTGACAGCTGACTTGGAGTCTCTGAAGGGTCTCACCTGCTTGGTGCTGATACATTTGGGTGCATGCAAGAACAGCTCCAGCATGTGCTGTACCTGTGCTTTACATGGCATAAAGGACTAGATGTGCTAGAGGTTTTCACCTGTTCAAGCTGTTGGAGATTTCTGCTACAGCTGTGAATTGTTGCCCTTTTCAACAAGTGCGACTACATGGCCCAGAGACAGCATTCCCAGAAGCAGGAATTTTGGTTTGGTCCAGTTCACTGGCGTAGTTGAGGGTAAAAAGAAGTAATGGGCTTTGTGTACTTTTAATTTAGGTAATATGGAGTTTTTCAGATTTTCATTACTCAGCCTCACTGCAGGGACAATTTATCCATTCCTTTATTTATGGTTAGATTGACCTCTACTTAATCTTTGGCTTGTGATCCCTAAAGTCCCTAATCTTTTTTGTCCTCTGCTTAGGTCTGTTATCATGAGGTCTTTGAAATCCTGCCTCTGAATTCATCTGGGCTGCACTTGCAGCTCTGGGTGATGATGGTGGTAGTGGTGTCATTGATTAGCTGCAGGCTTCTCTATCTGAACTCAGCTAATAAGAATTTCTCAATTTCAGCAGATGTCTCTGCTCCATTGCCAAGTGGGGAATTTTTTGGACTAGTGATGTGAAAGTCTAGAAACTTGCCACTTATTTCACCACCTGGGGAGTTTCTCTGATGGTGTTAGAGCAGTTCAACAGAATGCAATTTTATGAAATGCTGTATGTTCTCTTTTTGTTCTATTAGTCTGAAAAATGCTTTTAAAGCCCAAATTTAAAAAATGGATAGACATACAAATACAGGCATTAAAAATGTCTCTTCATGTATGCTTATCTGCATATCTGCATCCCCACTAATACAGAAGCATTCCCATTACTATAGAGTGGCTAGATGAAGTACTAAGCCTTGTGCAGTCCAGATTCCTGATTCCAGATCCCTGATCCTTGTTGAACTTCATATGATTGGTGATTGCCCAGCCATCTAATTTGTTGAGGTCTCTCTGCAAGGCCTCCTTATCTTTGAGGGAGTAACAGCTCTTCCCAATTTTGAATCACCCAGGGACTTGCTTAGCACCCCTTCCATTCCTGTTTTCAAGTAATTTCTGGAGGTGTTAAAGAGAACTGGGATGAGGATGGGGCCCTGTGGAACCCCACTAGTGACAGGTCACCAGTTTGATGTCACCCCATTCAAATAATCCTTTGCACTTGACACACGAGCCAGTTGCTCATGATGTGTTTATCCAGCTCTGGGATGGATCTTTTACCCAGAGGATCCTGTGATAGAGAGTATCAAAATTGTTACTGAAATCCAAAAGGATTATATCCGCTGGCTTCCTTTCTTCAGCTAGGTGGGTTACATTGTCATAAAAGGAAATCAAGTTTTATCAGCAGGACTTTCCTCTCATGAAACCATGCTGGCTGTGACCAGTGGCTATGTCGTCCTTGAGGTGTTTTTTAATACCTCCCAGAAAAATCTTCTCCATAACTTTACAAGGAAATGAAGTGAGAGTAATAAGCCTGTACTTTCTGAGGTCCTCCTTCTATCCTTCTTGAAAATTGGGGCAATCCCAGCTTGAAATCTCTGGAATCCAAAGACCTCTCAGCAGTGTCAAAGCCAGAGAATAAATAGATGCTACCATTGTCCTGAGGCAAATAAAGCTGCAGGAGAGTGGTGGCACTGCCACAAATACAGAGACCAGGCATGGAGGGGAGGTCTGGATTTAGGTATTGCTGAGGATTTTCTGTGGTTGAGATGGCTTAACCTTTATGCTCCCAGATCTCCAGCTGAATTGTTTGAGGCCTGCCTTGTCTCTTTTTTGAGGAGAAACCCTGCCTAGAGGTCTCCTATGTGCTTATCAAATTTAATTCAGAGGACAAGACAAAATGAATGCAAAACTGAGGGCCATGGAGGGGAAACTAAAATAAGCACCAGGTAGAAATCTTAAGTCAAGGGAGATTCATTCTGCCTTGGGATTAAGATAGGATTTGCTTTCTGAAATGTTTTGAAGATTGGGCATAGGGGTTCCTAGATCCACACAAATAGGAAAAGGGCATGTGGTACAAACATCAAGGTGCAATATGAAGGGCATTTACTTCAGCTTTAAATACTCTTCTAGGCAATAACAGGCAATGTGCTGAAAATATGGCCTGACATAAGGATCCTTTCATGTTATTAGCCCACTTGAAGTTTCCATCTTTATAATGTACTTTAAAAGAAGCAGTAATCTTAATCCCTACAATCTTGACCTCAAATTACATTGTAGTGTTTTCTCCATAGCAGAAGAGATGTGATGCAGATGGCGTTACCTCATGTAAATCCTTATGGCAAATTGTGTTCCTTTGCAATGTGCACACTAACACTGGAAAGTTCACAATACCTCTTTTAGAGCTTGAAAAAAATTCTGAAATCTGATATAGGAAAACAGATAGGCCAAGAACACCTATATTTTATGGAAATCTCACAGCGAGTATGTATTGGGCCAGATCTTTAGACAATGTAAGACTGGTGAAACTGAGATACAGCCTTTTCTTTAGTGGTTAGCAGTGCTGGATTATTGCTCAGGAAATGAAGGTTGAGCTGTGAATTCTGCAGCAAGCATGATGCAGCTGTGGGCAATCCAGAGCTGCCTTGGTTTCTGTGTGCAAAATGCAGCCAGTTTACTTCTCTGGCTTACCTGAGCACACCTGGGTGTGTTGCCATGGCAGCAGGATCAGTATGGGTGTCCACAAAGATCACGCACATCTGGTTAAGGGTTGGTATTTTTATTTTCTGTCATATTTAAGTCCTGCTTTGTAGCTTTCACTTTGGTCTAGGAGTGCCTTAGCACAAAATCCTAGGAGCTTCTGGTTATCTGAAGGAAAACAAACCTGTTGAAAATTAACTTTCTCTCTCTCTCTCTTTTTTTTTTTTTTTTTTAGTAAAGATTGCTAATGATGGAAAACACCAAACCTTGGTCAAATAAGAAAAATAACCTCTTTGAGGCAAGCCTCTTTCCCATAAATTGAAACCTCTGAATGAAGTGCCTGCCAAAGAATGCTCTCTTCCTGGAACACAGGGAGCAGAAAGCCAGCAACTTGCTTTGAATGTGTTGAACCAAATTTTAACAGCTATATCTGCTTCTAGACTGACCTCGAGCCTGGCTTTTTTCTTTTCCTCACAAATACTACTACTGCTTCTTCCAATTCATTGGTATATTGCTTAAGGATTGCACATAAACTTGGAGATTTCTGGGAGAAAATATCTTGAATATGAAGCTGATCATAAAGCTACCAAAACCCTAATAATACTCCCTGCCCATTCTTGTGGTATAAAAATATAACTAATGTTAGTCCAGTGAACAGCAAGTGAGACCCTGGAGGGCTCTCTGGAAGTCTGTTTTGGCTATAGTATTACTTTTCCCTGTTTAACTTTGTAAACCTGTAATTGGCAATAAAGGAGACCGCACTTTTGCTTTTTTAACTAATATTTATTTAAACCTTACCATAAGGTGCACATAGTGGTCTCTTTTGTTTCCAGCAGCATAAAATTCATAAGCAGAGACCAATTTATCATTCAAAAAATTATTTTGTATTTTTAACCTAAAATGTCCAGCTTCACAATGTGTTTTTAAGAGACCTAGCCAGCTTCACAACATGTTTTTAGGAGACCTAGCCAGCTTTTTTTTTTTTTTTTTCACAGCCTTTCAGTGCTCTCTTGAATATGGAGGCTACTGTGTGGGATCTCATATTGGAAGTAGAGACCCCTTTGAAAAAAGACAGAGACGAGTTCTCAAGACTTATATCTGTGTTGGAGTCAGCCAGGCAAAGCTGCCTTGACTGTGCTGCCATGAATCTGAAGTTACTTAATATGCTTATTTTAAATGTGCAGCTACCTCCATACAAATATAGACTTAGCAGAGCATAGTGTTTGAAGCAATGTGCCTATATTCTGATCATGCGTGCTTTCAGAATGGCTGTTTTGTCTTTGTGGCTAACAGGGATTTTGCATTTTATTTTTAGAGAAGCAGCAAGAATATAGCTCTTCTAAGGTAAATTGAATAGGAAAAGATACACAACTGAAAAGACAAAGGGTAAACATTTCTGTAGAGATATACACAACATTGGTAGGGAAGGAGTATTATTTACAGTGAAAGTGAAAGCTTTTAATATTTCAAGTAATCTTTTTTTGTTCGAGAACAATCATGTCGTCTGGTTCCAGTTTTAATTTTAAAAATCATACTTTCTGGTAAAAGGTTCATATATATGGAATTTAGATTTTCATGTGTTTCAATACTTGTGGTAAGTAGTTTTCACTTAACCACTCATTCAGGATGCATATTCTTTTAATTACACTGAATCTTGCCTAGTATGCAGTGCTAATGCTATACAAAAAGGACAATCATTTAAAGTAGAAGACACACCAGAATACAGGAAGATAAACTAGGCAAAGAATCCTGGTGTACTTGCCATGTTTTATGCACTTTTTAAAGCACCCTAACTGTACTTTTTCGAAGTTGGACATTAGGCTAGATGTATCTTTAGTTTGACCCTGTTACAAGAGTTCTTATGTTTCATGTTATGAAGAGAAGAACATCTGGAAATAAAAGCTTTGTCTGAGGCTGGGCTGAGATTCTTGGTTGCCTTTTAAGAACAATATCATGTTGATTGCTTTCATCATATAAATATGAACAACAGGAAAAATCTGTCAGCATTTGGTGAGATGTTGTGTCATAGCAGATAAAGTTTTTCTCAGCTCTGATTTCAGACTTTAATAGTGAAACCATCTGTTGGGGAGCCCATTTGTTTTATTTTATTTATCACAGAGGATTATCTCTTCAGATAATATTTCACAAGATCCAAGGGAAAAGCAGTGGTAGATTTGGCTGCCTAATTCATCAGCTAAAAGGAAGAACATGCTCCTTTGTTGTCTTACAAGTGTCATTTAGGAGACTTGGACCATCATTGTAGCAGAAACCCAAGGGAGCATAATGACTGCCTCCTTAGCTGGCACTGGCTCTCTGGGACTCGACTAAACACTTCCAGAGGCAAAATATGAGGTTAGGATGTGATAAAGGGCCAAAGCAGCCTGGCTGAGCAGGCTCCCACGAGCTGTGGGTAGCACACCATGGAAGCCATTGCATTACATAATGGGAAGAGCTCTGGTTTACACATAGAATATTGCTGTGCTCTGTAATCATCCCCTTCTCCTCTGAGTTCAGTGGCAGCTTTGAACTTGCTGATTGCTTTGGCAGGAGTAAATAGGAGAGAAAAGAAAGGATTACAGAGCAACTCCGCCATTATGGTGGTAAGCAGCTTTCCCAGTTGTGGGAGGCTGACATTCCCCTAACATCTGGAGATCATCCCTCACATCTGGTGGCTGCTGACTCTTCTCCACTGTAACAGCATTTCCTCAGCTCCTTGGCACAGCAGGTGCTCCCAGCAGGAGTCTGGCCCTCTCATAGCTGTGTCCCACTGGCTCTCTGGCTGCTGCCCCCAGTGCAGCACAGGAGGTACAGGGCAGACAGAAGGGGTCTGCTGACACAAATCCTGTGCTGTGAGCTCTGGGGCAGGGACCAGGCAAGGGCTGATGGTGCTCAGGTCACATTGGCTCAGAGGTCTGTCCTCCAAGATGGTGCCAGTGCATCCCCTCTGCCACCAAGGGACAGCATGGGAGTGATCCCTTGCCTCAGTGGAGTTTACTCAAAAGGCAATTTTCTGTCAAGTGAGTGCATGTGCAATGCAGATAAATTTATTCAGGGTCTATTTGGTAGCTCATGATACAAACAAAGTGATGCAAGCAGGCTGGAGTTGTGTAAGAAACTCTTCTCTTAATCCCTTACAGGTGTCATCAACAAAATATTTGCGTGAGCTAGAACAACAAGGCGAGGACCTACTCGCACGGAAATGCTGAGATGGGCAGGATTCCCCAGGGATGACAGGCAAGGCTGTCCCATTGCTCTGCTGGAGAAGGAGCAGAGGCAAGCCCTGAAGTAACCCAGAAAGAGAACATCCCCCACTATCTCAGCCACTGCAGTGAATGCTCTTGCTCTTGCCCAGGTGAATGAAGTCTTAGTGGGTGACAGCACCAGGTTGGCAAGTTCTTCTGTCAGGCAAAACTGAGTTGAGACAATCCAGAGAGGCACAGCCTTTTGCCTTCTGGGAGCAAGTGTTTTTAGAAGACTTCCTGTCCTGGGAGGCTCTTTCTGTTGAGATTGTCACCAATTTAATGAAGTGCAGGACCTCGTTTCTGAGAAGCAGCTGCCTGCTGAAACAGATTTTTGTGTCCCCCAGTATTTTTGTGTCTCTACTATGACTCTCTTAATCTTCTGATTTAAATGTTCAAGTGTAGCTTCTCTTTCTCTTGGGCTTGCCCAATATGAAGTTTTTAATTGACATCTGCCTCTTTGACTAACATAGCCCTTGTTCCAAGTGCTTAAGTGATATCTTAGGGAATTTCAGTGTTTCAGACAGAAACGTTTTCGTACTGTTTATCTGTCTTTTCTATTTTCTTTTTCGCTTGCGTGCCATTCTCTTCTATTTATTTTAGCTATCGTCAGGCACCACAATTTTGGTATAACTGATATTCAGTAGTTTTCTGATCCAAGGCTTTAAGTCATATATTACTCCATGGGATTAGCCCTGCATGAAACCGCACAGTCCTGGATTAGACATTAAGAATATGTATCATGTTTTAAAAATTCATTTATGCAACTATTGGGTAAAATTAGACTCAGACAAGCTGTTCTTGTCACAAACCCATGGAAGTTCTTAAGACCTTCCCCCCTTAACCAGAGTTATTTGCCTGCAGGCATGAAGTTTCCACAATAGTACAATGGGAAAAACTCTTTTGTGGTCAGTTAGTAACGTGTAGTTTTGCGAGCGGATTACGAGGTTGGTTATCACCACATTACAATATTAGCAGCACTTCAGAAATACTCGAGTAAGTCAAAGCAACTTTTATTGGTGCTGTACTTTTGCACTGACAATGAATTTCTGGGCTCAAGTGTCAGATGTCTTCTGTCCCATGGGGACCCCAGACAGCAAGTCCCAGACCTCTGGACAGCATCCTCATGGAAGAGATAGTCTCTATGGGTGTGTAATGGAGCCTGTGTAGGGCATGAAAGTGGTTCCAGATTGAAGGATGAGAAATGCATGTTCCTGGGAAATGATACCACAGGGCTCAAGTGCAGAGACAGCAGCTAGAAAGGGACCATAATTTTACGGTCTGTGCTGTCAATTATAATTCACAGCATGTTCCACAATGTCACACACATAAAAAGACTCAGAGGCTCCTGAGAGATTTCAGTTTCTTGCTGCTCAAAAGAATGCTTTCCTTCTTCTTATTCCTGGAATTATTTGCCTTTGGAAAGGCTATAAACATGCTAATATTTGCAGGTTAAAAAAATGAAAGGTTCTCTATCAGAGTGACTGGAATTTCTTGCTATATTTTAATATAATTTGGAATTTAGGTCCAGATCCACAGATATGTTTAAATCTCTAAACAGACACAATCCCTTCTGCAGCTCCATTGGGGAAATAGTGTGATGAGAGCTTCCTCAGACTAAAGAACCAACAAGCAGTAGAGAGGCAGTGAAAGAGATTCAGCTACAAGAGAAATTATGCAGACAAGTGGCCTAGGCTTAGACATGTGTCTGAACTCCCTCTCCTATTGGCTTCTTCAGTCACAATTTAATGTGCACTGGGATCCTTGGCCCTGTGACCTGCACAGACTCTGCAATTGCCTCTTTCTTAGTAGGCTGTTCTAGAATGGGCCTATTCAAGATTAATGAAAAAAAAAAAATTAAATATGCATGTTGAATTCAGTGGCTGTAAAACGTGTCTGAATCACAGTCCTGGAGACCAAAAATCCTCTGCCTTTCCACAGAGGTGCTCCAGTTCTCCTGTGCTACCCTACAGGGTTGTGGTAGTCCAAACCTGAAAGGAAAAACACTGGAGAGGTTGAAGGGTGCAGTATGTATATCTGTTTAATCATCATTTGCATCCCTAGTGAGACTGTCAGCAAAGCAGCACATAAATACCACAGTTGGTATCTTTTGCTTATTTAATTTATGTGGTTATTCACTGTACACGAAACAAGACCACTGAATTTACAGTTCAGTCATCAAAGAGCATTCAGTGATAGCCATTATCAGGACCATTTTGAATTCTTTCAAAGCTAATCTTGCAATATGACAAGAAGCAGTTATGGAAGGAAACCCTGACTTTGTTTCCTCTAAAGTGTAATCTGTTCACATGGCTGCTGCTTTAACAGAGTGCCTGCTAAGGGTCTACACCTTTTAAACTGGTAGCTTTAAATGGCTTTGATTTTTAAGGCGTTATTTAGAGGAAGAGGTCAAGGATACATGGGTCTGATTTTCCTCTTGCACTGGGAAAGTCAGTCTCAAAGTCACTCCCACCTTTTCTGCTCAGATTTTGATGTTCTGTATCGGTGCCCATAGAGAACTGCTGTGAAAAAAGCCTGCTTCTGCTGAAGGAAAGAGAATGTACAGCTGCAAAGCACTACTGTGCCTATCCTATTCTGCATCTTACATTTTCTCATGATGGTGAATCACAATCCTTTACTCATAATGACAGTAATTTGTTGTTGTGGAAAGTAGAAGAATGGCTTCAATTCAACATGCTGTCTTAATTTTAAAGGAAATACAAGCTGCAAAGTACAAAGAAATAAGTAATACTTGTTAATAGGATAATTAGAAAATCCTGTAAGAAAAGCAGCGAGGAACATCTGAAAAACTAGTGGAATTTAACATTCACTTGGCAAAGTTTATTTCATATAAAATTCTCTCATTAAGAGTTTCAGCTTCAAAATGAGAGGTAAGCAGTTTTTCTGTGACACTGTTATGTTATAAAATAAATTACATGCTTAACTGTTTGCAATTTAATAAAAAGTGTTGAGATATTAATTAATATTTTATTAATACTTGTCCATAAGCTGTACATAATGACAATTTGTGGAGTATGGTCTTGTAAGGTAAATATTAGGATCTACAGACCTTCCTCTTTTCTTATTTGTATCACTGCAAGTATTTTTTTTTCTGATTTTTATCACTGTCAGAGAAATGTAAAGCTATAATGAAACAAGCCAGTCTCCATGGAAATCAAAGGGAATCTTCCCATGGATTTCGGTGGAAACTGGGCTGGTTTTGCAACGATAAGGGGATAGATGCATTTCATTGTGTTAAAAAGATCCCTTAAGGACATTTTGCTAACAGAATAATCTTAGGATCACAGAATAGTTTGGGTTGGAAGGGACTCCTTAAAGTCCTATCACTGGATCAGCTGCATCAAAGATAGGTATTCAGTGGGAGACATTTAATGAAGATAAGGTAGAAGCTTAGTATTTGTTGTTTTTTATTGTACAAATCCACCTGGAAGTCTCTTTAAACTCATTACATATAAGCAGTGCTAAAATCCATATATTTTACTAAGATTTCTGTGGACTTGTTTGATTTAGTACACATGTTGATTAGAAAATTATTTTCCTTAATGTAGTAGAAAAACATACAGTGGAATTAAACTTAGTAGCAGTGTCTGTTCCTGCTCCATAGGTACATAGGAATAAGAAATGACTGTTCATGTCTATACCAATGAATTGTGAGTGGGTTCATGACTTATCTTTTTCTTTTTCCTCCCAAAATTTCTTTCCCGAATCCATTTATCATGGGCCATGGCAAGACTTTGTAAATTTCAACCTGTTTTTTTCTTCATTGAATTCTTTTACATTGAAATAAAAACCTTAGGTTTTTCAACATTTCCAGATGTTTCAGTACCTCAGTCATGGCAGATGCTTTGTCCTCTGTGCAGGACCACCATCCTCTCTTCTACTGAGTTCAGTTCCTTGTATCATCACCATTCACTCATTGCCATAGAAGCGCTCCACACACCAAGGTGGCTGGGCAATCTCAGCTGAAATTATTTGAAATAGCTATCTCCTCAGTATATCTCAGTAATATCTCCTCAGTAAACTCTTTTTAATTTAATTCACCCAGACTTATAAAAACCTAAATTAAATTTGCACAAACTGAGAAAAAAAATTAAATTCTACTTGTTCATGTAAAACTTTACATTTATGGTTGTTTGGTATTTTTTGTTGGCTGTTTCCCCCCCATTCTTGGTTGGTACAACTTAGCTTTAAAACAGAACATGGATAAGTTAGAACACTTGGAGATGCTGATTTCTGAAAGGGATCAGAAGCTATAGCCAAGTATGGTCCCCTTTGTTCATGTCAAAAGGTACCAAAAAACCCTGAAATTTCAAAAAAAGAATTCTGTAGACCACGCTCTGCTGCAAGGGCTGCTGAAATCTGGGAGCAGTGTCTGGCTAAATGAACTGGAGAACACAGAGGGAGCAAAAAAGCCAACCCAACTTTTCAATACTTTAGTTCCTCAGTGCAGTTCATAAACAGTATATGCAGTTAATGCTTCTGAGAGTAAACACTGATGAATGAAAAATTCAGTGACCTGACTCATTTCTCAGCTTTTTACCTACTGTAGTGGGGAGTTTTCCCCTTTCCTGGCTCCTGGGATGGATTTGCCATTATACACTTGAATGTGTGTTTGTAACTTTGCAGCATTGACATCGTTGTTCCCTTGTTCCCCTTCACTACTGGGTAAACTATTTTTGTGCCTCTCTCATTGGTGTAGGAACAGTGTTTGCACCTCAGAACAAATGCTACTGGTGATATAAACAATGCCATTCTTAATCTTACACATTAAATAAAGTGTATGTTTAAGATTAAGCTTCTTTTAAATTACCTGGGTGAATTGCTCTTGAGTCATGAGGCAGTGCTACAGGAAGCAGTTTTAGAAACCTGATTCTATAATTTTTTTCATTTTCCTACTTTATGTAAACAGATGAGTGTACAAAGTATCTACATAAGCCTCATATAGATATTTTTAATCGCAGGAATACACCTTACTGTCTACTGCAACAAAACATTTATGGATAGACTGGCTAGTGGAAAGACAAAATGTATGTGAACTGTCTTGAATCCCAAGAATTCAACAGCAGAGTGTCTGGAGATAGCTACCTTAAACTTAGTGCTGCCTGTTGGAGACCTCTGTGCTGGCATGGAGAGTGTTTTAGGAGCTGTCTTGCCTGCCCTTGGCTGCTTTATCCATTACTGTATATTAAGACCCCAGGAGAGGCAGAGCTAGGAGGGAACAATTTTCACCAGGCACATTTTGGCATGTGATCTGTGAGGTGAGAAGGGAGCCAGGCAGATTAGCCCTCATCACCTTGCCTTGTTAGCAGAGACGAAGCACCCCATGGCCTGTGTGAAGGTGTTAGGGGCTCTTTGCCCACCCCACACTGCAGATTTCTGCAGCTCCTTAGCAGCATCCAGCAGTAGGGGGAGGTCTAAGCCAAGCAGCCCTGGTTGGGAGCCTGGAAAGGAAGCTGAGACAAGCGGCCACACAATGTGAGAGAGACGTGGCCGGAAAAGCTTAAGCAAGTTTCTTGAAAAAAAAAAAATAGAAGAAAAAAAAGTGAGTAGATGCAAGGAGAGAGGCTGGGTAGCCAAAAAACAAAAGCAGCCAGAAAGCTAAATACATGCAGCTGAAGAACTTTAAAAATTCAGGAGGAAGACATGAGAGGTGGCCAGAACAGCATTAACAAAACAGACTCTCCCTTTCCCTTCCCTGATCGTCTTTCATTCCACTACATCCTTCTCTTCTACTCTTGGCTCCTCATCCTTTTCCTCCTCCCTCCTCCTAAACATTGTGGAGAATGACAGCTTCAAAAAACTATCAGCTCAGCTTTGCACAGCAATAAGAGAGTGATACAATGGCCAGACTGAAAAGGGAATTTAGGAAAACAGTTAATACAATAAACCAAGAATTAAGATACCTCTAAAAAAATGGAGAGATTTTGCCATTCAATGCATAAATATTTTTCTCTTAAGGAAAGGGCAATTACAAGTAGTTGTGACAGAGTGTTGTGATTGTCTTGGCTTGTGAATAGGGTGTTGTGTGTCCTGTTCTTGAGCAGTCACTTTGTGCACCTAGGACAACCTTCCTGAACACAGCTGAAATATGGTGCCTTGTAATCAGACAGTGAGGAATGTGCCCTGATAGTCACACAATCTCTGGTTGTGTGATGGCAAAAAAGGCAAGGAAAGCAAATTTGTTCATCTGCAACATTTAGATTTTTTTCTTTTTGTTTGTTCTCACACAACCAGTTGAAAAGAGCAAGAGTTTTGATGTTGCAGCAAATAAGTGAATAGCAAAATGACATTTTCACAGTGGATTCCATTCTGAAGAAATCCTTTCCAAATTCAGTAGAACAGATTCTGGCAGGTAAGAGGAATTTCTGGCACTGGATAGATATTTCTGGAGGCACTGCTAGTGAAGACATTGGTTTGATTGAAAATGCATCATCTTAGTCCTTTCAGTTATTTCATTGTTTCTATCACAATTGTGTGGAACAGGCTCTGTTGTGCCCTGCACGTTGCAGGTTCAGAGGATGCTCATTCTGTCCCTGGAGATCACAGTCCAGATGGTGGACTTGTCTAAAAAGCAAAGTACTGCAAGGTAAATGCAAAAATTTTACTCCTTGACTTCAGAATGAATGTGGGATTGGGTTGCCCAAATACATGGAATATTAGTGGCGGTGTTGAGAAATGTGTGCAGAACTTCAATACCAGGAGCCAGGTTTCATGTATTAACCAAAATGTTTTATTCTTGCTGGGCTTTTCTTAAGTAGTGGAAACTGAAATTGGCCAAGAGCTTTATAGGAATATAATAGAGACTAAACTCAGATACTGCATTTTGTTTTATTCCTAAGACCCTCAGGAAGAGGAGAAACTCCCTGTGCTGGTAAGCGGGTGTGTGTGCCGCAATATCTGCATTTTGGGTATGTGCAAATCTGACTTGTGCCCATTTTTTCTGGAGGGATTAGTACTCAAGTTATATCTATATTTTAGAGTCAATGGAAATGTCAGTCTGGATTGCCTGATTTCCCAGGGAACTTTACTCAGCACAGTCCAGCTGTGCTGGCATGGGCTCATCCGAGGTCTTTTGGGGGTCCTAATGAATGAGGCTGCAGGTTCACCTCTTCTGAACAGGCTCAGGCTCTTCCCAGTATCCCAGATTTGTTCAGACACCATGTGTCACCTGGGAACTCTTCCAGGCTTTTTCCTTTCTTTTGATTTGGAAACTAAATCTCTTGCATGTATCAAATTCAGAAGAGTAGTTTCGCACCTAATTGTTATATACAGTTCCGTGTATATCCCCTCAAAACTAAACTAATTTAGAATATTCAAGAATTTGCCATTCTGAGAAAATATGGGTGTTGTCTTGTCTTCCTTTCTTAGATGTTCATCACTCCTAGACGCAGAGCAGAGCATGGATTAATTCACCTTAATTTTTACTCCACAGTAGTGCAAAACTTGTTTTTCTGACTCAACTCTGTGTTAAGAGGACTATTGCTACCATGTGAAAGATCATGTAGAAGGTGTCAGATCTTCTCTGCTGTCCCATTCCATATAAAATCTCCCTATAATAGCCCCCTTGTAACCTTGTGCCTGGTTGGACTTTCTGAAGGTATTAGGGGTGGCAAGTGAGGGGATTGATAGTTAGACTGCAGATAAGCAAGGCAACAACACAGCCTTGGAGTTAGAAGAAAAAGAACAGGAAGATGTGTTACTAAAACTCTTGTGGCAGAGCAGTGTTGGGAAAGGTGAATGTCTCTGCTGAGATGCAGATGTTACCATCTCCTGAATGAGATGTAAAACCAGATACACCCCATTTGTGGTTGTAGAGGTCACATGGGACCTTTTGCAAGAGCTAGGATTAAGATCTCAGAATGCCAGCCAAGTCCAACTCTGGTAGTTGAATTTTGCCTATCTAAATTTTACAACAGTTTAATTTGGAAGACTCTGCTTCCCCTTCTGCAAACACAGCTGCGTAGAGTTGCTGGTGCAGAATTTCTGCTTCTTTTCACCTGAGAGTGTGGCTGTACTGATCCATGACTATACAGCCAGTGAAGCACTTGGAGTGTACTTGTGATGACACTTGCTATAAATGCATTATGGGCATTGTGCTTGCATACATACAGACAGGTATGTACACAGACATCTTCTACATACATTTCTTTTGGCTCCTCTATACAAATTATTAATGTATGGGCACATGGAATATAACTTAATTGGGCCAGAATACATTTTTAGCCAGAAAGGTTGGGTTTTTTTTGTTTTTGTTTTTGTTTCTGGTTTTTTTTGATTTTTTTTTTTTTTTGTATATAGAATGTGTATTTACCATCAGAATTCATTGCATAATAACACAAAAACTAGCAGTGAGTGCCCCAGCTATGTTTTAATCCTTTCTCACTTCCAGAAAATAGCTGGTATTGCCAGGAATAGCAGGGTATTAGTAGTGTTAAATCATGATAATAGGCAATATCACCACAGGTCTTGAGCATTAAATGCATGAGGTACTAACCAGTCCCCAAGCACTGCAGAGTGAGCTGAGAACAGGATTATAAATTGTAAGTCAATTGGTTAGTCTTTAGCAGCTGTAACTGTGGTCTGGACAGAACACACTGGAAGTGGCTCACATATGTGTTAATGATAATTATGATTAACTTCACTGTAGCAGTTTTCATTGCAAAGGCTCCCACAGTGCTTTACCTCTCACAGTGCAGCGCTGCTGACACACATCCATCCCTGCAGCAGATGACAGAAAATGAACAGCATAAAACCCAGAAGGAGATGAATGGGAAACTTTGGCCCATGGCACTGGAACAGTCTCATGGGCTCATGGAAAGCAACAAGGAAGTTTTAATTTTCACATGAGTTCTGGGTTCTAAGGGCAGAGTTTAAAGCCCCCCGTTCAATAAACTGCCAACCAGTAAAACAGAGCTACCACAGAAGGGTGAAGAACTTGCTCTGCTCTGCCAATATTCAAACCTTATGGTTCCAGGATGTCTGTTCAGATACAGGTTTAGACCACTAAAATTCTTCTCTCTGGCAACAATGGCACTGAACTTTAATAGGCAGCTCAAGGGCTGCATAAAACAGTGACACCGTGACCTTACCTTGTGTCATCCTAGGAAAATCTCAGCTCAAGTACAACTTAGTTCTTACAGGGTGCATTTTTGTTCCACTGGCTCATCACACTACAGGCAATTGGTGTAAGGGAGAGACAATGGTCTACAAAATCAGAGCTCAAAAAAATGTTGGGAATGAGTTGAGCTTCATTTTGCTAGTGTATCCCTATGGTGAAATTAATTCATTCCTATATTCACCCAAAAATATTTCAATATGGCTCCTTAAGATAATATAGATTTTTTTTAATACTATATAAGACAAACCTACATATTTTTCTGAAATTATATATAAAACCAAACAACAACTCCTTGAACTCTATTATTATTTAACATGTGTTCATTTCTTGCAGATAATATTCTTTGTTATGCTTTCCTATATTGTGCCTTTCTCTTTTTCCTCAGCCATTCAATGTCCTACATTAACATATGTTCCTCAGATCCTCTTATAACTCCCCCTTTCAACTTTCTACCTACTGATACCTGGCTTTATGAAATACTCTTTTAGAATACATTTTAAAGAAGATACTTTAAGTTTTGCTGATGGCAGCAACCTTCCCTCATCCATCTGCTTTCAAAATTACTTTACTTACTTGAGAGAAAGATTCTAAAATAATGTTCAGTTATTATGACAAAAAGTGCCCGAAAAGACTTTATCTGATTTTATCGTAGAAGGCTGTGCAACTTTTATCTGCATTTGTGGTATCAGGTAAAATGTCTTCATGATGACAATCAGAAACACTAACAATAACAAATAGCAACCTGATAATATATCAGGATCAAGAGCTTAGGGAAGAATAAGTCCCATCTTATCAGATATTTAATAGCAGGTGAATTTGTTAATTTCTGCCTCAGATATTATACTGAAGTTTATGACAGAAAAAGTTACATTGCAAAAATAGATATTCAATGATAAAGCATAACATTTTTCATAATTTTATTTGTATGACAGTATTTAATAATGTATGCTTTCAGTAAGGTGTTCTTGTTTTCTTTAGGAAGTGAATACCTGCAACTGCTACTACTGCCATGGTACTTCTAGCAAGGAACACAGAAAAGGTACAGTAAATGCACCTCTCCCTGAATTAAGTTTCTTTTTGTACTCTTTCTGGGAATTGACTTCCTATTTATTAAGAACTTTCCCATATACTGTTAGCATGTTGCCTAAAACAATATGGGACTTCCCTCTATGGAGTAGAGTGACTTTTACTTCTTACAGTTTAAACAGGTGCTTTAGCAGCCATGATGGCACCACTTCCTACCACTATAGAAATTAATCCTTTTCAGATGCACTTCTAAGTTCTTAACTTGATTGCATAACATTTCTAGGCCATTATGCATTTTTGGTTTTAATGTCTTGAAAGTGCTTGAAGAAATTGGTCAATGAATTATTCTCATTTGATTAGCTTCTCGGTGTCTGTTAGTGATGGGAAGGTCCACAATATTTGTTTTCTGCAAATATTCCAAAGCTCACTATGTGTTCATGAAAGCATTTATTTGGAATTTTGCAGCATTTTTGAATTTTCATGAACTTTGAACAAAGGAGTTTGTGTTGTGCCATTTGCTATACCACAATGTAAAAAGTCATCCAGCCAATAATACCTCAGAACATATCACACATACAGTTTGGAAGCTGCTTCCAAATGGGATTGAAAAATTATAAACCATAAATCAAACTTGCAAAAAAGTGGGACAGATTGCTCCCAACCCTTCCCAAAATGGCCAAAATACATGATGTTTTCAGTTTTCACAAAGATAGTTTGAACATTTGTGCTGATTGTGAATCTGATGTGTTTTCAGCTCCCCAGCAGGCGATAAATGTACAGTTAGTTACCTGTGCTGCATCAAGGTCAGTTCTGAATGTTAGGCTTTCTTGCAGTGCTTTATCCTCTAATAAATCCTAATGAACCAAAGATTCATGCTTGGTATGAGCAAAAGGAAATCAGTGTGGGTTTAATTGTCAGAACTGACTTAGAAAATAGCTGGTGATGACATTGGCTCAGAAGACAAAACCACACAGCCTGAGCCCTTTAGCCCCCAAATAAGTGGGGATTTTTTTGTTGTTGCAAATGCTGGTGAGACCAGCAGATGTGCATGACTGTGAAGCAAAAGCACAACACCCACACTGCTCTCTTTCAAGTACCTGGGCACCACCCTGAAATTCCCACACATCTTTAAGTATTAAAAATGGCTTTGCCCTGACACTTGATGGCTCTTAATGAATGGGTTGTGCACACCTGGCACCTGCTAAGGGCAAATGCATTCCATGTAAGATTGTCTAGACTCCCTACCCCATGCTCTGCTGCATTTTATCTCTTTGAAACTATTCTGTTCTGATTTTATGTTCCTTGCCCAGGGCTTTGCCTATCATTGCCTTCAAGCCTACATTCTAAACACACTGGTGACTTCATCTCTCCTCACATCTACTTTCCCTCAGTTACAGTCTCTTTTGCAATCTACATTTTTTAATAGCCAATCCCATTTATCCCATTGCAACTCTCTCTGGGACTGAATCTGTGCAGTGGCTTTTTATTGTTCTCTGTCCTCAGAACCATAGAAATCTGAGATGGAAAAGGCTGATGAGGTCATCTTGTCCATTCCCCTTGCCAATGCTGAATTGTTTCCTACAGTCTAATTTTAAAATTACTCATTCAGCTGGGCTTCCACCTCTTAGAAGATTATTCCACAGTATTAGGCTGTGTATCACACCATTAGGAAGTTTTTCCTAACAGTTATCTTGAATTTTCCTTCCTGTGCTTTTGTTCCATAGTCCATAGCTGTGTCCCACTGGGCCACTCCAAACAATGCATTTCACTCTTTAAGAACAGGAAGCCTTCAAAATCCACCTATCACTCCATTGAAAAAGATTCTATTAAATACTATCAGATACTATCTTACTATCTTCCCCACCCACAACACTGTATAGTGACATATCTGATTGTCTCTTTTTGCTTTTGCTCTGCAAGGAAAGGAACAGAAGGATCAGAAAGGTGGAGCTCTGTTCCAGCTCATACCATGACAGATGCCATGTGAGGATGAGAAGTCTATACGTGAATAAGACTTTCTATCTAGCCCTCCTTCATTAAAATTCATGCTGCTTTTAAAATTCTGACAGTGCCAATTAATTCTACTTGCACCTTTCACACATCGAGGCGAAATGCTGGTGTTCTCCACCAAAATGGACTTTAGAGAAAGTCCTGAATGCAGGCATACATACTGCTTTGAATCAGAAAGACTTTAATTATGTTAGTGATCATCTCTGAACATGTGTTTGAGAGAGCTGAGCCTCTTTTACCTTTTCATACCCAATTGTCAAGTGTTCAGAACAAGAACATTTTAGCAGTGATTTTTCAGAAGGACCTTGCAGCTCTTTGGATATTTAAATGAGAGTCCGCACAGTCAAATTACCTCAGCTACTTGGGCTGATGTAGCCTAAAAGTACAGCCCATTATTTAGAGACCTAGAAAATGTTTAGAATATCTGGCTTCTACAGTGGAAACAGAGTTCTTGGAAATTTGACCATGGGCAACTTTGACAATTTGTTCCCCTTCTGTGTGTGCTGAATACTTTCAGACATGAATGAACTGGTACATGACTTTTAAGACATCTTGAGTTCACCTTTGTGTCTGCTAATCAGCTTTTGTCAGCCTGATATGGAGTGACACAACCCAAGGCATCAACACAGGCATGGCCTCAGAGAGGCTAACAGCTATATAGCCTACAGCTATATAAAAACCTGTCATGAGAATCCAGGCTGCACGTTGGCAAAAACAATCACCTGCTGTTCGCAGGAATTTGAGAATCTCTGGGATTCTTTTAACCAAATAAATACTCTTGGGAAGGGCTTTTTGTAACCAGCTCTAAATCTGACAATTATCTTGGTAGAGTTGGCTCCACAAAGTCCTGTGGAGCATCAACGATCTGGTCAGAATAGAAATAGCCTGGCCATGAATAGTTTCTGTAGGAGGTAAATGAGAGGGGTGATTTAGATGAGCTCACCACTTAAGAAGCATATGGGCAGGCTGGGAAGTACATATGCAGCACGGGCATGGCTCACTGGGACGCAATTACAGCAGGATATAAGATGTGGCAAGTGGAAGTATAGTTATACCAGAACTAGGAGGTGCTGGGGTCTTTCCTCCTCCATGAAAAGCTGCAGTTTGACATCCACACTCACTGCTCCGTTTGGGACTCATACACAGGGCTGTATGTTAAAGTCCTGACTCTGTTTTCTCAATCACCTCTTCTGCAGCTTAGGGAGGGTTATTTTTGGCAGTCCCTCTCTTGCCCCTTTCTCTGCACTCTTGCTCTCACTGCAGCTGTAATTGTTCCTGCTCTCTCGAAGTACCTGGGGAGAGTGTGGGGGAACCAGACCTCTGAACTGTGCACCCAGGCTGCTTGCAATTGCTCTCTTTTCAGGTGCAATTATCCAGGTTCTGTGTGTTTTCTGAGTGTTCTGAGTGTATTCCCTCTGCTTTGCTCTCTGGGCAGTCAGGAATCATGCCTTTATCCTGTTGGGAGCAAGGTGCCCCTCTGAGGCTCAGATGGAAGGCTGTTTTCCTCCTTCCGCCCCTAGCTGCAGAAGCTGTTGTTTGCCTTCGTGTTGTCTCTTTCTAATTTATACCAAGTTGCTGCACTGGGAAAACTCATCCTTTAAAAGGACTATTGTACTATACAGTGCTCACTGCTATCTGCCATGGATTTCATTATTAGAGAACAATGAAACACTCTCTGTGGCTGTAGAGGGACCATTTTTAGCTTCAATACTTCTTATGGAAAAATGAATTATGTTTCAGATCCAAGTGTCTTCAGCTAACCTGTGCAATAAAAAATGAACCAAGGATCATCTCTTAGAAACATAATATTTTTGTCTTTTCCAAAAGAAAAGAAATAGCTTTCTAGCAAGGCTGATGAGAGCATTTCTTCTGAAAAAAAATTCAAGGATTTTTCTTCCTTCTTCCACAGTATTTCTGGACACTTGTTTGATGTGGAGTGATAAGCATGGTAGGAAATCCCACAAATACTTCCAAAATTCACTCATGCTCTTGGTTGATGACACTCATTTTGCTTCACATACTGTCTCAGCTTGTTCTTTTCAACAAAACTGCATTTTCTGATCTTTGTAGTATCTCCTCTGTAGATACAGCAATTATATTTTGTATTTCTTAAATCTGTAGTTTCTTCATTTATTCTTCCTTTTAACCTCAACCACCTCCCAGAATTAAACTGCTCCTACCTTTGCTTTCTCTCATCCCATTCCAGAATTACTGGCTCACACTATCAAGAATGTGTTCCTGATAGAAGAGGAGAAATGCATTTAAAAATGTGCTCTTTCTATTTTTTTTTTTGCTTTTTTTGCACTTCTTTTTTCCTAGCTTGACTGAAGTAACTTCTAGCTCATGAAAAGGTGTCTTAGAAAGTGGAGTAAAGTAAATTTATGGAAAGAAGGTAAGGGGTGAGGACACACTTCAGATGTTAAGGCTGATCTTGCTCGGGCACCTTCCTTCTCACCCAGAGTATTCCACAAGTGACTGATGCCTGCCAGTCTCTGCTTTTTGGATGACTGAGGAGAAACACATGAAAAGGGCTGGGTTTTTGGAAAGGGCTGGACATCTGCACTTAGGCTCAATAGCTCTCCAGTCTGTGAAGGTGGAATGCATAAAATCCTTTCAATTCCTGAAGAGAAGTTATTGTGATGGGGTTGGGTTGATGCTGCATGGCTGCATGTTCTTGAGAAGCAAAACCAGGGGAGGAGGGAGCATCCCATCAGAGGGGCATCCCAGAGCATCTCCTAAATGTCCCTGGCCAGGACACACAGACTCATCATCTGGTCCATGTCTTAGTGCTCCCAGGAATCTCACTGCACACTTCAGGCAGAAAGCACAGGGGTTCTTCAGCTCTATGTTGTTGCTTCTGCAGACACAAGCACTTTTCTGTTTGAAATATTTATTTATTGATTTATCGCCTGATTCCCACCTCCTGAATTCCCAGGCTTTGCTTTCCAGGTTTCCTCCCCCTGTCAGGGAATCCAGTAGTAATTTACACAGCAGGACCATGGCTTGGATCACAAGCTGGGCTGTCTGTGCCAATGCACTTGCAACATTTTTTCAGAGTTAAATATTTAACAGGTCCGAGTATAGATGTAAACCCTATGGAGTGCAACTCTGGAATGCATTTCCTATATTTTCATTCACATTAGTAGTTTTCATGTTTCTTTTGCATGTCTAACATTACAGGGTGACACTAAGATTAATGGAAGATACTAAAGTGAAGATTAAATACCAGTTTTAAAGACATGTGAACAATCTAGCTTGGGGCCAGTCACAAAGATAATAAAGTTGTTACAACATCTGACTTAGGAACTTAAGAAGGAGCTGGGGACAGGACAGCACATGTGTAGAGTGTGAATTTTAGGAACATGGTGAGGAACTCTAGGGAGTGTGGGAATTGGAGTGGTTGTTTTGGGGACCTGCAAGTGCAGCCATAGAGGATATGAGAATGGAGCTTAGGTTATCACAGCAGGGGTTACAGGACAAAAACCCACAGGAAACAAGGTTTCATTAGTTTTGCTGCTTGCAGAACAACTTGTTTTAATTAAGCTTCCCTTCCATTCCTAAAGGGAAAATGCAGGAAGAATAAAAAAAAAGGAAAGGGAAAAACCTGAAAAAATAAAATAAAACCCATGAAACTACATTTTAAAATGTTTTGAGTTCTTTTCTTATTCTTTTTGTGGTTGGGGTTTTTTTTTGGTCAACTACTGCACCACTCCCTTTCACCCTAAGAACGTCATTAATTACATCTATATTCTTTTTCAACTAAAGCACTTTCAAAAGTCATCTCTGTGACCTGCTTGTTGCTCCTTCTTGTCATAGCTATGCATTTTTTGTATGAAGGTGTTTGCAGTAGAAACTCATGGCCATGTCTGATAAGGAAGAAGTATAGAGGTGAAGCCTCTTGCCTTTTGAACTCTGAGGATTTTCCTCTCTACCCCTGGGGTCTCTGAGGATTTCAGTCTACATCTGTAATAAAATTGGTCTTTTGGGTCATCTTTCTTAAAAAATTGTCTCCTAGTCTTCCTTGCTGACAGAACTCTTCCACTCCGCATTACTAACTTGTCTTTGGGTGTGGGAGATTGTGCTCCTGAGAGGTGGACAAGTGTCCAGTCGTGCCTGGGCCAGTGAAATGAATGAAGATCTGGCTTGCAGGGAAACACTGTGTTTAAACAATTTGTAGAGTCCCCCAGTGTCAGGGGTAGTCATCTGAAAGTGGTAGTGACAGCACCTGGCCAGTCAAAAGCAGGCCAGGACTCTGGGGAGCCAGGAGGTGACAACCCCCAGCCCAGGGACACGACACCTTTGAGGTGCTGAACTTTTGCCCTGCAGGGTTTGATTGCATTGCAATAGCATTGACACACAAAGAAAAGGATTTTTTTGGGCTTCCAGGACTTCAGCTGCTCTGCTGGTACTTGCCTTATCCCAGGGCATCATAAAATGACTCTGCAGGAGCTTTAGGAAAGGCAGGGATTTCCCTGGTTTTTAAAGACAAGGTTAATATAATCGTACCTGCACATGACTTGGAGCCACTTGGTTCAGGGGCATAGCTAAGAGAAAAGTGAACAGCACAAATTATGAAGTCTCCTCTTGTTCATCAAGCAACATTTGCCTGGTTCAAGAGATACAGAAGTAAAAGCAATAAAGAAAACAAAAGAAAGTAAGAAAAAGGAGGGAAAGAAGTAAAGAAAGTAAGCAAAGAAGCAAGCGAACAAGAAAGCAAGAGAAAGAAGGAAAAAATCTTGCTACAATAAGAAGCAACAAAATCATAAAACATATAGTAAACCCACATGGAAAAAGAATATGGTTTATTTCCTGCATCCCTCTGAGTTATGTTTCAGTAAATGTATAGCGCACATACAGTGTTTAAAGCAGATTTGACAACATATAAAACATTAAAAATATTATGACATTGGCCAATATTTATGATGTATATTTCCACACATAAAATATATTGTGTCATGTCATGGATTTTAAAAAGCATGGAAGTTGGCCATGTCATAATATTTTAGAGCTTTTTAATACATTGTCAGAGCTATTTTAAATGCTCAGCATTTTATGAAACTTCCAACACATGGACATACGGAAAATATCTACTGAGTTCACAGGAGACCAGCATTTCAAATGTAAAGTTTAGCTAATACACACTTTCTAGCACAAAAACCCCTTTTATTTTTGGTATATTTCTTGAACTTTAACATACTCACCTTGTTGCACTTTGTATGGATTTATACCAGTGGTTCTCAATGTTTAGCAAATGAGAATTGCATTTGACCTGATGATTTGGGTTTAATGTACATGAAATTCCCACAGAAGTTTTGCAAAAAGGACCATCTGGAAACTCACAGCTACAGAAAGTCTCACAAAAATATCAATGTTCAGCTGACAAAACCCCTCCAGTTTTACTAATTATTTGCTCTTCTATCTAGAACATTTCAGTGCTAGCCCTCAAAGAACACTACCAGCATGGCTCAGGGACATTCAGAAATCCCTTCTGGAAGAGATTGAAGATAGGCAGGACTAAAATAGGTTAGGTATTTTATCTGTGTAAAAACTGGAAGGTTAAGAGATCTGGAAGGTTAGAGCACTTTATGAGGATCAGAGGGAAGTTTTGGCATTTTCTGGAAACGGGCTTGTTTCCCAGTCCTGAGATTTAGCAACAAGACCACCCTTGGTTTTCTAAATGTCTTGGGAAATGATGGCAATTTCAATGGTTCTGACAGCAGAAACTAGGAGCAAGTTCTTCCCTGTAAGGGTGGTGAGGCACTGGCACAGGTTGCACAGAGAAGCTGTGGATGCCTCATCCCTGGAAGTGTTCAAGAACAGGTTTGAGCAACCTGGGCCAGTGGAAAGTGTCCCTGCCCATGCCAGGGGGCTGGAAATAGATGATCTTAGAAGTTCCTTCCAACCCAGACCATTCTATGAGTTTCTGATTTATACTAAGATGTGTTGCTAAAGTCTGTATTTTTAAATAATACTGGATGTGAATAGAAGTACTTAAAAAAAAAAAAAAATCTTTTAAAATCTTCCTTTTACTTTTCCCCCAACTGCAAACCCTCCTGCTGTAGACTTTGCATGATAAGCCATACAACTTCTACGTGGCATCATGGAATATCACCATGCTTTAAAGAGCATGTTTGGTTTTCTTGCACTTGCCAGCATCTGTGTGGGGTTACCACACACATGGTACTGGGGATATGTGTATTTTTAAAAAAAAAAATTCTTACTTTATATATCACCAGAAAGTGACTGGAGACAAGTAATTGCTGCCAAGGACGCTACATAACTTAGCTCAAGTTCTTTGGAGGAAACTGAGAGGCAGCAGATATGCCACTTGAAGGGCTAATGTATATGGCATCACCAAACACTATAGGACAATTATAATTATAGGGGTCACTGTGAATAAGGATGGGTGGATCTGGGGCAGAAGCCTGTGTTTGCTTCAGCAGTGATACAGACCTACCTGTGATGCTGGAGCACTGTGTGACACTGCTCTAATTAGCTACTTAAATGTTCTCTTTTTGGCTCCTGAGTGTTGGTATGGCAATTTCTCCAGCTAAATGTGTGCCAAATTGAAAAACGACAGTGCATTAAAAACAGATATTAGTTTGGAGAGTATTTAAAGAACCCCAGCTATGTTCTGTAAATTAGGTTGCCACACTGGGCCAATTAGATTTGATGGGTTTCTAGTTTTTTTTCATCTTTTGCTGGCTGGTAGGAAATGTTATTCCAGCACTTCCAGGAACACTGGGCTTTTCTAGGCATTGTCCAACAGGTTTAATTTAGATTTACATTATTTTTTTAAACTGATTTATCTGATTTAAAGGGTAGCATAAAGACGTTGATTCACCAGAGCAAGTTATTGCTTTCACATATGTTTCATGTTGAGCTCTGGGGTTTAGTGAGGGATTTGCTGTTGAGGGGGCTGGAGAAGGTGAAGGAAAGTTTGGGGAGCATATGCATCATGGTCTTTTCTTCTTGCTTGGGTTTGTTTGTCATTTACTCAGTGTCTTTTTCAAGGGATTACAATACAGTGTCATTATATAGGAAAAGAGTAGCTTCTGCAAAGTCCTAGGTATTCAAGATAAACACAGGAAAAAATCCCATCTTTAATTTCTTAGAAGCTAAGAGGACTGAATTTATCCAGTGCTGGGAAAAGTAGAAGCTAGAAAATGACTTAAGTATTGAAACTTACTGCCAAGTAAGGGAAACAATTTGAAAGCAATTAAAAAACAAAGATTCAAATTCTTTCCTTCTGTGGACAAATCTTGATCTGCATTTCTGTCTCTTACCAAGTATTTTCCTTATTTCTTGGGAAGAACAGCCCAACATAATGACAAATGAAAAGTGAGAATTTTACATGTCTTGATGTCAGATGGCAGTCTTGTGCCCCCTTTGTTACAGTAGTAACATTAAGTGTAAATTTAAAACTTAGGCCACTGCAGTCAGAGTTAAAGCAACAAAGAAAAATGTTGGATTATGAGGAAACATGAAGCACTTTGTAGGGAGAGAGGTTATTATGTGAACTGTGTCCAGCTGTTTAGGGGAAGAAACAAGACCATCACAACATGTTTTGAAATGGATATAGCTGGAACATGTTTGCTGTGGGTTCAGGAATTGTCCTGTTCAACTCTTCCATAGGAGAGAACTGCATTTACCTTTGCCCTGCAGACTGACTGTGCCCTACATTAAACAGAACCCAAGAGAGATTATGGTAAGGGAACAGCAGAGACCCAAGAAGCTCAAACACAAAATGATATTTAAGAGGTACTCTGGCTGCAGTCTGGTAGTCTGCAGGTCGATGCCCACTTTGTTTCTTTATAGAGTGCTTTTCCCCCTTAGACCTTCGAAGACTATGCTGAGTCTAAGATCTGAATCCCTCCATAGAAACATTGGTAGCACTCCCTACTATCCAAATAACCCCCTGTAAGAAAGAAAAAGGCTCCTGAGGCTGTGTGTGCTGTACGGCAGGATCTGATCCTCCAATCTTCCTCATCTAGAATTTTAGTTCTTCAGAAGGGAGCAGAGGGGAGAGCCCGCTCTGCACAGACCCTGTGTTGCAGCACTTCTGCTCAGCCCACATCACTAACACCTCCTTGAATGTTATTTCTTACCTGGAAGAGTCAGCAGGTTTGGGTCTGAGAGGATCTGGCCATTAGCAGGAATGTTCAGCAACACCATGGAAAGGACATGAAACACCTGGCATGGTCCCAGATACACACAGCCTGGAACATTAAATGGCACTCAGGGGATAAAACGACCAAACTGTAAACCTCTCTTCCCCCACCCCTCCTTCCTTTTTTATTTTTCATAAATGCACTTTTGAACATGCAATGCATAGATGCTTTCTTTCTACCTTCCTTTGTCTCTCTGTTTCTTACTTGTGACTCCTTAGGGGCCAATTGAAAAAAAAGTGTTCTGCACCATTTAGTAAGGTTTTTGGCAGGATTTTTCTAGGAAGGAGTGAGGAATGCGCTGTTTCTACATCAGCTTGCCCACAGGTCACTCCTTGTGCACTGCACACAATACAGGGATTAAAAATGCCAGGATTCCCAGTATGTTTGCTCTGAAAAACTGAAAGTACGATTTCTGTCACTGCCTCACATATATTTATACACACACACTGCCATGCCCACATATAGAAACTGCTTAGTGAGAATGCCTGGTGTCATACCTATAATGACAATGCACTTTCAATGACATCATGCAAAGTTTAGATTGGTAGTAAACAAGTTCCTGATGCAAACAGGGATTTTGCTATTTCCCTAAGAATAAGGGAGAAGTCTAGCTGGTAAAATAACCTGGAATAAATTTTAGAGTATGAATGTTACTGACTGAAAAACTGTTTGCATATTATATATATATAAAAATATATATATATATTTATATAACCAGTTTCTTGTCTCCATGCCTGTCTGGGCCTGGTGAACATTATGAAATATGAAAGTTGTTAGCAAGGTGATGAAGAAGAATACCAAAACATGAAGGCTGTTGGTACTTATTGTAAATGTGTCAGGACTCAGCTGTATTTCAGTCTGATGGTGCTAAGAAATCATTCCTGATGGAGTGATTTGGAGAATGTATGAAACTAATGTGATTTAGTTAATCCAACAATTTATGTGCTTGCCATTTTTTGGGTTAACTTTAAAATCTGCTATAAAATGAATACTTCACAGTGGTAGTCCCAGTAATTCTTCTGTATATTGTCCTTTGCATTTTTGTTGGCTTGCTGACATCAGCGCTTTAATACTTAATATCCTGTGAACATTTCTGTGTTTTATAGTTCTGTATGTACTGGAATAAAGAGGGAGGAGAGGACAGAGGTTCTCTAATAAGGAAACACACATTATTCTTTAATGATAATGTTTTTGTTCTCTTCTAATCATTTTTTTCCGTTTCACATAACCCTGAGGAAGAACTGCTGTCAGAACAGAGAAGGGCAGATGGTAATGTGTATGTCAAGTGTGGTTGTAATTATGTTATTACCTAGGCTCTGCATAAGGCTTGTTTATGTGAAAGGGGGAGATTAATTCCTTTGGGTTAGTACTGAATAGTTCTTTGGGTTATTAGTGAATACTAGAGAATGTAACTGATTTCTCTGGAGAACTACTGAGTTCTTCAGCTCTATCCCTTTGCCATGTTGTGCCTTTTATATACTACTACTAAATAAAATAAAATAAAATTTAAAAGTCCTGTAAAGAAGTTTCTGTGTCGAAGATGAGGACTCCTCTACCTGTGAAACTGAAGCAAGGGTAGAGGGAACATGCAAGAGGGAAGTCTAAAACCCAGAAATTCTTGGAGGCAGCCTGGCACAGCTGCATTGCTCTCCAAGGAACCCCACCTGGCTGAGCAACTCCTTCCCTGCATTTTGTGCTCTTTGTGTGCAATTAGTCACTCTGGGAATGTGGTTTAATCTGTTTGGAGGTGGAGGCAGTAAGAAAAGGATGGGCGCATCTTCCTCTAAGAACACTGCTTGCCATCAGCCCACCTTAAAAAGCAACAAAGAAAACCTGAAAAACAGAGAATAGCTGTAATTTATTTGTAACTCAGCATTAAAACATTGTCTTTGAGAGTTGAAAGTATGGAATTATATGCATGAGATGGGAAGAGAACTTCTTGAAAAATTCAGTGAGTTTTGGAAGGCAACAGTCCTCATGTTTTAATTTCAGCTGTAACCGAGTAGCTTATAAAGGTGTGACCTTTCAAACTCACAGATTCAGAACAATACCCTCCATGCTTTTCTTCAGGTTGAGATGGTTCGGGAAGAAAGGGAGGAAACAACTGATGGACGTGTTTTAAACCATATTTGTGACTCAAGATGGCTGGCAAATGTGATACTGCAAAAATGGGATGACAGTCCCAAGGGACAGACCCAATTTCCCCCAGCTCACTGCCTGCAGGAAGATCTACCCTGACTATGTGTTTATTGAGATGGATTGATCAGAGCTTACTGTCCTTGCTGGAAAAGCTGCTAAAAGACTTCAGTGGGCTCTGGATCCCTTGCATAGGAGGCACTCATGAGGGAATGGAGGTTTGTCCACCCACATGGCCCTCTGTGCCAGGGTCCTCCCAGCCCACACAAAGCTGCAGCAGTGCTGAGCTTCACCCTGACACTTGCATAGGAAACCCAGGAGAGAAATCCCCTTTAAGAACAAAACCAAGCACAGCCCTTCCTAGGCACTGTTTATAATGTGAACAATTTGGAAAGGGCTTGTTCCATATTTACAGCGTTCTTAAAAATAAATCATATGGCTTAAATATGATACTGTTCCCCACTTCAGGGAAAGCAAAACCTTTCCTCTGGGGGATAAAATAATTCCAAAATGGATGACTGTTAAAATTCAGAAAAAACCCCAACAAAACCAAACAGTTTATAAAAAGCATGCTGACATTGTAAAAAATTAATAGTATGCTTGGAACCCTTTGAGTTTCCAAAATGGTCAGTTCAATAGGAAAAAAAGGCACTTTCTTTTATTATAAATTTGAGTTGCCTGTCTTGGGTTTTCCTAATGAAAGAATTTTTGGAGTAAATAAAGCTCACATTGAGTTCACAGCCCATCTCCCTCTCAGTGTGTAATTTAACCACCCAACCCTGTGGCCTGGAACACTTTTGATTACAACTTTAATAGTTATTTTGGAAAAAGTTGGTAGCCAAATATTCAACCTTTAGAATATTATGTATGAGAGTTTTCTTCTCTTACATGTCATAGGAAATTATGATGACCATGTGTGTGTGAGTGTGTGTGTGTGTGTCTGTCTAAGCAAAATAAATGTACTATTTCATGCTACTGGATTCCATTACTTGAAACTTTAACAACTGTAGCTCTGGGAGAGGCGAGGAAGTTGGGCCAAATTCTCAGTCACTCTGAAATGGGTCATATTAATGCTGCTTCAAAGATCTTCTCTATGAATAGCCCAGAAAACCAGGTGTTGGATAGCACTGGACTTACCCTGGCCTGGGTTCCATTACTCCAAGTAAAGGAGACGTATTTATGTAGTGGGGTTGCCCTTAAGGATCTGTTAAAAAAATCCAAAAACCCAGCTAGTGGTATTATACAGAAGTCATTTAATTCTTTTATGCTCACCCTTAGGCTGAGCAGAAATCACTGGTAAAATAAGAGCAGTATATTATTAGCTTTCAAGAGCTGAGCTTGCTTACCACTCTGATGTTCCACTATTTTCTTGAATCAGGAACAAATCTTTCAGCAGGAGAACACATGACACTCCTGATTAATTGGGTCCTCGAATGAAGTGAGCTGGAGTTCACCATCAGATAAAAAGGCGAAAGGTTTTAAAAAAAATTTGGTACATATTTCCTCTTTCTTTAAAGAAAAAGTTGGGGCCTTTCAGTGATTTTTTATTTCCACAGCTTATATATCTATCCTTGCAGAACTTAAATGGCTTATGTGCCTATCTTACCTCAAATCCTAGGTAAAATGAAATTTCCATTTTAATGTTTTAATTGCATTTTGATGGTTGTAAAAGGAATCAGATGCTAATCATTAGAGACCAGAATGTCTTCTGTAAGCAACTGAATTGGACTTGGGTAAGCATCTTGCTGGATTTAACTGCTGATAAATGGAAAATAAAAGGATGTTTTGTGATAACGTAGGCTTTTTATGTTGCTGTCTCTTAGGCTGGATTATGTCCCACAGATCTTGTCATTTAAAGTACTGTAGGAGAACTAAAACATTAATTAATGACAGCTGTACTAGGCTGTGAAATGTCATAGCTCAGAAGTAAATTCCCTGAAGAATAGAGTGAAAATTATCTTCGTTGAAATTTGAAAAGAGGAAATGCCTTGAGAACCCTTCCTAATTTTTCTGGTTTGAGTCCAAACTGCTGAAAAATAAAAAAACTTATAAAATTCTATATCTCCTCTCTTTCTCTTAATTACCTGTGCAGTTCAATGAAACGAGAATATCCAAGATCTACAGACAAGTCTATTTTGGTGGATACTGTATAAATGGTGGAAAAATAAAGGCAACCAATCAAAGTTGCCCAATTATCTTCCTTTGGAAGTTCTTCAGCTTCTCCTGCTCCCATTTCCATACTTGTAATGTGAAGTTCCTGGGTGTCCCCACTGCAAAGAACACTTTGCTGTGTAGATGAACAGCAAAATGCAACTACTGGGTATAGTTACTCTTGCTATTGAGCTTTCATGTTTTGAACTGTGTAATATGTTACCAAAGGTGAATATTTGTAATTATTGATTGCAGTGTTATAGCCAAACATTTGCAACTATAAAATGTCCTTGAAAGGTCCAGCTAGAGCAAGCAAGTTAACCAGTTTCTTTCATCCTCATTTTTGAAAAGAAAGCCTCAGTGTGTTGGAGGATAAGAAATTCCACTGGGTCCTTGCAGAAGGGATAACATGCATTAAAGAATAAGCTTTTTGAAAGCAATTCATGTTCATTTTCTGAACTAGCCATTGCCCTACCTTTCTTACAAGAGCATGGGCTATATTGCCTCTTGCTGCTAACAAATCAATCTTTCTTTGTAGCTTTTATAAAGCCCTGAATTTTAAATAAAGAAAGAAAAAAAGAAGTTCCATCTGGCTCTAGCAGCCTAACCAAAGTCCCTGGCCTTTTTTCAAATGCCTAATTATTTTAGCCTATCCTTTATTTGCATGGAAAACCAACTGGTGTTTGCCTGACCCTGTGTTATGGATGTATTGAAATTAAATAGAAAGAAGATGAATAGAGGGTTTTAAGTTAGCCGTGTGTATTATGCATATACAGAGACTACTGTCCCAGATATCACTCTTATACTCCACTTATTTTCTGTTTTCATTTCTGGACCTCAACCTTTTATAGCACTTTAAGTGAAAATCTTTTACAAGGTAGTAAACAGCCTCCTGTACTCAGTAGGTTTAGCAAATAGTTTGTCGAGTCTTGTTTGTTTTCTGTGTCAGTCTGACTTTCCAAAAGAGTGTGTTAAACCATCTCTAGGCAGAATGACAACTTATATAACCTCTTCCTGGTGATCCTACATAGCTTTTTTTTCTAGCTGGGCAAATCTTATAATACCAGAATGCTAGTAGAATATCACGTTTCCTCATTTTTATCATAATTGCTACCAGAGTCTGCTTCCGAGATTTTAATAGAATTGCAAGTTATTTGCTGTGATTAGTAAGGTGTTGCCTATAAGCTTTAAATTTTTGTCATTCTTTTTGTTTGCCTCTGATGTTGCTCCTATAAAGAGGTGATACTATATTGTTTTGTCTCAGGGTCACTGTTCAGCAAATGACAGATGTGGTTATAGAATATGTAGAGGAATGTACATGCAACCTCTACTTCCACTTTTTTCAGGGTCTTTGTGAAACAATGTTTGCAGCACATGAATCTCATTTCATGGAAAAATAATCTTTGATATTTAGAAGCAGAGATTTATTTTAAGAAGAGATATTAAGTCTTGGAAATTTTCTTTTTTAGTCTTCGTAGGATCAGATCATAGCAGGAAAATGTTAGAACATGCTCAATTGGGATGAAGAGGCCCCTTTTACAACCCTTCGAAGTTTTTTGAGGTTTTACTGATCATTACAATTTATATACCTATATTACCATCAAGTGCAAATAGTAAGATTTTAGCTCACTTAATATGAGAGAATATATAGATAATATCATTTCACATGAGCCAATACTATTACTCAAGAAAAAGGAGTTTTCTACAGTATTTATAAACTTTTTTGTATTGCAGCAGATCTGAAAGGTGATATTTAGTATCTTTCTGCTGAAGAATATGATTATCACTATTTAGAGTTTTACTGAGAACATTGTAAGCATAATAAAGGCCTACATGAAAAAAGATTCCTAACAGACCTAATAATTGCTAACAGCATTGATTGATTAAAATATGTAGAGGATCCAAAAGAAATACTATGAAGAATTTATTATATTTGTAACAATTTTCAATAATTTTTGAAACATATTATATCTTCCTCTACCTTTTGATTGAAAAGTTTAAAACCTCTATCGTTAATATCTCTGACCCTGAAAAAGAAATAGTAAAAATACTGGTGTGAACAGTTTACTTGGGAATATATAGGGCTCTTTCAGAAAAGGAAGAGATTTGAAAATACAAGTTATGACCAACATTTCTGGACTTTCACCATCCAGACTACTAAAGGAAAGTGACTTTTGTGTATCGATAATAGAGGTCCTGGGCCAATGGGACCCACAGGGAGTAAAAGAAACTCTCCCAAGAGCCTGTCAGGATGCAGAACTAGAGAGGATTAGCAAATGGCAGAGACATTTTTCTTGAGACATTCTAATTTAGTGGCAAGTACACAGATTCTACTTCTAGTTGTCTTGACTAAGTCAGATCAGCTTTGTTCAGAAATAAAAGTAGCAACTATCAGCCCTCAAAGCCAATGTGCTCTCATCCTACATTTTATGGACGCAACTAACAAAAGAATTAAATGTGCAGACTCATATGTGGAAAAGGCTAAAAACCAAACCTGTAATCTAACTTATTTTTCGAGAGATAAGAAAATCAAGGATATAATGAGTCCATTACTTATTTTCTTAGATAAGCTCTCTCTAGCTTAATTCCCAGTTAAAAAGTACATTCAACTCAACACAAATGTTTTTGTCTTCTCTTTCTGAAAGTTTACTGCCACAATGTCCAAGTTTAGTGACTTTCAGAGAAGAACACAAATATTGCTGAGACAAAAATGCTGACAGCTAGACTTCAAAAATAGTTTTGGATGAACTCAGATTAGGAGTAGTTCATACGCACTTTCCAAAAATGGACATAACAGCTGGAGAATTTTTTTCCCCCATCCAAGAGGTTACTGTGGTCTGTGGCTTGCTTTGTGTGGGAGCTTGCATCTTCATACAGAGAAATATAAGAAAACAGCCTGCAATAAGACACAAAAATAAACCAAAATGTAATATAAAAGTCTCTGAGGTCTTGGGAATTCTGGGCAAAGTTAGTCAATAACATTATGGAAAATGAAGCTATGAAGTGCTCCTGAGGAGACTTTAGGCTCCAGAGAAGCAATCCATTTGAAGATGAGATATGCCAAATGGACCAGAAACAGACCTTTACAGTGAGGTTAGCTAAAGTGAACTGTTCTTTGAGGAGTGAGGCTGAAATGCAAACCAGAGATTTTAAAGAAATCCTTTAGTTTGCAACGTACAGGGTGGCAGATTAGATGAGCACAAGTTACAGTTTTTTTGCTGTAAATTATGAAGCATGAACCTTTATTTCTTTTCTGTCATCTCTTCAGCAATCAGAGGAGATGCATCTTTGCTTATTTGATGTAAACTCCCAGGAGATGCTCCAGCAGTGTTGGCATCAACAGGAGGATTTCTATTGCCTTTGGTGCACACTAGTTCGGGTGCTGACTCTTAGCAAAAGCCATTAGCACAGGTACATGCAGCTTCCATGGAAAATACTGCTTCTAGGGACATAATGTGTGTACCAGCTGGGTCTGATACAGCACAAGCTCACCTATCCAAGTTTCACCTCCCACTCCACCCAAAGGCAGACACTGCATCCTAAAAAGCTGCAGCAGTTCTAGCTGTCATTAATTCTACTCCTCTGTCACTCCAGGCAGTTCTGCCTCTGGGTGTAACAGACCTTATCCCCAGATCTCACTTCATTCTTAACAATGTGCAAATCATCCTACCAGCATATAGTTTGCATTTCAGATGACTGAACATGCCAGCACTGTAGTCAGTTTTTCAGTGGCTCACATGGTCACCTGAGAGCACCAGAGGTGAAATTTAAGCTTGATTCTACACATTCTCTCTTTGCAAGACATGGAAGACCAAGATGAGCCCCTTCCAGGTCCATCTTGAACTGATTAAGAAAGGGGATCACTGTGTGCCAACTTGCACTTTTAGTCTCAAAACTGCAGTAGAAATTTATCATCCTGTCAACTCTGATTCCCTGAAGTACTTTTCAGATAGAAATTCAAAGGGGGCCAAAATATTTTTCCATTGGCGACTACTCTTCAGCATATTAACATTTTCCTGTAGGTAGCATTTTCACCCAGAGCAATGCAACACCTCTCTGAAAATCAAGGAAAACGATAGAACAGCAGGAACCTTCCCTCTGCAGGTATCAAAGCACAAATATGCCTTTCCCAATTACTTGTTTTTTTTCCTCCCAGTGTTTTCTGCTATAAATATTTTCTTAAGAAAAGAAAACCAACAGCTGTGGTGATATTGACCCTGCATTTTACAGATGGCCTGACAATGAGGGACACACATTGCCTGCTTTAGTGCTTCACCTTTTATTCTTGTCCACTCTGAGAAGAGAGGAAGCATATGGAACTGCTGCTGTTGGGTTTTGACTAGGAGTAGGAGATCTGGTAGAAATCCCAGAGCTGACCCAGAGCTGCAGGATGCTGCTCTGTGTTGTGTTTTGGCTATAGGAGTGGCAGAAAGGATAATGCAACAAAGACCTTCGTGTAATGGAGAAGCAAAAGTGAGCTTTTATTTAAAGAAACACTACACTTACATAGAGTAGTTTGTGCAATACAAAATAGAAAAGACTCATTGGTCCAAGAAGGCAACACCTCTTTGAAAACATGCTTTCTGCAAAACATC
>JANRGV010000062.1:18293118-18347205 GCA_024734035.1 Alethe castanea
CTCTTTGAAAACATGCTTTCTGCAAAACATCACGTCTCCAGCAGGTGTTTAATCATTGTTATAATTTCTTGTCCTTGGGCAGCCTGAGAAAAGGCTGCTTTCTTGACTCCCAGCAGTATCCTAACAACAGCTCTCAACTGCACATCTCTGTGATTGGTGAGAGCTGTTTGGCCCCAGCACTTTGGCTCTGGTTGTTCAGTCCCTTATCCAGCATGGTCCATATTATCTTTCCCCATAATTACTTTGGGAAGTTTCTTTGAGAGAGCTTACATGCTGAAAGACAAGCATGGGCTCTGCAGTTTCAGCATAGAAATCCAAAAATAGGAAGTGCAGGCAGAATCTCCGTGTTCTGGAGAGGAGCAGCGTGCAGGCACTCGTGGCTCTGCCAGCCTGAGCTAACAGATCATGTTTCTTCTTTATGAAGTGCATCTATGGGATGCTTGCTCAAAAGACTGTAGAGAGACCTATGGAAAAATACAGCATATTCTTTAGGTATCTTCACCAAAGTGATTGATGAAAGTATACAAAAATTTAAAAAAAATACTATTCAGCTCTTCCTCAACAAATAGAGTATTTCTTTATACATACAGATTGTATCCACACACTCTCATGACTGATCTGATGAAGCAGATTATTTTTCAACTCATCTTGATTTAATGAGATCTACCCTTTCCAGACATCTAATAAAACCTGATTGGTGTTTACATGGAGATAGACATTAAAAGGGTAGGCTGCTTCTGAAAATACATTTTCTAGAGAATACTTCTGTACCTTCAGCTTTCATCTTTCTCTGAATTACTTGACTTGATGACCATCAGAAGGCAAGATGTACCCGACACATGGGAAGAACACAACCTGTTTTCTCCCATTTTCAGCACTACCATATTCCCTGACTTTCATTTTTTATCCTTTCTTTTTGCTGGATAAACAGAAACCCTCCCCTTTGAGGTTCCCTGCTTTTTGCCACCAAGAAACATACCAGAAAAAATGGATTTGTGTTTTCCAGCTTGAATGATACACATGTCAACTCTCATGTGCTTCTCACATGTTGTTGAAATTAATCCCACTCTGGTCAGCAGTGAGAGGAAGTCAAACAGGAGCATGGTCAGCTACTTCTTGAGCTGGACTCTCACGAATCTGGCCTTATAGCAGGGTTGCAGGGTTCACAATGACAAAAAAACTAAGTTCCAAGTTGTCTAAAACCATTTCCCAACAAGACAGGACGCAAAGGGAAGGCGCTTGCACCCTAACCAGCTTCTGACCTATTCTCCTACCTCGGGAGACTGTAGCACCTTCCATCACTTAGTGTTTACAACCTTGATTCTTCTCTGGAGTTAGGTGACCAAATAATTTGAATTCTCTAAATTGAATGTCATTTCAGCAGCTTTTTTTTTGTTTGTTTGGGTTTTTTTTGTTTGTTTTTTTTCTTTCTTTCTTTTCAGAAGCAGTTTGTTCCAATTTTTCCCTCTTCTTTACACCCATAAAGCATTCAATGGGAGCTGACAGAAACGGGCTCATCCTTTCAGACTGATGGGCATCAGTACTCTCAAGATAGGTAAAATAAATGTCAGGGAAGCCACTTCAGTTTCTGGAGCAACAGGGATACTGATGACAGCTCTTGGTAGCTTTAGCTTTATCAGAGTGAGAATCTTCTTGTTCAGGCTTTGCAATCAAAGCAGGTTTCAGAACAATCCTCAGGGACTTCCCTCAAAGGCAAATGTCCTTCCAATGACTCCAGAAGGGATGCCCAAAAGAAAGGGATGATTTTCTTGCTTCTTTTAAAAAGTAGGGAATAAAATTTGCTCCAGGAAAAATCTGATTGCTCTTTATCCAGTACTGAAACGAGGGTGGGGGAGAAAGAAAGAACATGATTTTTCTCTGCTGTCCTCTTGCCATCAGAGCAACTTGAATATTCTAAACCTCAGACCTTTCTCTGCCAGTTTCTCTCCTCCTTGCTCACAGTGATTATTTCAGAGGCACAAAGGTATCTCTTTTTCTGTTGGGTGTGTGTCAGAGCATGGTGCTGTACAGTCTAACACTGTGAGGCAACTGCAGATGCATGCCTGAGCTGCACATATGTCACGAGCACTGAAAGAGCATTACAGCATTAGGAAGAAAGAAAAATCTGGTTTTGATTACTGATAATTATAGATAAGCTGTAGCTGACAGTCATTTTCTGACCGCAAACTCAAATCAATCAATTAAAGACTGCATGCAGCAGCACCCCTGTTTAATCATTTCCAGGCTTTTTAAAATGATCCATTACTCTGATAGCACGTCAGAGCTGCTGTGTACTGTTTGTTGTTGCTGCTGTGGGTCAAATACACAGCTGCTTTCAGGCTAATTTCAAGAACACAATTCACTATTTAAAAAAGAAGAAATATGTCTATTTATAGAATAGTCATTACTATTAAATAATCCTCTTGGGTTAATTAAATAAATATTGCAGCTGATGATGTAAATATCTTTTTGATATCCTGACACATGGGTAAGTGCATTTTTAATAGAATGTATCAGTGTTTCTTCATGGTGGAAAAGATGATGAAATAATGCAAGTTCAACTCTATTCCTCCCTAGCTCCTATTCTCAAAGGATTTTCACATGGAATTTCAAATACAGGAGACAAATTTGTAATGGTACCTGGACAAAGAGTTGCTGCCAGATGTAAGACTCTTCACTGGAACCACTTTGACAAACTGGGTTCTCTTTTGCTAAAATATGTTTTGTTTTCAAGCTTTGAAAAAGGAAGAAATGTTCTGATGGTTTAGTAATTATCAGCTAACATTTTCAGCTAATATTTTCAGAGTGTTATATTTCCTTTTTTTGCTTTGAGATAATTTTAAAATCATATGTTTTAAAATACTGAGATATTTTATGTCACATCCACAAAAAATCAAAGTGAATCAAGTTATTATGGTTTTATCAAAATGAAATAATGTGCATGATATAAAATTCTTTTTCATAAGATTTTCCTTCAGTGAGAAATTTTCTGTTTTTAAAATTATCTAGTTAAAACTTTCTGTTAAAAATCTGGTTTAAACAAATTATTATTTGTAGTGGAAATAGTTCCATCAGTAATTTTTCAGTCAAAATCCAAATAAAGGTGGATAATAGCTTACACTTTCCAGGTGGTATCAGCCAGCATGGCACCAATGAATGACTTAACTAGATTTATCAGAAAGGCTCAGACTCATCCATGGAGCAATAATGGTGACTGTCATTTAAGTATATGGTCCAGTTACACACAGAAATTAAAATAAATTAAATCTTGGAGAAAATAGCATAATGCTGAGATGTAGGACTTTGGGTTTCTATCATCATCTTTGTCATTCTGTGTTTCCTATACAATATTCAGTCCACATATTTTTAATGTGTGGTAGAATCAGAGCTGCTCCATTTCAGTTTAAAAATTTAATTTCTAAGATAAATGGAATGAAACCAGAAGAACCTACTTCTTTGTAAGAAAGGGTAATTTTACTAAGCAAAGGTATCTGCACCAGGATTCAAGACATTTTAATAAATACATTTAAAAATAAATATGGACTGATGTTTCTGATTGTCTTTGTATTCCAGTAACTCCAGACTAAACGGGATCTCCATGCCTCTTTCTACATCACTCAAAAAAATTTACATGAGCAGGAAAAATTGAAAAAAATCACATGAGCATCTCCAACATGATGAAGTCAAAGCTACTTTCTGTCCAGCACTGCAAGTGGGCCTCAGCTTGGTTACCTTTTGACATTCCCAGCACAGTCCCCTTACACAGATCCCATAGGCCCTGGAGGTAAGTGGGACCTTCCAGGACAGAGCTCATCTATCCCCCAAGCAGGAGCCCCCCAAAGTGGCAACATCTTACCACAGTCACCAAGAGGAGCTGAACAGGACCAGCTTGGCTGTAGACATGTGCATGTGGCCACCTAAAGCTCCTGCACAGAATCACATCTCCCCAAAGAACTGGGAATATCTGACTTGTTTTCTTCCTTCACCAGGGGCCTCTAGGGAGGCTGGTGTTAGGAATTCACTGCCATCATGGCAAGCAAATCCCACCACGTGGTAGTTTGGGACAATTTTGGGCAGGGGTTGCTGTGGGTGACCCTCCCCCTGTCCCAGGAGCAGAAAATGTCTTCTGTGCACGAGCTGTTCCATCACTGAAGCTCATCTTGCTGGCATGTACAAGCATCTGGGTAAGTGCACTTATCACAGTCTCCCTTCCACCCACAGAGAAAAAAAAAATTTTAGCTCAGTAGAGATGCTTTTAAAAGACTCTTCTGTTTGTTTATGTGAACTTCCTGTTGACCTCCTTGAATATTTTGCCCATCTAAAGAGTTTCAGCAAGACCTAATGCCAGGGTGCACAGCAGAAACTCTTTGTCCCTTCACTGGAATATTATCAGCTGATCTGAATATCTTTTTTTCAGATTGTTTATTTACAATATTCCTCTTGGAGCATTTACACTCCACTGATGACTTGAAATTTAAGCAGTTATTTATAATCATGTTAAATGAGACCACATTTTTATTCCACTCACAAGAAAAGTTCCTTATCAGATTACATGTCTGTTTCATTCCTTTTATCTCTGATACAATGTCCTGCTCTCAATAGCAGCATCAAATGAACTTACATGTTGGACTATAAATCATGCACATGTCGAAACAATAATGCTGAAAGGATTATCATCACCCTCTGTAATTACAATAATGGAAAACAGATACGGCAAGGACATTTTTCTAATCCTTGAAAAATCCCCGAGGAGGTCAATTTACTTTTCTTTGGGGAATATTTAACACAAGCAAAATTATTGGTTTATATGTCTGTTGAAAGAACTGAGCTTTAATAAGCACAATGTCACAATATAAATTTAAAGTATATTTTATTGCACCATAATGGTGAGGGTCTCCAGATGGTCCTGATATACATAGTTTTATAAGGAAGTGCTTTTTTTGACTGAGAACACTGATCACTGTTGATGAAATCCTATGTCATAGCTGAGGTGCACTACTGTTTGTGGGAACCTGCTGAAAGTAGCAGGAGAAAAATATCATCTCCCAAGACATAACAGGCATTTTGTTTGGGAACTGGGATGTAGTGGAGCTGGGTGTGGTGGCTTGCCAGATATTTTGGAAGAGAAGAATTTCTTGTATCTCTTTGACCAACTCTATTTAAGAATGGATCTTTGTGGTAGAATAAAGGAAAATAAACACTAAGAAGAAGAAACCGCTACATACCATCTTTTTTAAAATTATTTTTATTGTAAAAACAGTGCATCCAACTCTTAAGTCCTGAATGTTAAGCTCTGAAGTCTAAATTGAGCCATACATTTTAGGACTTGAATAAGTATTGGTGGATACATAAGCTTTTGTTGTCTTCATGGTGGCTAATTCTATACCACAGAATTAGATTTCTTAATCCAGTTTTTGAAGGCAAAAATTGACTACTGTAGCAGATAAATTCCACATCTCTTGGTGTTTGCCTCTACTGTTGTTTCCTTGCCATCCTCAAACCATTTTAATGCTAATGTTATTCTGAATATGGAGCAATAACCTTCAACTTGGGTAGTGTAGTGATTTAAATGATCAGTCTTTGCCCATCCAACACATTTTGATTTTTACAGAGTAAGGTGTACTCATACCTGCAGTTTGGCAGCTGTGGGGACAGAAAGGCAGAAGCAGCAACCTCTTCCACTGGCATGGTAAGAACGAGAAGTCCACAGCCTAAGCCATGAGGTTTTGGTTTCAGGAGTAGCTCGCCTGCTGCTTAAAGAAGGCAGCCACAACAGAACCACACCAAAATGTTCACATGAGAGCAATTATCCACCTGCACGGCTGTTTACCACTCAGCCTTCTTCTCTGGTCACTCTTGCCACCAGGATTCTCCTGCATGTTCTGGCAGCTTTGTCCAGCATCTGCAGCTGGGAGGGCACAGTTCTGGTCTCTGAACTTCCAGATGGACACTGAGAGGAAACAGAAATTAAAAGGAATATGTAGAGAAAAAGAATTACTTATGAGAAGAAGGTTAAAACACCTTACTGGGCCATGTTGGGTTTGATTCCATAAGGCACACTTTGTGTTTATGCTGTTGGAGTAACAGTTCACAGCAATGACTGAGATAGTGAATACCCCAAAACAAATGCTTTATTGTAGAGTTGTTCAGCAGACCTGCTTGGTAAAAAATTCCACCTGCATTTCTCCCTCAGCAAGCCCATCTCACCCTCCAGCATGTCCCTGCCACATGTGTGGGGCAGAAGCACTCCTCCCTGCCTGTGGTTAGGAAAGGGCTCTCTCCATGTGAAGAGGGTTTGCTTTCTCTCCTGGCTACTTGTTTGTCTCCTGGTAGAGCCTGTGGAAGCTCTTGCGAAATGTGTGGGTTGCCAGAAGAAAACATTGCTCTGTCTTATTTACAGAACCCAAGCTCCCTTAAAACAAACCAATAATAGTTAAAGTGAGTACCTTGTGTCCTTCTTCAAAGGGTGGCCAGCACACAGATGGCCGACCCAGGGCATGGGCTGAACATAGATTTTGAGAAACCCAATTCAGTCTTTTCTTCTCATTTGGTGATGGGAAGACTAAATTGCCTTTTTCCTGAATGGGATCACCCCTTTTCAGATGTCTTGGAGGAGTCAGTCCTACAAAGCCAAAGTACTGAACATGGATTGTCCATGCACAACTGTAAGTATGAAAAGGAAATACGGGCTTGGTGAAGCTACATGTACAAACCTAGGCCAAATCTGGATTAAATCTGGTAGTAAAGTGTCTTGAATATGAGCTGGGAAGCTGACATTTGTAATCCATCCCTGAACACAAGTCCTGACTCCTTTCCCTTTTCTTCAGATGATCTGATAAGTCTTCTAGAGCTATCCATTTTTAAAGTTTGAATATATGGTCAGAGGCTGGGATTCATCTTCTCTAGTTTTAGCTCTATACAGAATAAACATATAAATCCAAGCTTGTTACTGAGACTCCTTTCACAATCAATAGAGGTCTCTTCAATATCGACAATAGAGTCTGGGATCAGGTGAAATATGCCCCAGACTTTCACTAATAAACTAACTCAGAGAACTCTAAGGTGTGATTGCCTGACTAGCTCCAGTTTAAACACTACAGTGTAGCCCCCTAAATTTAGGAAAGATGGATCCCAGCGAAGGAAATGAGTGTGAGCAGATCTTGTAAAACTTTACTCACTCTATAGGCATTGAGCACCAGGTTTGTGTTTCTTTTCGTTACTGGACAATTGCAAATGATTTTACCCTAGATAAGAATTTCTCTGATGTAAGACTTTGCAGGGGTAACTCCCTCTTGTCAGTGTGGCCAAAGCTCCTGTTGGAGAGCCAGAGGCACTCTTTTGAGAGTTGACAAGTATGGACTGATGGAACAGTCCATCGTGCCCTCATCACCAGGAGAAAATCAGTACAGAAGCAGTCCTAGATTTATGGGAATCATAAATTACCTTGGCAGCCTCTTCTCTGAGGGTGAATGTGGATCACCTGGAAATGGCTGTGCAGGAGATCTTCACAAGGACTGGAAGCTCGCCCTTCAAATCAATAATATTTTGCTAAAATCCTGTGAAGGCCTCTATAGACACAGTGACCTTGGGCACTTACCCTGTACTTGCTCGTGCCCCCACAAGTACAAACAGGGCCTTAGCAAAGAGCTTCTTGCCAGCTCTCAGACCTTCCAGTCACCTCCCAGACCTCCACCCACGCATTTCCTGAATGGCACCTTTCAGAGTTCTGACCGCACCACCGAAGGAGCAGGTGCTAATCCCAACTCTAAATAAATATTTCCTGTGTCCTTTATGGTCAAATCTGAACCATAGTAGCCTTCTTCAATTTTCCTGCCAACTCATCCCAGGGAAAGAGTGAGAGTTCATGTTTTCTTTGTACACTGTCACCCCTAGATAAGAGCGCTGTTACTACGAGGTGCACCTATGACTGAGAGCAGAGCTGATATTTGTGCTCGGGGTGCAGTGTCATGGACTCAGACACCAGTTATACAATAAAAAAGATAATAATAGTACAATATATATAATCCCCATGAATCTTGTGTTTGAAGAAGGCTTTAAATCTGCTGCTGAGACAAGACTGAATTTTGGCTGCCCTTCATCTCAGAACACTATTGCATTAGGTGCAGTAGTCAGCTTGCAGCCACTCAAGTGCCCATAAAATTACGTATTTATATACATAAATAAATGTAGATATAAACACAAAACCCCCACACTTACTTTTTCTGCATCAGACTTAACAGATAAAGCCAATGTCCAGCATTACTGACCCCTCCTCCTTTGCTCCAGTAATGCTCAGATGGGATGCAGTGAGAGGAACATCACACAAAGCACACTGATATATCACCCTGACCCCAAGGCCTAAATCATCAGACAGTATTACTCAGTCAAATTATATCAGCCCTGTACAAACATCTAAAATAGATGAGCCAGAAAGAAGAAATGCTGCCCCCAGACATTTCAAAGGTATTTGCAAAAAAATACGACTCAAGATTTTAGAGTTCTTGTTTTCATTACTCTGCACTCAAGTATTGGCCAAGTATCAAAGCTCCTGAAAGCAACAAGACAACTGGGATATGCGAAAAACAGGAGAACAGCCCTCAAACTGTCCCTTGAAAGTAAGACTTCTTTCCTCTGAAGTTTCAGTCTCTCCTGCAAGGTTTCATTTTTACTATATTTTAAAATCAATCTACAGTGATTCTTTAATTACACTGCTATCAATACAGCAACAGTATATCCTTAGAGCATTATAAATTCATACTGAAATTAATCTGCCTAGACCCCAGGGTTCAGGCTACCATATGCAGTCTCAATGTACAATGCTCTTTTGTTTTGCCCTTCTAATTTAGCCTTTGGAAAGTCCTCTGTGACAGCCAAATCAAGTGGTTTCAGAGAATGGCAATTCTTGCAGCAACTTTTCGTCAATCACTTCCACTTTGTTCTCTTTTTAAAAAAAAATCATTCAATTTCCACTTTAATTAAGAAGCTGAAAACACAAGGTGAGGCATAAATAACAGAAAGACTGTAGAAAATACATGTCACCAGCAGAGCTGACTATCTCCAGAAATAAGATGGGTTTTCCAGGTGATTGAAACACTGCTTTTAATAGCATCAAACGTTAACTACTGTTAACATATCTCAGTGATCCAAATTGAGTTATATAAGACTTTGTCCTTATCATCAGGAAAATAAATAAACACAATAGAAACGTGACACCCTCCTGTAAAGCTGCACCAGCCTGATCCTTACAGCTGTAGGACATTGTTCTCACTGATTCTCTTATGAATCCTTTAGGAAAAAGAAAAGTAGTATTTTATTGGAGGAGAAATTCTGTGAGATGCCAAGGCAATTTTTCATAACTTCCATTTTGCAGGACTTCATCACTTTGGTTATTTTTTCCGCCCAGAATTTTGGAAGACCAGAAACACCCTTACTGAAAAAAAAAAAAAAAAAAAAAAAGACATCAAAGGACCAGCCATGGTGACAATGTCTCAACTTTTTTTAATTTTTTAATTGAAATGAAATATTTTATATCAGTGGCTATGGCCCACAGAATGCCTGAGGTCTAGTGTGTCAGAGTCAGAAGCTCCTTCTGAGTTTTCACCAGTTGCCTTATTTCTTCTTTCCTTGTTTGCTGTGTATGTGCCTTCTACAAAGAGTTCTGCTGAACAACATTCCAGTATTTTTATTTATAGGCTAATGTATGGTGTGGTTGCCTGTGTCAGCAAGGCACTGGAGCTGATGATTCAGGAGGCCCAGCCCTGTGTGTTTGGTTTCACAGATTTATGGCACTGGCCAAGAAGAGGAATTTGCCCCAGTCTCAGGTATCCTGCAACAGCTCAGGAAATGGTAGGATCAAGCCCAGCAGGAAGTTTATGCTCCCCATAGGTGGATTACTAGTTACAGCAAAACCAATATTATTTCTCTATCCACTCTCAGCCCCCCCCCCACCTTTTTTTTTTTGCAATCAGTACTTTCCCATGAGACTTCCTTGGCATTTATTTTTTTAATGTGATCTAAGCTTGGACAATGTAACCTAGGACATGATGTACCTTTTTAGAGCTATGTGGAATAAGCTCACTGCCTTGAGTGGCTTAGGGATGAGGGCAGGGGAAGAGACTAAGGGGGGAGGAGGGGAGAATTTGAGTTGCAGCACTGAAAGGAAGGGGCAGAAGGTGGCCAACCTGCTCTGCCAGAGAAGCACCAGCATGCACTGGTGATGGGGTCTGAGGATGCAAATTATTTCACCAAGGAGTCTGGGAAGGCAATTACCTAAAGGCACTGGACAATGGAGAGTTAGAGGTGGAGTAAAACAACAGATGACTTGGATCTGAATGGCAGAGCCTCTATTATCCTTGCTGTGCTAATTCCCTCACCTATAACTCAGAAACAATAACAAGAATACTGACCTCCAGGGCTTTGTAGGCTTTTTACTATGCAATTTATAAATGCTATTTGTACAGCACTGATTTCAACTGTGCTACTTAATGTGAATAGGCACTTAGGAAGGAGGCACACAGCAAGTGATGCCTGAACATTAACAGTGCAGGCAGCAACTCTGCAAAGGAAAATGCAATGACCTCTTCAGGGTATTTTTCTCCTTCTTCATGCACAGACTGCAGATTTTCAACCGGAGGTCCCAATGAGTGAGGAAGGTGCTGCTGTGAGACCCGTGCACACCCTGCTCCATGCCAGGTTTCCTCCCTGGCAGTGTGCCAGGGCCAGGTGGGCTCCCTGGCCACAGAGACTCCTGACTGTGGATTTCCTGCCCAGGTTCAGTGGGATGCGAAAGCCCAAAGTGGCAGAAAATCACATCTATAAATTAAAATTATTCTGGTTTTAATAACCAGAGTCAGGCAGAGAGAAGAGTGTGTACATAAGCATATTTGAAGAGAGGAACTTCCTTTGCCTAGTGAAAGAAGCAGAAGTTACTCAGGTGGTTAGGCTAAAGAATGACAGTATATACTGACAGCTATGAGTGAATATCTGCTTTAGAGATGTGACCCTTTGACCAAGCAACTGAAAACTTTCAAAATGTTATGTTTGAGAGAATGAAGTTTTCTTTTATCTAATACAGCATGTAATAGAAATGAAATTATCACAGAATCTTTCCGAAGTTGGTAGGTGAGGCCATCACATTACTTTCATCACCCTGAGTACTGATGAAACCTCTGTTATTAAAAAAAAATAACCATACATCTGAGCAGAGAACACCGAAGTTTTTTTTCCCAGAACTGAAAGGTGAAATACAAGCACTGTATTTTTCAGAACTCTTTTCCCAGTTCTCTTGATATTTTCAAAGGAGGAGTGAAACAAGAGTCAAAATTAATCTGCCCTGAAACAAAATACACTTTAGTTCAGAAAGATATGGTCAAATTTTGTCAATCACATCACTATCACATTTTACTGTGCCTGTTAAGAGTTCAATTAAACCTGAGAAACCTGCATAAAGCCAAATTATTTTTTTACAGCTGCCTTGATTACACCCTGCTCCTGATCTGAACTGTGTGCCCTCCTTCACCACAGTACATGCTATAAACAGCTGCTCTGACAGGGGAGAATAGGAAGTGGAAGAATATTTCTTCAGGTAATTAGTACTACTAGGACACATATGTCTCTATATATAGATGGATAGATAGATAGATACGTACATATATGTAAATGCTACAAAAGCTTGGCAGGATACAGTGTGGATCTGTGTCTGACACATAAACATGAAAGTCAGACCTCATTCTTTATTGCAAAGTACTTGCATTGGGGAAATTGGTTAAACATGTTAACATGTTAACATGTAAGCTGGACTAAAATGTAGAAATATTTCGAAAAGTCAAATTTTATTTATTCAAACAGGCAAAACAAACAGGGAAATCTACTATTAGATTGTGCTACCATAAAAAGTTTCAGAAGTAAGAAGGACGATTTCTGAGAAACAAGAGATTGCAAAGACTTTCCTACTTTATTATAGAGCCTAAAGCTGTGGACATTCAGCACTTTAATTTCCACTCTGGTAAGTACTTGTCATCTCAAAAAGTTTCATTTTCATGACAGTTTTGGCAGATAGATATATATGGGCCTTCAGGATACAGGTTGCTTGCTTTTTCTGAAAAACTATTATTGCATTTCCCAACATACTCATTTTTTTTCCTGTTTACAGTCACAGGGATCAGGTTTTTATAATACTGTTACCTAAAGAGAAGGAAAAAGCCAAGCAACTCTTGGAGTCCTCCTGCAAAACCAAAACCCCTCCTGAAGGTTTTGCTAATGATCAGAAAAACTACAAACAAAATAATAAAAGGAAAATGCTCACACCTCTGCTCTACAGTATTTAACCAGCAATATGGCTCCTCTTATTTAAAAAAACAAAACCCAAACAGCTCTAATTCCATTTGTCAGCTCACTTCAGAAAGGTGTTTTGAGTGACTGATAAGCATAGACCCTCCAGCTTAAGTAATCAATGATGGTGCTCTCCTGCCAGGCACAAAGCAAAGAGCAGAGTTTAAGCAGAAGGACTTGGGCATGTTGGGGACCCAAGACATCTTGACATAGTGGCTCTTGAAAACAACTACAACTCTTTTGACTGTATATCTCAAGGATTTTTAGGGAGGTGGCCAGACTTTCAATACCAGAGGAGGCTGAAGCATATGCACGAAACCAGACTCAAAGATGTTCTCTGAGTTGATGGCAAAAACAGAATGAGCCCCTATCACTGTGCCCTACAGTCTTGCCTACACGTAGTGAAACCAGTTAGGGCTGGACACCTGACGGCTTGCAGATCAGCACAGAGCACTGTGGAGTTTCTCTTTTCCATGAAAAACATGAAGAGTTCCTATGCCAGTGTCTGGAAATATTCCTTCTCAAAACTGTCTTAACTACCAGAAGCAAAGATAGAGCCCCCCTCATCTCCTGGACCACCACAGGTTAATTGGCACTCACACCAAGGACCACAGCTGTTTGCAAGATGTTGTTGGGTCCCCTCTGAGACTATCATTACCTGCCTAGCCTCAGTGCAACACTGATATGTAATTTATTCCTTTGGAAGGGCTCCATGATCATATAACAAAATACCATAAATCTCCCCACGAATGTCATTGCCTTGGGATAAGCCAGCACTGAAAGGCTGGAAGGATTGCTTTACATCAACTGAGTTTGCTGCTTGGTCTTGCTGTGAGATAATGATTCTTAAAGTGTTTTTCTGGCACCTTTATTAGGACAGTGCCTCAGACACAGTAGTTGGGAAACCAAACTAGTGAACACTAATAAAAGTTCATGTGCAAGTGCTATTAACTATGGAACAGAACAGACATTTAAAATTCTTTTTTCCCCCACTAGGTTAGAAGACAACACTGGGTGCTGCTTGCTGTCTGGATGACTGCATGGTGTTTCCCTGGACATGGACATTGTAGGATCAAGCCAAGAGGTGGCAGTACTCCTCCACCATTCCCAGCCCAGGAGGTGCCTCCTCCCACTGCAAGGTTCATCTTTGCAGCATCAGTATCACCAGCTTCTCCTCTGATTTATTTGTATTTACAGCAGAGGGGAAATAAATATTCCATATGTCTCCTGTGCTGGGAAGGCTTCCCTTCAGCAGGGGAGATACCTTGGGTTTTGGCATCCTGCAGAAACAGGGGGCACCTCTGCCACCTCCACTGTACAGGAGAGCCCACGGAGCTGGTCCCCAACAGTGGACAGGGTTTTAATTTTGCTGAGGAGCATGGTTCCTAAAATGCCATAAACTGAACACACAGCTGGAGCAGTTTATGGACTGCAAAGAAACTCTTGAGTATTTTATCCTGAGTATTAATTCAAAGGGCATGCTTTGTTATTTCCTGTTTCATTGTTGTTGGTAAAATGGTTTAATGGGTAGTGAGCAGTAAATTGTTTAAAATCTGCTGTGCACATTGATGTGGTTTTATTTTGCTAGAGAGGGAAGGTTTTCACTGCTTGGGTGTGAGGGAGAGAGCAAGATCATCCTGATAATGAAAACCACAGCCAATGCATTTACTTTGGAACAATTGCTTCAATGACATTACTGCACAGATATTTTAATCAGAAATAAAAGTGCTAATCCCCAAATGCAGGCCGAACAACAATCGAAACAGCTGCATACTTTCAAGAAAAAAAAAAAAGGAAGCTTAGCTATTAGTAATGAGGTTTACATGCAGCCAAGGAGAGCATTTTCTGTCAAACAAAAGTGACCCTATTTAAAATATAAAAGGCAATGTTTATTAAGAACTGGTAATGTCCTAATGAAAGAATTGGTATGGATCACTACCTCACAATATCTAGGGTGTTATATCTGTGACATTTTCTCATGGATAATAAAAACATCCACCACATAGCAAAGGCAGCGAGAACGAGAGCAAAGGGACTGGCTTGCATCCATATGGCTAAACTCTCTTTACCTCTCCTCAACACTGTGGAGTCATCCATCCTGACTGCTGGGAACATTCCCTGCCTTATGCTCTCCCTTGAACAGTGCCCAGGAATGCTAGCTAGCCCAGGACACCCTAACAATATAGATATAGAAGGGGCTGTGTTTACTACGTGGTTTCCTGAGCAGTGCAAGGCGCCAGCAGTGAATCAGCAGAGATGGCTGGGCAGCAGTACCCATGTCTGTGTGCTGACACTGCTTGGTTTGCTGGCAGGGGTGCAGCCAAAGAGGTGATGTGTGAGCTGCAAGTCCCTGCCCACTGAGCAGACACCCCCAGGAGAGCAGTCCCTTTGTGCCTGGCAGAGCTGCTGTCCCAGGCCAGGCTATTGCAGCATGCATGGACGTGTAGCTGGTTCTGTGCACTCCTCACTAAGCTTCCTCTGCAAAGCTGAAACTCTTCAAAAAAATCCATTTTCACTCTGTGTCTTTTCTTGGACTTCACAACACGATCCATGACTTCTCAATATATCATGGCTGGGGTGAATCAAATTTTGAGGGCATTTTTCTCCTTCTCTATGAAAATACTGCTGCTTTTCCTTGTGGCTTTCCTGATTTACCTCGGTGTCAAACAGATCAGAATCAGTTTCTAAGCCTGGTTTCAAAATAAACAAAAGGCAGTAAGACTTCCAGTTCCTGCATAAGGCCAAATACTGAAAGGGAAAGTCACAAGGAAAGATCCTCACGCAGCCTGAAAATACTCTGATTTCTATGGAGGCAACATAAACAGGTTGAACTGGAGTTACAGGGAGTCCTTCTCGAAGTGGCTGTGTACCTGACAAGAGAACCACGTGTCTTGGCAAAAGGAACCCTTTGAGCTAAATAGCCCCTTAAAAGGGTAATTCTCATATTTTGGAAAGATACGGCAAAAATGTTTTTCTTCAGCTTCTAAAGTATTCAGCTTTCAAGGATGGTGGCAAACTCTATTTTACTATCTTTTTGGAATGATAATGAAGAAAAAGGCTTTTACAGCAAGGTTAACTTACATTATTGATGGGGTCATGTAAAGAACTATGGTTATCCTTGTTCAGTTTCTGTACATTTACTTTTATTGAAACACATGAGGCAAAAAGGAAAAGGTTTCTTCTCACCGTAGTTAGGAGCAGTGAGGTGACTTCCCTGGGTTGACCACTGATAAGTCTCTGGACTAGACACATGAGGGGCTCTGGATTTGGATTCAGCATCAGCACTGGCCTGCCAGATGGCCATGAGTGAACCTCGTCTTGCTAGCTGTTGGTCTTGACTGTTTAAAATGCAAGCTTTCAGGGCAGGAAATATCATTCTTCCTTCCATCTGCTGCAGAGGCACCTTGGATTCAGCTGAGGGGTGCAAGTGCTAAGGTAAAAAGCCTCTTTCATCCATCTATTTTTTCCAAGTTTTCGAAGTGGAGCTTATGAGTGCACAGCTGTTATCTAGGAGGAATATGTTTGGGGTAGGATTATTAAAGACATTAACTGATATTCTAATTTTGCATACTTTGAAGGCATTGGCAATTTTGTGTCCATCTTCACTGAGAACAGAATTAAGTAATTGTGGAAAAGTTTTTTTATAAATGCCAACTTACTTTTCCTTTTTGAGAGTGAGCTCTCACCTTTTGCTAACAGGGTTTTAGGGGGTTTTTGAGAAGGTTTTTTTTTTTTTAAATTAATTTTTTACAGAGAGGCAACCTGTCAATTTGCCACTGCCTCCTTATGAGAGAAGTCGGGAGTGGCCAAACAGGTTACACCGCTGGTCCTACCAGCTACCAAATCACATTGCAGGAAAAAAAAATTCTCCTTTATACAAAACCTTAAGCCAAAGTTAAGTGTATGAATTCAGGACAGTTTCTCAAGATTTGTAACCATTCTAAATAAGGTAGAAATTATTCACAGACTTGTTACAAAGGCTGGTAGCAGACCTCTCCAGGTTTACTCACAGACTTTCTAGTACTCACTGTTTCTTTCTGGGCCAATAATTCTCTGAGGATGAACTTTTTTCCAGTGGCTTTTGCCACTTCTGCTCTCATCCAAGCCAGAAAAGCAGAAAGCTGTAGCAAATAATCAACTAATACAACCCTAAGGCATAATTAGAGTTGTGACCAAAGCCACACCCTGAAACTTCTCTGGTGTGTGAAGGCTGCTGTAAGAGGCTTAGTAAGATTTTGCTTTGTAAAATAAGGAAAGGTCAGAGTTGTGTTTGTGGTGGGACAGTGCTGGGGAGAAGCTAAACAAACACCTGAAAAAAAATCTTTCTCTGTTCCCAATGGACCTGTTCAGCTCTGTTCATTCCCACATTTTGAGGAAGCAGGGATTAACAAGGCAAGAAACACTAGTTCCCAATTGTATTTGTGGGGGGTGGCGCCACTGCTCTCCTCATGGGATCAGTATCTCAGATCCAGGTTGCCAGGGGCCTAAGTCTGCAAGTGTCCAGAAGGATTCAGATGCTCTCTAACTCACACAGTCTTTGTCTGAGGTTCATAGGGGACAATCTGCTCACTGGAATATCCTTAGCTTAAATGCCACAATGCTGAAACAATCAGCTGGGGTAGCACAGCAACTCAAAGTAGAAGAGATGGGGGCCCAAGCTTCCTAAAGAGTCAGTAGGGAATCCTTGGTATCACTGAAATGTGTTCCCAATGGCAAATAGTAAATGCTTCCCAGGACAGGGAACTGCTAGAGAAGGGTGTTTTTCCTCCCTGGAGCTCATATTGCTGTCTATGGACTGCATTTTTCCAACTATTGAGAATTTAGTAGGGGATAAACACTTGTTAATGGAGAGCTTATTCTTCAGAATTAAAGTGGGGATACCTCCCAAGGGCAGAGTATCTTCAGCAGGAAGCAGTTCCTACTGACTCTTCCAGCCAAAGCCTCAGAACTCTCTTAGAAGCACTGCCTAACCCAAAAGAGTCCTCCAAAGCTCAAAGCTGGCTTTGCGGTTCTTTAGTGGAGCCCAGAGAGACCTTGAACTTAAAACCAAATATTTAAAACCGTGTATGTAGTTATTTATAAATCAAGGGACAATTCTTGCTTTTCATTACCAAACCTTCATTATGTTTGCAATGGAGCAGACATGTGAACAGGGGCTGTCCCCTGGCACTGGTCATTTCTAGTCCCCATCAATTTTTGCAGCAGCATGGACACGTGAAATGGGCTTTCCTGACATGGTTGGGAAGAGTAACTCAGCTATGGCAATGGTTTAATCCTTTTTTCTGCCTGTGGCTTGCATAAAGACATCATAAACAATGGTGTCAGTGCTTTCCACATTAAATCCCTGCACCTATAGGATACCACAGAGGGGCTACAATAGGGCTGAGTTGTTTTGACACCATAAGGCTCAGCAGAGATTGTCCCACACCGAGCACACCAGTGATGTGAAGGTGTCTGGCAGCATCCTCTCCTGGGCCCTTTTCCTTCATTCTCCCTGTGACCAGGTGAAATTCTCTGTTTGAACTTGGGATGACATGAGCTGACACCTCTCTTCCACCCCCATCCTGACCAAGACTGATTTCTCCTCAACTTGTGTAGAATGAGACTAGGGCCACCTGTACATGTGCTGTCAGGAAACATGGTGCTTTCATTTAAACAGCAGGCAGCTATCAAAACAGCAATAAGAGAGGCTATCAGGCTTAATAATGGCATGCATTAAAAGTAAAATAACTCTCTGAGGTCCAGTAATGTTGCTTTTACCATTTGTCAGGTGTATAATCACTCTGGAGAATAAGAATAGTGAGGTCTTTGTAAAATCATGAATCAACATTCCCAACAATTCAACTGCTGTGAGTAGGTCAGGTCAATACCCTCAAGTCTCAAAAAACTACTTAAGCCCCCCTGTCTCCTGAGACCATTACATCAATGGATGCCTCCACTACTACAGAAAATGACAACTCACAATGGAATACCAGGAGATCCCCTTTAACAGCTCCTCTCTATTAACAGCTGCTGGGCTCTGCTCTGGGTATTTGTCCTTGTTTCCAGAGCCAGGCCATATATATTCCTCTGGCTTTCTCTGAGAAAAGCTTTTATTGTTTTCAGGAGGATCCTTTTTCTTTAGAAGCATAAATAATGGAATGAAGCAGGTAATTCTTAAGACAATCAGAGTAGGAATCCTAAAATGGTTAAATAGGTTGTTTTCAAGAACTTGATATAGTTTTGTTGATATTCAAAGCTGTGCACTTCTCATTCACTGAGATTTGTTTTCAGCTTTGCCGTCTTTAAATCAGAAAAAATCACAGGTATACAGTAGTTCATGGCAAAAATCTATGACTTCAGGAGACCTAGATTTTACCCACACAGTCCATATAAAGATCTGTGTTCCCACACCTTGTTGTGCCACATTCTTTTGTTGTACTTGCCATTTCCCACCTCAGAAAAGAATACTCTTCTCTCTGCCTTAAACCTTCATTATGTCTTTTACATATGTAGTTAAAATGCAACAAGGAGCGTTGGCAATGACTAAAATGTTACTGCCTCAAATTATTTCCACAAGAGACAGTGGGAAAAGACAAATTGAATGGAAAGATATTTTGCAGTACTTTTTTCTTTAAATAGTGTCCCATTCCAGTAGCTCAAGCACTGCTCTGCATGTCTGTGGTACATCTCTGGCAGTGAGACAAGGATTCTGAAGCTAGCCCTGGACACTGCAGGCAGTGACCACCCCTGGCTTTGCCTGGGCAGGAAATCAAACACCTGTCTGATGCCTGATCACCTCTCCAACAGTGAGACACAGTACAGACTTGGCACCTCCTCTACTAAACTGACAGTTTTCACTAAAACTCTGGGTTTTCAGTTATCTTTAGGCCTTCTACCACAACTTAAATTTTGTTTGGAATTGACTGGTGCGTGGGACAGATTCAAAGAGATAAATACACCACCCGCTTTCAACACACCTCTCAGACCCCTGCTAAAGCAAGAAGGACAAGCTGTGTATGAGCTGTACTTCTTGTGATGCTTGCTAACATTTGGACATCTTGTCTTTTATGATCTAAGCCCAAAGAAAGAAGTACAAGGTTGGATGAAGTAATTTCTAGTGATTCTATTTCTTTGCTGATAATTACACAGGATAGTTCCTATATTTTATCTGGATGAAGAAAAGATAAAATTGTGTTTGAAATATCTTAGACCATGAAGAAGGGGGCTTCTTCCAACTCCAATTTCTCTCAATATTTAAATATTGAAAGTTTTTGAGTATGAAAGGAAACACAATTTTACAAGAAGTTCACAGCATGAGAAATCACTCTGCCTAGTTCAGCAAGGCACAGTTAAAAAGAAAATATATGAGAATGGAGTTTGACTGATACATCTTTAATGTATTTAGGCTCATAACAACTCTGTTCTCTTCCTGACCTCCTGTTTCAGTTATTTATTTCTGATGTTAAAAGTTCAGGCAGCAAATGCTCCTTGAGAGCTGTAATCAGTTTTCTGAATGGCAAAAGAGAACAATAGGATTTTGTAGCAACTGAGATGCATCTTAGCCCTTGCTGGTGAAAAATGTGAGCTATAGAAAGTCCTTTTCATCTTTTAGTAAGGGTCCATTATTTCTGTATATCTCTTTTCTGGGCCTTATGAAAAGGTTTGTACAGTAAAGAATGACTGACTATGTAGTAGTTCTTTCTTCTTTTGCCAAGCTCTTTTTAGCTTTGGCAGCAATTCTATTTTCCCTGTCATCATCTAATGTCTATTTATTTTACATTGCTACAAAGCCAGTGCAATTCCCTCATAAATCCCAGGTTGTGAAGATGAAGAAACATTTCGATTCCTTTTATTAAAATTCTCCAGTGTCCTCTTTATGATTCCTACCATCTAATTAGGTTTGGAAAGGTCATCAGTTTGAAAAACTCTTGGAAAAGAATCAATTGAATTAGAAGATCAGAGGTTGCCAAATGCCTTGCATTTCTGTGCTCTGAAATACCTGATCAATCTTGGTTGTCACAGGTGTCACAAGAGTGCTTGTCACTAATTGTTGATCTAACTAACCTCATAACCTCACTCCCTTTCTTTCACCTCTGCCTTCCTGTCTTCCCTGGCTCTTGTGTGCACACAAACATATGAGGTTGCACACACACACACACACACACACATGCAGAGAGTCCCCATTAAACTCCCAGGAAAGTGAAGATACTACCTTTACTTTACCTTTACTTTGAATGCTATTTCAACAATTCAGCATTCTCCACAGCTGCCTAAAGATATGGGAATAACGGCAATGGGAAGCTCCATTGACTTAAAGCCATCATCAAGGCAAAGCTGTGAATATTTTATGGAAACAGGTTGGGACAATGTTGAATTATAATACATTATTCAGAAAAATCCACTTCCCTCCCTCCCTCCATTTTGTAGACAGTTACAAATACAAGAAGTTTTAAATTATTGCCCTCTCAGTGTGGGGAGAGAGAGAGTCTTCTTCTGGATCATATTACCTCTCACAGTACAATACCAGATCCCTCATGTCCCAAAGGTGTAAGTCTTGGCTCCAATTTTAGGAAAAAATTCTAGAAGCAGTCAGCCTCAGAGGATGCTGCGATGTTTTCTGAGCTCACAAGCTGTAGACACCGTTTCACAGCCACTTGGTCATTAATGAGATCATTGTTAAGGTGCTGTGAGACTGAAGTTGGAGCTGCTAATTAACATGCAGATTCCAAAGACGCTCTGCAATAGAAGTGAAAGGTTAGAAGTGTCATATTGAAACAGCAGCAAGAAAAATGCATTCCCCTGGAGTATCTGGAAGTCAAGGTCTTGGAGAGAAGCAATCCCACCTTCATGCCTCTCCCTGCATCCACCCTCCTGCAGGAAGAGGTGTTTGACTCATTGTCATCTCATACACAACACAGAGATGCACAAAAATCAGCAAATTTGGTCTGCTAAAAATTATGAGTAATATACCTCTTGTGAACACAACTTATCAACTCACAGTCGAAAGAGATTGCAACAGGGCTGAATTTACCTTTCATTGATATTTTTCAGGATTTCACTTCTTTTTTATTCATGTGTAAAGAGCAAAGTGATAGTTTGCTTTTCCCTACTTTTATTAGTTCCATCTCAGTTTCGAGTTCCTAACTATGAGGTAATAACTTCTTATATATCCACAAAATGATCATGATACGCACAGAAAGGTGTAAGGTTAAGCACTTTATTTTTGCAGCTTTTATTCTGTAGTCCCCAGAAGGCCATGGATGTTCTCCATTTAACAGCCACTGCTGTGCATCTTGAGCCCTGAAATTCAATTTTGTTAAAATAGAAGTCTTATATGTTTTATATTGCATTTTAGGATTAAATATGATGCAAACGCGACCAAAAATCTGAAATATCTGAGCTTTTAATTTTTTGGCTGTGTCTTCCTAATCAGAAAAAAAAAGTTGAACTCTTCATGCCCTCCTTGTACTAATGCATCATTTAAGAGGACATTAAAAACACATGAGTTCACTCAAGAAGAGGTTAGGAAAGTTTTTTTTTATACAACTGTATTTTATGAATAATTAATTGAAACATGCAAAGACGGAATGATTCGGAATTCCGTATTTTGAACCTATGTGTCTTAGAGGAATGTGTCTCACACAAGAGGGTGAAATCTTTAAGAATTTGCAAGACTTTTCAAGAAATCTTCAGAATTTGCAGGAAGAGAGGAGTATTTTGCCTTCCTGCTGTCACTCAAGAGCTCCCTTTGCCTTGTGCCTGACACCAGCTTAGCACAGGCCTTGCCTTTGTAAAAACTGCTCCCATCTTTCCCGTTATGTTTGTTTTTAGCAGCTGTTATCAAGTGGATCAGACACCCTGCTCTTCCTAAAAAGGGAGAACAAGTCACCACTTGCTCAGATTCTCTCTTGGCAGAGAAGTGTTTAATAGGTCCTTCCCAATACAAATGCAATGGTCAGTCATTCATCCTCAGTGTTTATAAAGACTGGTCTGTGCTCTTGCAACTAAACAGAGCAATGACCAGAAACTCCTGGGAATAAAAACCCCTCTGTGTTTCTGAACTTTCTGCCTTTCTAACAATTAAAGAACTAAGGAAGAAGCAATCAAGTTTACGAGGCCTGAAAAAAAATATTAAATATTATCTACCTCATAAAATGAACTTTTAAACCTGTAGTCATATTTCTTCAAGCCTAATACTTTAGTTTATCTTTGATCATTATAAATTATCCTCTGTAAAGAGCAGTGCTTGGGAAAGTAGTTGGCAGCATGTACAACTGGAGTTCATTCTGCTTTATTTATTGAAAAATGCTAAAAAGTAAAACACTGAAGTACTTCACATTAAAATGGCATGAACCCACCAAGATAACTGCTTGTAACTGTCTGTGTAAAATTATGGTCACAGTAACCACCTCTGGCTCCAGAATAAACTTTCCATGCATGTGAGAGCCAAATGCATTTGCTTACTCAGATTTTCACTTGAATGATTATCTTCTTTCTTCCTTTTTTTTTTTCTTCATATACATGAAAACCTTTAAAGGGGGAAGGATGGAAAAAGGCATCAAATACCTGTCACCTCAGAAGATGATGAATCATTAGAAAGAAGAATCCAGACAACTTTCAGTGAACAGTTCATTTCTCTCCTTCACTGACACCAGTAGCATGTGAATACATACATAATTGCACAGGGCAGATTCATTCCCAAAAGAGATTTCATTCCTTCCAGAAAATTATTTTCCATTGCCAAAACCTCAGCCCTCCAATAAAGAGGTCATAATAACTAAATATCAGTATACATTCCCCCTGCACCGAGTTTTACACCACCAGGCTTTGCAGTGGTGTCCTGACTTGCTGGCAGACAGAAGAGACCTGTTCACTGGAAACTAAATTCCCATTTTGTAGTAGTTGACTGACTTTCACTATATTAATATTATTGTTCATGATATTGGACAACTCACAGGTACAGGTAAGTACTCTTATTGTATAGCCAGAGCAAAGCTCTTGCATTTTCACTGTCACACTGGTTCTCATCCTTGCTAAACAACCAAAAAGGTTAAAAAACCTGTGAATTTTAGAGCCTCTGGCCATTTTTTTAGGAAAACAGCCATGCCTCGTGCTGGCAGTGTTCTTACCTCCAGACATTAGCAAGTTTCCTGAGGATCTGATGTTGTTGGCCCTTGAGGAGTGACACTCAGCAGAGGAATGCTCACACAGAACAGTGCTCAGGGTGCAGCAGGGGCTGCTCTGGGGAGTTGGGAGCTGCTGCCCTGCCAGGCACCACCACCAGAGGAGGGTTTTCCATGGCCTATAGTGACTTGGAAGGAGCTGGGATCTGCTGCTATCATGGAAGCAAAGTGCCACCACAGGCTGGACTGGTTTGCCTGTATCTGGCCTTGCTCTCCTGCTGCTGAGAGACAGCAGCTTCTGCAGCACAGCTGTTCCCTCCATCTCACTCCATGCTCTGCCCAGAGCTTCCAAGCCATACAGCTGGCATTGAAGGGTGCCTGAAATCCTTGGTTGAGACAGGACACAGTTCTGGGAAGGCACACCTCCTCCTCCATCCCACATTTACTTTGGTAAGTACTGAGGCAATGAACTGGGTGGCCTCGCATTAGTACTTAGGCTCATTTTATTGGTTTACTTGTCCATTCCCAAAGCTTTGCAGCTGGTCTTTAAATTTATGGAAATGCTATTATACATATTAGAAAAAAAACTGAATCCACAGGCACTTGCAGCCTTTTCACTGTAATATTATTTATTTCTAAACCTCTCATCTCTTTGCTTATTTATTTGGTCACCCCTCACTGAAGGGAGCTGCCAAGATCTGAGATGGCCTGTGCTTTGATGCTCCCAAGAATCTTTTCAGAATCTCTAGGGTTCACCAACTTTTGAATCTTTGATGTGAGAGCCTATAAGCAAAGCTTCATTTTGAGTTGAATTGGGTGTTTTTGGAGAATATATTCCGAGTGTGATGAGAAGAACAAGCACTTCTGAGGGCCATTATGTTGGGCTCATTGAGAAGTTCTTTTCTTGCAAACCTTTGCAAATCTTCAAGCTGACACAGGAGAGCTCATGCCTTAGAGCTTTCCAGGGTTTAAGCACAGAATTCTCTATTTTCAAAGAGCCAGGGCAGACATTGTTTGGATTTCATTAGAAACTCATCAGACGTGCTGGATCTGAAATAAGTGCTGCCCATGGCCAGCTGGAAAATACCCACTAGTTGCAAGGAAACTCTAGCCCACTAATTATCCTAAAAAATTCATGTAGGAACTTTCTTGACCCATTTTTTCCCCCTGTTCCTTTTTTTCCCCTTGAAGACATGGATCAATTGCTTTCTTAGAAAAATTTAGCTGATTTCAATATCATCTTTTGGGAAGTTTCATCATCAAAAAATGTACAGTGCTAAGTCATGTAGCATAGCTGTCACAAATTAGCAATAAATAATATACTGAGAGCCTTTATGGCAGGGAGAAACATATGAGTTTTGAAAAAAAACCAAAACAATTCAGACCCAAGAGGTAACTAAATTATTCCTTGTTTTAAAATCTGAACATTAATCAAACATTTAGAATATGAAATATTCAGTTTAGCTATATTATTCACAATTTCTCATTTTAACATGCATCTGCACTTTTGGTTTTCATCTAGGACAGAAACCAAGGGAAGCCAAAATACCTAGACAGGAACAGATAAAAGCCAAAATACTGAGACTGGAACAGACAAAGGCCAAAATATTAGCCAGAAACAGGAAGTACTGGACATCTTACAAGACAACCTCCATATTCTTGTGAGATCTCCAGCCAGGGGCGCTGACTGAATAGATTCAAATTATTTGGACAAGCTTTGGGTAATTATCTAAATCTTTAGGTATTTAGCTGAAGCACACTTAAAGTCTAAGTGTCTCACAATTTGCCTGTCACTTGAATAAATGGCCGTTTCTCAGATAGTAAGGCAATCTTGGAGTGGGAAAAAACCCAGCTAAGATATCAAAGAATGGCTTCATAGTAGGTGTTTCTATCTGCTTTCTAGGGCATAAGGGAAAACAGATTTTTCCAAATAGTGATTAATTCATTAATTATTATAGTTGTACATTTAGTGTTTGGATTTTTTCTTTTGTTTGGAGATTTTTTTTTTTTTTTTTTAAGCAAAAAGGATGCCAAGTCAGTTCAGCAGACAAGAATGGCCAAAGGGCTCATGGGTTTCCTCCTGCTCTTGCTGTCACTCACCTCTGTGCATCTGACCAGTGCACAGAGCAGCACAACACACCACGGTGTAGCATGTGCTCTCTTGATGCTCTTAATTTGCTGTCTGCACAGTGTAATACTGGATCCCAAACTGGATCCCTGTCTGGTATCTTATTCTTGGGGTGATAATAACAATAGCAACAATAACAATAACAACAAAAATTATTATTATTATTATTATTAAATTCCACTAGTGCTATTATATTTGCTAACATCTGCCTTGTAAAGAAAAGCCTTTCTCTGTTCCTGATCTTAGTAGTCTTTCAGTACACAAAGGGGGCTTATATAAAAGAAGGAGAGCAACTTTTTTACCCAGGCAAATAGTGATAGAACAAGAGGGTCCATTTTAAACTAAAAGAGGAGAGATTTAGGTTAGATATTAGGAAGAAATTCCTGACTGTGAAGGTGGTGAGACAGTGGCACAGGCTGTCCAGAGAAGTTGAAGCTGTGGATGCCCCATCCCTGGAAGTGTCCAAGGCCAGGCTGGATGGGGCTCTGAGCAACCTGGTCTAGTGAAAGGTGTCCCTGCCCATGGCAGGGGGCTGGAATGAGATAATCTCTAAGATCCTATGATTTTTTGATTCTATGGTTATCCTCTTATCCAGATGGCACATCTCCCTAGATGTAAAATGGGCATAATGTAAATACTGCTACCACTGCGAAAATTATCTTAAGAGAAGGAATTTACATTAGGAAAATGAGGCTTTAAGTTTGTTGGATTTTTCATTATTTAAATACTTTCACTGCATGTGGAGAGAATCACATTTTGAAATTCACTTTTCCACTGGTTCTCTCACCAGGAAAGGAACAAGAGAAAATACTGGTTTATGTTTGCTGTATTCTGATACAATATAGGAATGTTGTAAACATTACTTAGCCTAGCATCCATCAAGTCTTGCTTTCTCCACTCTTTGAAAGTTTTATTGTAATGAAATGTAGTAAATGCCATTATAATGGGCCAATGTTGATAAGATGATCATTTATTGAAAAAGAGTTTTAAAAGAACTCAGCTTCTCCAGTAAATTAAAATCTTTAGATAACATACCACTTAAAATGACAAAAATAAACATACTGAAATCTTTGTAATAACAATATGATCAGCTTGAGAACATGTTTGGAAGGGGGATGGGAAATAAGAGGGTAAAGTAAACAGCTGGGGGTTTTCCTTAAAAAATTTATGCTGTTTCTGCTACAAAACGAAATTGTTTCCTTGGTGTGTCCTTGATTCACAAGCAAGAGATTGTAAAGAAATTCTTTGATTTGAGTCAGGTTTGCACCAAATTTTATTTACAGGTTAGTTGCTTGTTATGCTGAAGTTTTGTGAGATGAAACAAGCAGGTTTTAGTTTTCAACTTGAAAAATCTCAGACTGATGGCAGAGGCCTCATGAAGAGACAAGCACTGTACAAATAAACCATACAAACTGATTAATGAGGAACATCATGAGAGGCACTCTGTTTTGCATAGCCCAGGAGAAGAGACTGAACAGAATAGTTATTTTGTAAGGGCAAGTTGAAGGCAGGAGCAACACAGGAGCAGTATTCAAATACAGAATAGCCTCCTGTAAAGAGAATAAGAACTGAAACTTTTACATATTGAAAGTGAGAAATAATGTACTTATGGTGTAGCAGCAGAGATGCTCAGTTACATGTTAGGAAAAGGCTCTTCAGTGTGAGGACAGAGCAGATGTGTGATAGGCTGATTGTTGACACTGGTTGTTGCTGAAGGTTTTTGAAAATAGTCCAGACTGAGGTTTCTCAGAAATGAGCATAGCTGGCTATCTTTTCTGGTAGTGCACACTCTCCAGTAAGAATGCTCTCTGTTCACTGTAACAAGAGATACAGATCAAGAGCTGTCAAACTGTGTCCTGAGATTTTCTTTTTAAGCATTTAATTCTGCTATCACAATTGTAAAGCTTGAACCAAACCAACAGCTTGATAAGACTGTTTGACAGTAGCCAAGTGTCCATTAGGAGCCTGCAGCTAAGCATGCAAGGCCCATCTAGGTTGATCTACTCAGGAGGGAATGTGTCTTCCATCACTCTGAAACTGGCTTGTTTCTGGAAGCAAGTTTCTCTTCCATTGGTTTCTTAACCTCTACTCGTAACTCTGCATGATTTCATTACCCATGCAAGTAGCCTTTCATAACCCTAGGAACTTCTGGTCCCCATGATGACTTGTGGTGATGTGTTTTCTAGGAGGAAACACTCATAAAGAAAGTGTTTGCTTATTTAGTTTCACATTTGTTCCTTTTTAATCAAGTTCATCACTGCATCAAGTCATCCATGGCTCCCTTTTAGTGTTAAAAGGGAAAGAGTTAAAAAGAAGCCCTAGGTCAGTCTCTAAATTCATGATGCTGTGTTTTTCCATTTTGCATGTCTTTGACATTTCAGCTGGATTGTTTTATTGCTTGTTCAGAAGAAGACAAAACAGTTTTCATATTTCTGTAAAATTAATGGAAGTCCAGTCAATCTGCTCTGTGAACTTCTTTGAAGTCAGGTATGGGGCTACTCCTGCTGTGTATTCTTAACTCCTGACCTAGGAAGACTTCTAGGAAGCCTCTCAGGGGCTGAGCCTGCAAGTTGTAGCTCTCTTTCCTCAAAGCACTATGGTCAAAAATAATGAATTAATTTCAGTAATGAAATTAGTGATGTGATTGCTACAGTTAATATAGAAGCCAAGAAAACGTTCATCTGAAATTGTGAGGCTATATTGACTTACATGGGTTTTACAGACCATGATGATACAGAGAATGTAATAGAAATCCACACTGCAGAGCAGAAATGGTCTTATTTGCTTTAGAATTAGGAAAGTTTTCAGTCTGCATTTCAGTGTAGATATGAATTAAATAATTGATGTGAATTTCAGGATTAAGCCTTCACCAGGTTCCTCTCTGGAGCTGTTCTTTACAAGACATGTGAGACTGCTAAGTTTCAGTGGAAGACTCTAAATACACATACATGTAAATTGAATTTAAAAACCACACTATTGATTTCAGCTCCTCAGGCAAGAGTATGGAAGTAACTACACTCTGTTTTTTCAAGTTATCAGGGCTATCATCTTCTGGTTTATAGAGCTCTCTCCCATGTTGTAGGTTTAAAAGCCAAATATATATTTTTGAGATGTGATGGATTCACACCAGCTACAAATTATGATAAATATTCTCCACCTTGCTGAACATATACAGTCCAACACATTAGTGGGATTTGAGATTGAGCTAAATATGGAATCATAACAACATACGCTCACTTGAGGAAACTGCTCTCCAAATCCAAATGCAGAATTTAGTCAGACCCTTTTGGCTGCTGCTTTTATTGGACAAAATCAGAAAAAAAAAAACCCAAACAAAACACCTTTGCTTATTTCTGTGTATGAAAAATGTAATATTACTTATACTTTGAAATAACACTATTGCAGTAAAAATCTCGGAGTAAACCGTGTTTCTGTTTCTAGTCAGAAAATATGGTTTCATTTTATTTGTTTTTTACAGTGGCCTCTCATGCTAAGTCTCCATGTGATCATGACATTTCCTCCCCAATGAGAGAGAGACCAGAAATCCGAGCGATCACACAGAGAATTTGTGTGTCTTGGCAGCTGTGAGCTGCATGTGAATGCACGTTCTGCTCACGCCAAGGTCCAATCTGCTGAGATGTGTACAGTTTGCACTGAGGGCCTGAGCCACACTGGGACCCTTCGAAGAACTCCTGAGTGAATCTTTAATCATGGTGTGTCCCCTGGAAAAAAAGCAGATTGTGCACCTAGAAAATTCAGTTTCAACTGCCAGATTGCTAACTTCCCACAGCTCTTTCTGTTCTCCAAAAATCAGCAGTGACTTTGAACAGCTGACAGCGCTTTCAGTGCTACATCTGGAGAAGCAAAAACACCACAAAACATCTGTTTTTGTTGTTGAATGAAAATAAACAGTACAGAGCTGAAAGCTGAGCGGAGAGCAGCTTTTCGGATACAGTGAACATTTTGTTTATTGCACAACCCCGCTCGTGGGAGCCGATCTCATGCTGGTGGGTGGATCAGAGCGCTGCTGCTACGTGCTGGAAAGGCACAGCTATCACTGAGAGGGCCGTGCCAGTTCTCAGGGACACATCCATGAAGAGCTAGGAGTGACATTCGAGGAGGCACAGCAGTTACGAGAGTTTGAGCACCCTTGGGATTGCTGTGCATGAGCCCAGGGATGGCTCACCTGGACCCATCCTTTCTGCAAACCACTGAAAGGCAGAGCAGGGTCACCACAGGCAGCAGGGTGGCTGTACAGCTCCTGTCCTGGCTGCCTTGTGGGGAAAGATGAACACTGTGTGGGCATTCGTGTCATATTTTGAATTCCAGAGGAGCATTTCCACTCACTCATCCCTACACCTCAGCTTCACTTCCACAGACATCATCACCTGCGAAGTTTTTAAAGGAAAGCTGCAAAGAGATGCTGTAATGTTGCTCCTGAGATCTTACTTGGGGTTCAGAAGATTTCCAGGAAATTTTCAGGACAAGCTGCATTTTCTGGAGAGATATGAACGGACCTCCTGCTGCTCCCAAAGAAGTGTCCCCAGAACTGTGCTGATGCTGGTCTTGTCACTGATGGTAACCCCAATTAAACAAGAGTGATTCCTGACCTCAGAGGTGTTATTCTATGCCTAAAGCACTGTAGTTAAGTCCTGTGAGAAGTTCAGTATCCATCAATTGTTCCCATGAAGGACACCATGGGGAGGTAATAGATCAGCTGCCTGGACACAATCCCAAGTAATGTGTTTCTGGGGACTCTGCTTGAGCAGGGATGTTGGACCAGATGAACCCCAGTGGTCCCTCCCAACTTTAACCATTCTGTGATACCTTTAACTGTGCCAGAAATAACGTCCAAGAAATCAACTTAATTTTTCATTCATAATTGCTCTAAAATATCTTCATTTATAATAAAAATGACTGGGCTCTTTTCAGTCCAGAATGAGACTTAATTACATTTGAGCCAAAATGGGGATATGAATTATTTAGAGAGAATTATATTGTAAATAGGAGGCCCATTAACTATTGATGCACTACACCTTGAAGGTGTTAGATTTGTGGATCCTTCTTTTTTCTTTGAAGGGATCTGAATTCATTGTTTACAGGACCCCTGGGAAGCACAGAAAATACAATACACATTGTAAAAAACACTCTGAGGAATAAATTCCACAAAAGTCCTGCCCCTTTTTTCATTGGACCATCTAATGAATGAGACAAGAAAAGTTTTTTTTTATCATTTATCTTAGGTCACTGAAAGCAGCTCAGTAATCTGACTATAACACTGAATTGAAAGTGGTAGAAGGTACTTTTGTTTTGGATTCAGAAGAGAAGTTTTAGATTGTTCATCTGCCACTTATACAAAATCTGGCTAGATATCAAAATTTTTGAAAATTTTTCTGGAAAATGTTCATCAATTCTCATATGATTCATTACTTTTTTTTTTCTGTCCATTTTCCCACTGTTTGTTCTGGTATTTGAATTAGATTGTTTCAATGTACAATTTAAAAAATTATTTTGAAAGTGATAGGGCATTTTGAAAAGTTTTACTGAAAAGGTTTTTCTCCTCATCTTTTTCATAAGCAAAAAATTCATTAAACCTGGCTCCTCCCCTTCTTTCAACTCCAATTTTTGGCACCATGGCATTTTTTTTTAATGAAACAATTTCCATGACATTATATGTGGTGCAAAAAATTGATATTTTCCACTGAAGATATTTTTCACTGACTACAGAGACTGGAAAGATTGTTTTTGTGGTGTCCAAGGAAATTGAGAAAAATGAGACGTGCTTGGGAAAACTGAAATCAACTAGGATGAGGCTACAAAGCCATAGAGATGAGTTTAATAGTGCAATAGATGTCCTTCAAAATCTTCAGCTGCTGTGCTGATGCTAAATCACCTGAACAACAGATACAGAGAGAAATTGCAGTGAGTATTGAGCCAAAGTGGAAAACTATCTAACAGAATAGAAGGCTCTTGGGCAAGATAAGAGTACAAAGACCATTGGCATCAAACAGAATAAAAACCAGGAAACCACACTTTCATTGTGATGGCAAAGGACTGGTTTGATCTGTCTGTATCTTCTCAGCCTTTTCTGTCTTTACATTGCATTTACAATTTACAGTAGTGTGGATGGCACAAGGCTGCAGCAGCACAAGTCCAGCCTGCGCAGTGCTTTTCACACCAAGCATTTAATAGTTGTCTTCTACTTCCCAGGGAGTTAAAAGCCACCTTTAAGACATGCTTAAGCCAGTGTTGATGTTACTGATGAGCAGAGGCAACCTGAGTGTGAGATGAGATTTATCTGAACACACGGTGGCCACTTCTCTCCCTGGAACAGCAGCCCTGGTGCTGGGGTGGTGTGAGCAGCAGGACACGCTGGTGCCTTACACTGGTGCTCTAACATCTCACAGATCCCACCTGTCTGTCCTATCCATCCCATCAACACAGCAGCCACCTCTACTGCATAACTGAAAATGTGCTGTTTGTCCAAATTTCATATTCTTCACCAGAGTGCAGCCTGGAAGGCCTGAGGCTGTGCCTACACTGCATTCACATGCTTCCTACTCCCTAGGAGTGACCTTGCACCAACAGCAGGGATAGCAAAATGAGTAATCAGCAAAAAATGAAGTGATTTTTAAATTTTAAAGCAGCGAGTTTAACGCAATGGGAATTTGTCATTAGACAAAATAGACATCAGAATCTAAATGGAATTTTGCTCTTTTAATTATTGGCTCGATCTGGTTTGGTTCCCAGGTGGTATTACTGTAATGCATCTGCATCTCTGTGCAGTGCTGCAGTCACATTTCTTATGGTTCTACCTAACATTACAGTTGCTTCCAAGAGGAGTGAAGAGAAGGATTTACTCTTCCTGACTCTCCTGATCAGTTCTCTGCTGAAGAACAGCCCAAGCTCACAGCAATGGGGCACGATGACAGAGCCCCTGCTCTGCATCTCAGTGCAGCAACACTGAGTGCTGAGTTTCATTCCCCTGCTAACACACCCTCTGCAATGCCAGCCAGCCCTTTGTTGGCCAACTGAACTGTGCATCCTTTCGGGAGACTGGAAAAATGACCTTTGTGGTGAATGTAGAGTCAGCATTAGTCAGGGAGACAGCTTGTAGGGCTGAGCTGCAGCTGACTGGGAGATGTGCAGAGCTAAGAAGATACTGTGCTCATTTGTTTAAGTGGCAGCTTTTGAAGAAAAGAGCATGGGAAAAAAAAGAAGTGACTGAGATGACACACAACCTGGGAGAATTATGTGTCTAAGTGGTCTTGAGGCAATTTTTATAGCTTAGTTCAGTCTTGGATAGGTCCCAGCTTCTATAAGCTGCTGATTCAGAATAGAAGATGGCTGATCTTTTTCTCTAGCAAAGTAAATAAACAGAGCTTTAGAAAGGCAGGGAAAAAAAATTTAAAAAGCTCCCTCCTGCTTTCCAGCACTTCTGTGGGGCTCCTAGGGTTGTGGGGATGTTAATTCAAATGACTGAGAAAACATGATCCAGTTCACTGATAGGTTTTGAAAACAGAAGTTTTAAATGCAATGGAAACAAAGGCTGACATGAAAGATTCAAAATAGAAGAGAACAGCTTCTTCTTAAATCAGTATAAATTGTCTGTGTGTCATGGCAGTGAACGTGTTTCTTTTTTTTTTTTTCTTTCAGGAACTACGTAACCACAGAGTTCCTGTTTACTGTATTTCTTAAGGATAAAGTTTTCTGCGGTAAGAGACACCTAAGACCATTAGGCACGCACACTACAGATCTAAAGAAAGTCTATTTACCAGAGCTTCCAGGAAAAATATTGACAGGGCAGTAAAAATACTTTCCTTGATTACTCAGGCTCATATTTTAAACCTAAAATTACAGGAAATCTTCTCTTTTACCAATTTATTTTTAGCATCTTTATTTTTTTCTTTTCTTTTCCTACTTTTTTTGCTTACCTTTTAAAGCATGGCGAGTTTCCATTGATTTTGCAAACCAAGGTCATTTTTGGTAAATGCTTCTAATAGTCCTCATCCCTTTTTTCAGTATTTTCACTAAGTCAGTAGGAAATGATCAATAGAAGGTAAATTTACCTTTCTTCAGCTACTGACAGATGAAGCTACAGTGTATTTCAAAGAATATGGCCTCTCCTTCAATCTATTTTTAATAACATATGGGTAATGATACCCAAGTAATGAAACTAAGCTGTCTACATATTTGTGTAGTGCATATTACAGCAAAATCTGAACACCAAGCAAACAGTGATGAATTATCCTGGAAACTCCTCGGGAAGAAAAATATTTCCTTTTCAAGCCATCAAGGTGCACAGATAAGTTAAAATGAATGTCAGGCTATTTGCATTTTATGGACCCAAGATCCTTCTGAGATAGGAGGGGAACTCCACACTTCTGGAAGCGCTTCTCACTGCAGAAGGAAGCAAACAAATGGAGTTCTCCTCTGGCACACAAGTGCAGATACTGAAGGTCTGCACCTCAGGTGTGGTTCTGCTCAGCCCCAGCACTTTAGAGTTTCAGAGCCCTGAGACATGGGAGGGAAAATGGGCCTGGTTTGTTCAGCCAGCATCTTCAAGCCTTCAGATTTGCCTCTTGGGCAAGCAATTTCCCTGCTCGCATACTGATACAATGGAAAACTTTAAAAAATGAGATATGACAGTGTTTCCTAGCTTGTGGCAGGCAGCAAGGAAAAATATACCTTGCAGGGTAAAGTGGAGCAGCTCTTGAAGTCCACCAGGACAAAAACTATTTCTTTCAAAATGAGCAAGGATTGTTTGATTAGTTTTGGATCTATCTTCTCAGCACTCTCTGAAAGTCTTGCTGATGGAGCTGTCTGGAGTTAGATTTCCAATTTGCAGCCATCCCTTTCTGTTCCCAGGAAAGTGGCCTATAAACTGCTTTGATCAGATAAAGTTTTGGCATCTTGTTCAGGATGGGAACTTTCAAGCTTTTCAAGCATGAATTCCTTAATTCAGCCTCCATGCAGAAAGATAACACAGCAAGGAAACTGCCTTTATTTCAGATGCTCATCCTATTTATAGCTGCAGAATTTGTCAAGAACAAGCATTGCCCCTGCTGGAACACCGAATATTTTTCTTCAAATCAGTCCCTTTTCAATATTTCAGTGTGTCACGGATTAGATAAGGGTTGCATGTTCTTACAAGGGAAAGAACATATCTGGACTGCAACTTAAAATAGAGATGAGCAGGGGAGTGAGGAAGCAAAAAGGATAAAGAGTTTTATCACATAATCAAAGCTGAGAGACAAATCACAGGAAAACATTATCTACAGAAGGGATTAGCTCATTCTGGAAGGACAGAGAATAAAAAATTGTGTGTGTGTGTGTGTGTTTTGTTCAAGGATGTGTATATTTGCTGTGATTATCCAGAAGCTGCCATTGCCACAGTAATTCATAGTGCCTTTTTAGTCTCTTGCTCATGTTCTATGAAACACAGCTGAGCCATTCTGTCCTTCACTAGAGGGATTTGTTCTAATATATGTATATATTTGCACTTACACATCTATACACACATTACCTGTGGTACACTCTGAATCCCATAATATGTTTTGTGGACTGCTGGAAGAGTTGTATCTTTTTTGTTGTTTCCTGTAAATGTGAGGATTGGATTGGACAAAACAAACTGTGCTTTTGGGAAAACCTGAGAAATTAATTTTCTGTGTGACTGTAAGTGTGAACATATTTAAGAAGAAGAGAAAAAGCAGAACAATACTAAAGCTACTGGGTGAGGTGGGAGCTGAAATCTTTTTGACAAATGCACTGAAAATGTTTTCTCTCAAAAACAGAAGGGAACTACTCTAGCAGTAGCTATTTTATACACAATACTGACCAGTAGGGACGAACAGACTGAGAGCTTAGAAAAGAAACATGATTTGAAAAAAAGTGTTTATTAAATATTTGAGTTTCATATTCTCAGAATGGTAAGTGAGCAAGAAAAGAGCAACAAACAAAAGGATACAGAAGCTGCAGGAGACATGGCAATTGCTTCAAACAGTTACTCTAAAAAGACGCTTGCAAACTACACTAATGCCCAATAAGGGAAAATACAAAGCAGAAATTAATAAAATTGAAAGGACTAAACTAGACAATCCTTTCCCATCTTCAGTCTTCCCTCAGAAAGGGTAAATTTAGAGACATGAAACAATTCATTTTAAGAAGAAGGGCTGCACCAAGCAACTGAGAGGTGTCCCACCTAATTTTGAAGACATTTCCCTCTACAAGTGCCCATGGTCATTCTCTGGTACTGTATAAAGTTATTACTGGTTTACAGGTAGGAGGAAATTCAATTATCTGTTCCCAGAAAGATTTTTTTTTCGATAGGTGGGAAGGAAACGACCATAGATAGTCACGGAGTTCCTGGAGTATCTGGAGTCAGGACAAACATAGACATGTGGTGCCAGGAAAGTCAGTCATGGGCTGAGCTGTGGATGAATACAATTAGATACAAGGTCTCATCTCAGAAAAATGTTAACAGAAGGTGGTTGTAATGGGAAACAAATGGTATCCCTGAAAGAAAAATAACTCTTCTTGAAGCCTGCTGGGAATTCTGAGTTCATACACAGGCATGCTTCACTGATCTGGAGCTCATATGATACCTTTATATCCAGAAATTCTGGGTTTTGCACGTCTGGTAAAGAAGGAGGAATCAAATATTTTATTTTCCTGGTTCAGTTGAGAAAATGTCACCAAAAATAAAGAGCATAGCACCTCAGTTCTTGAAACAGGAACTTTTCCATGGTATCAATCCCATCCTGATCTTGACTGTCCAATAATTCCTTATAGGAGCCGGGAAAATAGCCTTGAGAAAAACATTTCTGCAGTGAGCAGAGTGTGTTTCCCATCTACAGATTCAGTGTCCAAGAGGGGAGGGATAGACATGTGTCTTCTCCCCAAAGGTACGTGAACCTGGCAGTGTTCAGATGTTTTCAGCAGCAGGCTGGATTGGGTCTGGCTGAGATAATACTGCACCTTCAAGACCTCTGCTCTTGCAAAATCTTTCCAGACGAATCTTGCCACTGTGCTGAAACACACCCTAAAGACACTCAAGCAAATAGGTTTGACTGTCTAGTGAGAACTCTGTAATTTAACTGCTATTTAAAAACCAAATAGACTAGAGCTCTTCCCAGAAGACACTATGGTGGGTGTCAAAGGCTGTCCAAACAAGAAGGTCAGGTGTTAGCATGTTAAAGAAAAAGTGGTTTTATGCAAACCCAGTGCACTTCTTTTTTTTTTTTTTCCTTAGAACATCAGCTATATTCTGTGCCAGATCATGGCCTTCCATGCCTTACAGCATCATCCAGATTGAAGCATTTTAGGAAGACTTTTGTATTAGAGCATGTCTCCTTACTGTTGCCACGACTATCAAGGAATAAAAGGGATATAGAGATCAGGAGGTAGAAATGTATACCTACATTTAAGTAGATAGTAGATATAGTAGATTCTGGAAAAAAAATACATTACTGCTAACCTGAAAATGCCTATCAAACTTTTCTTCCAGGTGAAAATTTGGATGCCGTGCAAAAGTTGTACTTTTAATTCTTCATATACTTTGTTACTTAAGAAAAGAGACATCATAAGGGCATTTTCCTCAAGTGCTCACTTTAGACATGACACAAAATGATGAAAGGGGAAATTCTGTTTCAGCTAAAGAGTTCTCACTGATCCAAGCTGAAACAAGATTTACTTCTGAGACAGTTCCTTCAGCAAGGTAATAAGGTAAAAAAAATCTGAAGTGGTGATAAGGGCAAAAACTGAGATCTTGAATTCCTGTCCAGAACCATAATGGTGTAAGTTTCCCACTTCATCTATGAAAATTAGTTATGGAATAAAATCACATTCCATTTTCTCCATTAAAAGATTACTTCTAATTAGTATTTACTGAAATTATACCCAAACCCCTGCACTATTACCCTATTTTGATATATGTCATTAAGGAATCTGAAGCATCCTATATATATATATATATCATCACTTCCCATATTTTTGGAATCTGGAAGTTCTCATCACAGTATTATGGCCAAAATGGACAATATTTCATTTTAGATAAATGATGTGCTTCAGATATTTATCTTACTGCTTGGCAGAGTAAAAATGCAAGATTTGGAAAGCAATCTTTCCCAGGCTTCCCACCTGACCTACTCCTAGTTCAGAAGAGTCAGGGAAGAAAAGGCCTTAAAATCATGGCATTTTTATGCTCAGGAAAGTGATTTGAGATTCCTATCTGAAGTTTTAATGTCTTTTTGCTGAGTCCCAGTCAGCTGGAGCCAGTAGCTAAAGCACCTGGTCTCTGAAGCATAAGGAAAAGGTCTGAAGTGTGTAAAATCTGAATATATCTTGTATAATGATGTTCTTATGCTGTATTTTCTGTAAATTACTGAGTGAATCATACAGTTTAAGAACATGATGATATGGTCTGAAATGCAGGTTTTAGTGGCATCATTTTGGGATGACTGTATTATAAGTGGTGAAAACATGAGAGAGTTATGCACATCAACCCAAATGAATGTCAATAAATCTTTATGCCTTCTGTCTCTCCTCATACATTTGTGTTGCATAGCTGGATGAACATATTGAAGCAAATTTTTAAGTCAATGCAGATCCCTTTTTTGGATCAGTTTTGCATAGATTTTGATTAGTTTTTTTAAAAAATCTTAGATTTATCTAAAACAGATGACACAAAGGGTAGTTCACCAGCATTTTGCCATCATTTCTCCCTCGAATGTACACGAACTGAAACAAAGATTTTGTGTAGGATAGCATGTGAAGACCCAGATGTACACAGGGAGTTCCAGGAGGGAGAGGATCAGAAGAGAGCAAAACCAGAGCACATTAGGTCATTAGGAGGATCTCTTACCTTTTGAACATCTGAATTTGAAATTTAAGAATCTTCTTTTTATTTATTTCTTCTGTATGAAATAATGCCATATTTTCATTCATATGGTTTGTGCCATATGTGCATATAAAAGAGATAAATCTTTATGTTTCAGCAGAAGTGCATGATATATGCACGTGTAAGTAACATTAGAAGGACTTTCCCCAGAGCCCGCTTTATATCCACTAACTCTGCTGTCTCTGCCTTCTCTCTGGCTTTGCCTCCCTGTTTGTGGGTTATCTGAAGATTTATTTTCAAAAGTGAACTCATATGGTGAATGCAAGTGGAGCATTATATCTGCTTTGAAAGGCATATACTGCTCTTGATAACATTGTATGTCATGATATACTGCTCCTAGCTAAAACATTGCTTCTAGTTCAGCCTACAAAAGGGCTGAAATAGAAACAAATCTAAGTATTGTACTGAAGAGTAGTTATGATGAAAATGTATTTTTGTTGGCTGTTAAAGCAATAACTCTTCATACCATTAGAAATGACAGTAGTAAACTGAGCAAATTTTATCCTCAATATATTAGTCAATAAAAATTATCTTATTGTCTTCAGGTGGTGCATGGGAGGTTCAGTTTTAATTCCTAAGGATGCTCCCAGCTCTAAGTAAGTTTATTAGCAACACTGTACAAGGCAAAAATGACATATTAATGGGAGGTTCATTGTATTTTCGATCCAAATACAGCTCTGAACACCTCCTTCAACAGAAATTCAAGCTCATGGTAAAACCCTTGTGTGAAGTTGCTTCTTTCCTGTTCCTTACATCTTGTGTGCACAGTACATTGAATATTTGTTGTTGTACTCCTCTGAAAGGTATCTGCTCTCCTGCAGTCCTGTACAAATATCAAATGCTAATCTTTGTTGCGTGTACCTTCTCAGTCCCACCTTGGTGTTTATGTGTTCCAGAAGTTACAAGACACAGGCTACTTGAACAAGAACTTCCTGACACCTGGGGAATTTTAGAGCTCCAAAATGGTTTTGTATAAAATTGGACTTTATCCCAATAAGTAATTGCTTTGAAGAAATGTCATAATATTTAGAGAAAGACTCCTTTCAGGCTTCCTTGTGCTTAATGGGAATATTGACACTTTATTGTCCTGAAATGAAACCTTCTGTGTAACTTATTTTTTGATCCATACCTACCTCTTGAGTTGCACAGGAGCAAAAGAAAGGTAAAACTTTTGTAGCTGAGCTCCTCCTTGGATAAGTTACATCTTCCACAAAGAACTACTTTATTCAAACTACACAGTATGTTGAGTGGGAATTGCACACAGTACAACGCCATGAGAGATGTCCAAGCAGAAAACCTACCTAGCAAGGACCAGATAGGACAGAATAATCTTTGTTAGTGCTGCCTTGTAATACAGAACCATTGTTAAATGCTCTGATCTCTCCTCCCACCCAAGAAAAAACCACAAAAAACCACAAACAAACAAAAAACCCCCCAAAACACTGAACTCAAGACTTTTTTTTGGGGTATTTTGTAATAAAAAACTCAGAGAAACATTGCAAGCTCTAGAATTTCCATTAATGCCCCTCAATTTATGCATAATAGGATTTTATTTGGGAGAATAAGATTTTTAACATATATTATTACAACTATTCTTAGCAACTTTCTGACATAGAAGTCTATGTGTGTAGGGATCCTCTAGATACTACCTAATAGGTTTTTTTCAAATAAGCTACTTACTTTTACTTCCAATTCAGAACTAAGCAGCTCTGCTCATATGAGAAGTGTAAAAATAATGACTAGACTTAGCTAACATGGTTGTGGATGACATTTTAATGGAAAATAAAGATATTGGAATAATATTTTTAAAACAGCAGAGTGGAAAATACTTGAGCTCTGCTTTGAAACCTCAAGGGCTTATAACTAAACGGTAAAAATGATAAATAAACAAGAAAGCTTAGAAAATAAATTAAGAGAATAGCTGAATTAGCAAAAGAAATCTAAAATGATGAGGACTGTTATTCAAAATTGTATTTTAATCTGAACATAATTTTAAGGTGTTTCAGTTGCACACACCAAATCCTTGCTAAGTCCTATGAACCAGCAATTAGAAGTGACAAAAGTGCTATGTAAAAACTCCCAAGGCTTTCTTCTTGAGACTAAGGCTTGACCTGGACTTATTAGATGAGAATCCAAGATCAGAACATTTGAACCCCTCATAATCATTAAAGTATGATTTTCTCTTTCTGTCATTGACACCAATTTTATAGTACTGTCATATGTCATCAAAAGTACATAACAACAGTAAAAAGCTACAGGAGTGAGATCTACACTGAGTGAAATTAAATTCCTCTCTAAGTCAAATCTATGAAAATATAAGGTATAGGTGTAAGGGCAATTTCAGAGGCAAATAATTTTCAGTATGAGAAATAAGGGCCCCATCCCAACTAATGGCATTTATATTGCAAAATTAACTGTCAAAACAGATAAAATTACAAATTGCTTTAGTGTCAGAGAAGTGTCTTCCCTTTTATTTTAGATTAGTAAAATAACTTGAACAGATGTAACCATACTTGCATCATTTAGAGATCAAGAGCAAAATTTGGGGATCAAAGCTATAAAACATTGCAGCCATCAGATTCCTCATTTCCTGCATTTGTGCTACCTTTCCATGGGAGGCAAAACATAGAGTGGGAGGGGATAGGGTTTCAAGAATCTGTTTTCATTTTGTCTAGGCTTTTAAACACAGATTTCAAGATATTCTAGTTCGTGGTTCTGATCCAAGTCCTGCTGAGCACAGCGGGAGAATTCCCAGTGACCTCAATGGGCTTTGAATTTGACTTTACGTACAAAATTTCTCAATACTAAATAATAAAGCTTGGCCTTTCTAAAGCGCACGTCTGCCATGTGCTCTGTGCACCTTTCTCGTAAAACTGGAACAGCAGATATGCAGGAGACATCTGCACTGCAGACCAAGGAAGAGGTTGTGCCAGGGAGAGGGAAACATAAGAAGTTGATACCCTTTCTTCCAGCTGGGAGACTGGGTCTGGCTCTGGAGTCTGCAGATTTTCCAGGTGGCTTTTCTTAAAGGAGCACTTGTAATGTGCACAGTGCTCCCCAGGCTTGGTGGAAGGAGGATGCATCCCAGATTTACAGTGGCAGGTAGAGATCTGAAGGGAGAGCTCCACTCCTGATCTTTAAACAACTAAACTGTGGTTTTTTTGAGCCACCATTTAAAAAAGAAGTTCATGAGACAGTGGGGTGGGAAGAACTGACTGCTACCCACTTCCATTTGCCTTTCTGTGCCTTAAGGGGTCAGGAGCCTTGTGAAAAGTGGACTTTTAAGAAGATTCATAAAAAGACAAGCTTATCAATCCAGAAAAAGTTAAATGGACCTATGTAAGACTAGCAAGGCTCTAGCACAATGTCCCAAAGTTAGTGAAAGAAAGAAAGGTGAGTCCCACACCCTTGGTCTGGTTGTCATGCTGCCTTTTCTTCCCAGCAAGCGACAGACTTTTTAGGGGAGATTGGGGTGGGGAAGGGGCAGACTGATGGGCACCAGGTGAAGGTTTATTGGAGCCATGTAGAAAAAATATTGTTGGTTTTTCAGCTTTCTGCAGTTTGAGACTCTAAAGTGCAGTGTAGGAAAAAAATCTGATTATCAGACTCAATATTCACGCGAGACATTTGCAGTTCGGTCTGATCTTTGGGTGTATACAGGGTTTCAGTGTTCCTTAATAAATTACCTCTTCTTGTACCAATTAACCCCCTTCTGTGAGGGTTCAGTGTTTACTTGGGGCTGTGCCAGTGCTAACAGCCGTGGCTTAACATTCTTTTTAATGGCTTGCAATTACTACTGAGAGCGAAGGCTGCATAAAATATTAACACTTAAGCATCTTTTACACTCCTTTGAACATTAGATTGTGTGTAGAATATAAGTGACTTTTCATTCTTACAAACCTGTTATTTGCTTAGAATTCCTCTGGACCCATGAAAATGCTACAGTTAAGTGGTTTCTGTTGATTTATAAACTTCCCTCAAAGTCTGATGGAAGTCACTCCATACAAAATATTGAATCCATTTTCTTCTTTATAGTTGTTCCATCTTAATGCCAGAAGAATAAGGATTTCCACATTTTAAAGAGGTAAAGTAACTTTGATAGTAACTTTTCGAGCATACTTGATGTTTTCCCCTGCTGTGCTACCACTTTGAGAGCATCACCCAGAGAACAGGAACAGCTACTGTGGCTGCAGAATCAGTGCCATGGCTGCAGAATCAGTGCCATGGCTGCTGACTGCCCACAAAGGATACCAGAGCAGGAAGGTTACAGACCCAGCTGCCACCTTGGAGCTCAATTTCAACCCAGATTCCCATCTTGAGAATAAATTCAGTGGAAGCTGGGGATCCTGGTATCCCTTCTACACCCAGAATTGTGTTTCTGTACTGCATGGGTTATGTGGGTCTCCAGCTGAAGAGCAAATCTGAACAAATATTCTATCTCTGCTTGGCTGTCCCATTGTCCTCATCAGCTGTTTCATGTTTTGAGGGCAAACAGGCTTACTTCATCACTTCATGTTCAGTGATCCATTAAGACAAGTGATACACAAATTTTTGAAATCTTGGAATTGATTTTGGATAAGCCCTCAAATATTTGCAGCTTGCATAAATCATTAAAACATCTGGGATCTACAAATTTGTCAATAAATCTCAAGCAATATGGATTTCTTTCCACCTCCAGCTTCTGTTAAGTCCAGAAACATTTTAGATGAGTCTTCCTCACAGTATTTTGGCATATCTGCATTTATTCCTGGCTGGACTTTAGAGTTCTACAATACTGGAATTCAAAAAAATAAGGACATAACTACATGCTTGTGAACCCTGAAAGAATTTCACTAGTGGATTGTTTTCTAGTCTTCTAAATTGTAGTGCCTTCAATTTTCTGGCAAGGACACTCTACAGCAGATCCTTTGTTTTCCCTTTTTTAACATTTTATTTGCTTATTTTTCTCCCCACAAGGCATATTGCACCTCTTTATTCTGCTGTCCTACTTCCTTCTATTAATTTAAACTCATCTGGAACAACCCTTGCTTTTCACAGGCAGGTCTTAAACTTGAAGATGTGAGTAATTTAAAGGAGGAAGTCAGGTGAAAGCAAAGAACAGCAATGCATGGAAGAATTAATTAAAATTTCTGAATATTCTGATTGTCAGTGAGTCTGCAATATCTTCTGGGTTTATCTTTTAGATCAGCATGGAAGAAGCATTACTTCATGGAGCTTGTAGATATTCTGGAACAAAGCTGACAAACTGAAATAAAATAGCTGTAGGATCTGGTGATTTCAGCTTTGCAGAGAAAAACTGAGTCTTTCAGCAGTTTCAGAAACCTTTTCAGCTAAATCACTTGTTTCTCTTTTCAAGAGCAAAGTTCTCAGAGGCTGAGGAAAAAAATGCTATTTCTCTGCAAATATTTTTTATAGAATAAATAGATTGCTTTTTAGAGCAAATGCAGGAGCAGGAGGTAGTGCTGAGGGAACTCCATCCCTTTGAGAGAGCAGTGACAGATGAAGTTCCCTGTACCATGAAACACTATTCTGAGATACTTTATCACCTACACGCTGTGTACATGACTCTGCACACAGGTTGCCCATTCAGCCAAACTGAGTCTGTTTGGTGACTGAAAAGGGAAGTTACAAAATCCACGATGGCTGCACAGTGATCTAAACCTGTATAATAAGAGAACCCAAATGAACTGGCTTTGAAATATGATTTTTATCTCAGGTTTTTCACTTCTCAAGGGATGTGTCTGCTTACTTGAGATTCAAGGTTGAGAAAACTTTGTCCAGAGCATGGCCGTTCTTCCAAATGAAGAATTTCTTCCATTCTTCCAAAGCACTCAGAAGGCTCAGCTTTCTTTGTTTTGGTGTTCCCTAATCATCCACCCAGTTGTGAGACCTGAGAGCAAGAGGCCCCCACTCTGTGCTGCCTCTCTGTGAGACTCCATCACGCTGACCTGCCTGGGTACAGCTCCCCATGGTGCTCTCTGCACACAAATGCAAGTTCAAGGGACCAGAAAGAGAGACAGCATTGAAAACAAAAACAAATGTCGGAGCAAGGAGGGTCTGAATTTGGTACATCTCCAGATAAAATTATCGTACAATTAAGAAAAGCCTCAGCCCTGTACACATGTTTAATTTCATACACTAAGCCTATTCACCATGTGAAGCTGAACAAATGCACGAGTGTTGTCAGGGCTGAGGTCCGTCACACTGCTAGGAGATATGCATGCTGTTTCCATAAGCCACAGCAGCAAAGGCATAATTTAATAAAAAAGACTTTTGTTCGTGTCTATTAAAAGAAACCTATAAATCCTCCAAATGGTACACTTAGGATTTGGTCCAAAAGTTACTTAAGCCGATGGAAAAGCTGTTATTGATTTTAATAGGTATTTATTATATTTGGCTATTCCTTCAGCCGTCACTCTTTCCCTCTCTGTCATCTCAGCTGAGTTCCAGTCCTGTCTCCTGTATCTTACCAATATGTGGACAGCATATGTTGTTTAAATGAGAGACTTGTTCATTGGTTTATGTTTGAACCATGCCAAGCACGTCCCAATCCTAACTGGATGCTAAGATGATGGTAATAGATGACATAATTACAGTAATAATAAAATCCTGTGTTCAACCATGTTATATGATATTTTATCCCACAAACAACAAAGATAAGGATTTAACATACACACAATAGGGAAATACATATCTAAGCAAAAGCACTAGTGTGAATAAACTCCCCCTATTTCTTTGTAACCTGTTCTGTTGACGAGAGCAACTGCAAGTGCTAAACTTATTTGGTTTGTGTTCATTTATAATTTCTTTACCTTTGGAAAGAGCTGTTTGAGTAAATCACTCTTCTTAATGGTTCTTCTATTTTCAAGAGGCCATGTAAGAACAAATAGGGGATTATAAAGACTTGACAAGGCAGATAAGAGTTTATCTTTTATTTTTTCATAGATTTCCTTTTATAAATCAAAATCAAAGCTGACAAAAAAGCTCATGAAACTTCTGCTAATGTTTACTTTGTGGTTGTTGAGGCTTACAAACAAAGTAAATGACAGGCATTTTTATTTTTCAATCACACTAAGTATGTATGGGCTTCTAATAACCAGAGAGTTTGGGTTTTGGTTCAGCAGTCCTTAGCTAGATTTTAAGCAAAGATGTGTGCTTAAGTCCCTTTGAATTACCCTTTTTTCTTAAGTGTTTGTATCGAGCAGATCTAAATAGCATTTCCTGGAGCATCAGCTTCAAATTCTTGTCAGTGAGTAGCTTCCAGGAGGTTTTGGTTGTGCCCTACCCTTCAGTGAGCTTTCCATTCTGCTCCAGAGCAGCACTACAAAACAACCTGCATGTTGACCAGGAAGTTTCCTTGTCTGTTTGTACAAATAAGACACTGAGGACAGGACTTTGAACTCTGAAGAGCTTTTCTCTGAAGCTTTTTTGTCAAAGGAGGATTCACTGTGTCCTTGTCTGAAAGGAATGCTGTTGTTTGCTCTTTCCAAGGCAAAGCAGATTATTTCTCTGTTTTTAAAATAGTATCCAGGAGCTACAGTATTCCCAGGAATACAGGAGAGCTGGACTCAGCTCCCACTTTTGTCTGAAGTTACTGTGGTTGGCATCTACCGGCACCTTAGGGCCACTGGGTCCCTGCTGAGACTGGAAAGATGCTCCTGTATCTGCTTCTCTGTGGAAAAAAGAGATCCAGGTGCCAATTTCTGCTTCATAGTTTTCTCTGCAGTTAGGAGCCAGGGCATAAAATATTATCAAAACCCCCTTGGGAACTGTGGTTTCTCTCCTACCAAGGGAGTGGCATTACTGGTAGCTCGACATTTGCCTCTTTGGACTAATGTCAGAGGAATTTCCTAAAAAATGTTGTGCTAATGAAGCTAAAAGAATCTCTACAGAGAAGTGGCAACTGAGCAGGGGTTTTCAGGATCAGAGGTTTGGATTACCATTACCCACTTTGCTTTTGGTCCTGCTCAATTGGATCTTTCAGCTCCCTTTGACATTAAGTCCCTTTGACAAAAAGATGGACTAAAGATAATAATTTTCACATAGGATTGAAACTTATATGGCCCAGGAATTCATGAGAAGATAACAAACAGAATTCATATGTAAGGTAATGAATTAAAGTAGCTGAAGAGAGAAAGAAAAGAAGAAAGAAAAGCATTAGGGCTTATCCCTCCTCCGGAATTTGGCAGGTTGGGTTTACTTTGTGATGCCAGACAGATTTTTTGACTAAAATACATTTACTAAAAGTCTGTTGTAATCCATAAAATGGCTGTAAAGTATAAAGGAGGTACCTCCAGAGAGATCAGAAAAAACTAGGAGAAAAGAGAGGTGATGTTGATATTTTAATGAGCATTTTTCTTCATTAAGAGAATGTCTGTCATTACTGAAGGCATAGAACAATTATTGTCATTCAATCACTATTTTTCTCACAGCCAGGATGAAAGAGAAATAACACACACAAACACACACATATACACGTGCACCACATGCAGATCCTGTTTCTCCCTCTCTCTCTCTCTGATAGTTCCCTAGAGAGTTCCATCATACCCGAGTTTATGAGCCTTGGATCATCTATGGCCAGTGGGTTTAGCAATAAACAGAGTGGAAATGTTCTTCATCAGAGTTCAAAGGAAATTTCGACCAGCCCCTGCCAGACGTTGCTTCCCCCCGGCCCCTCAGCATTTTACTGTAATGACTTCCTTTAAGTGGAAGGAAAATGGAAAGGAAGGCAGCTTGTACATCTTTAAGAAGTGTCTTTAAATATAGGAAGCTCTGTAAATGAAGGGCATTGGGGTGGTTTTATAGTGCAGGTTTTTAGGGTCCTTTGCCACTCTGGAAACATGGTACCTGGGAAGTGCATGCAACATGCTGAGGTGTGAGCCTAAGGGCTGAGTAAAGGAGACATATTGATCCATTTAGAACAGAAAATTGCACCTCTGAATTCCCTTTTACAGTCTTTGACCATTGAAATTCTGCCACTGTTGGGAAAAATCTAAAGACATACCTTATCTTTCCAAAAAATGCTGTGCAGTCCCACTATAAATCCCACTGGACATAGAACACCTTTACATATGAGAAGAAAGGGCTGCCAATGCTGTTAGCTTAGTCTGCTTCATTATACATTGATATTCAGAGCTGCTAAGAACTCCCCACCCTCTTGGATGTCAACAGGTTTAAATGTCCCCATTTTCAAATATTGGAAATTAATTCTGGACTTTATTTTTGTAGATTTTGTGGTGAAACCATAGCACTTGGAAGGATAAACATTTTAAAACACTGGATGCACCCAAAGGACTGCCCTCACTACTTTTATCCAGGGTATAAAAATACCAGACATGTATTTTTATCTGGCTTTGAAGGCATCCATGGACTGGAGGTAGGTTATAATACTTTCAAAGGACCTTGAGAGGTGAAAATTATAGGCCCTTCAGAGAATTACCTATATCCCTCTAATAAATTCTCATGAGGTTTATCTGAAGATGGTGGTGATGGCTCAAATAAGGCCATAAATTGCCTGGGGGACATCATAGTAACACATTTTCCCCTGTGACAACCAAGGGCATAGTGGGGAACACAACAGAAACAGCACACATTAGGTAATGCCCCCCATCAGACTGCAGATGTGTGAACTAGTTTAAAACTTTTATTGGGGCTTTTATTAGGCTGTGATACAGTCCCAGGCTCTTTGCAGTTTCCAGTGTAGCCAGTTGCTCACAAGTTATAGCAAATTAAAAATACCTAATGCTCAAGCTATTCTGCACTTAGGGGTGAGGAGTCCCAAACAGATAATGTTTTGGGTGGCTAAGTGGCCAGGTTCCTTCTGTGCCTTGTGATCCTGCTTGTGAGAACCATGGCATTAACCATAGCTGTTTCACTGATCTGAAACAGCATCAGAAATTCAACATAAGCAGCAGTCTAGTAAATCCTTGCTGATGCTTTGAATGCTCTTTAAAACATTGGTAAACTAATGGTTATGTAGAGCTTTTTGTTTGTTTTGTTTTGTTTTGCTTTGTTTTGGTTTGGTTTGGTTTGGTTTGGTTTGGTTTGGTTTGGTTTGGTTTGGTTTGGATTGGATTGGATTGGATTGGATTGGATTGGATTGGATTGGATTGGATTGGATTGGATTGGATTGGATTTTTTGACCCCCGTTACCTACTTAAGTTAATGTAATTGATAGCTTTGGTGCATGAAATTTTCTTTAAACCTAAAACACATAAAAAGTTATAACTTTATTACCAAAAGTTGTCTTGGTCATGTATCTTATTTCTGCCAAAGTGACCTAGTCCTAACACAACTTGCCATGTCTCTGTGAGATGGTTTGGTCTCAGTGGCTTCACTGTCAGCTGGAGAGCTGGGCTGCAGGAGCAGAGGTTTGATGGGAGTGGGGCCATGGGGAAGATCTTCAAAGTGGCAGTGAGGAGGGACCAGTGGTTCATCACCTCTCATGACACAGGAACTAAAGGAATCCAAGGAACTGGTCAGATGGCAGGTTCTGAAATAAGTAAAAAGCCACAATTATTTGTTCAATTGTGTGTGATTATTAAGTGATGAAAATGTTTGCAACAGAATGCTGTAGCTTCAAAATTTTAGTTAAGTGCAAAAAACATAAGACAAATTATTGAGATAAGGAGCTATTGAAGACAATGAAAACTACCAGCATATAGTCTCAGTCTCAAAAAATTTATAAACCCCAGCCTGATGGAAGTTAGCAGGATATACTGGAGAAGCATTGTAGCATCTTCTCCATGTAACCACAAGCTCCTGCAGGAAATGAGAGAGCAGAATAAATGAACCATTAGGTTAATAATTGTATTAAATTATTATCTTCTAGATATTAACAACTGAGCTAAGCACAATACAGTCTGAGAGCCCTTGGATGGCCATGACTTCATGCACAACTATTAAAGCTTTGCTAGAAAAGTATTCCAGAAAATCTCCTGGAGTCTCCAGATGTTCATAAATTGGATAATTCTATATAGTTTAGACAGATGAATATGTCATTCCATGTGGAAACTTTAAAGCAAGCACAGAAGAACAGTTAGAGAGCATCACAGCAGACAGGAGAAGATGGTGAGAAGAAGAGAGACGGTGGCAGCACTTGAGGGGTCACCAGCAGGAGATGGATTCTCTGGTCTCTTTAGGCCCTTTCCCCTGCCTGAGGAGAATTAATAACTCCAAGCATCCATTTCTTTTCAACCCTATCGTTGGCCATAGCAGCAGGAAAAGAATGCATCCCCTGGGCCCATTTTTGCATTTACTTTAAGCTTTTCATTGTAAAAGCAATGCAAACTGGCTTTAGTATAAGTGAGGATTAAGTGTTGCACATATCATTATGAGATCACTGGGGGCCACAGTGAAATCTGAGATATTACTACACACAATTGTTGAATCAGCTCCCTTTAGAACCTGATTATCTTTTTAAACAAATTTTGCAAATGAGCTGTAATATTTTATATCCACTCAAAGCTTTTTAGCCCAAAGCACTTAACAAGCTTAAAGACCTGGAGCGGGAACCAGCTTTTGTACTGTGTAGCAACACATGGGAACCTGAGTGAGGGACTGGCACGATGGAAATCAGTCCCTCACTCAGGTTCCCATATGTTGCTACAACAGCAATACCCCCAGGAGTATGAACACCAGAATGGAAATACTGATATTTCTGGGTCAGAAAAATGCCATACATAGAATGAAATAAGGAGTTACAGAAAGTAACCAGAATCTAAGCTAAAGAGAGATTTTGAAGGCTGAACCAACTGAATTAACTGAATTAACTAACTTCATTAACATATACATCACAACCTTTTTATGATTAATTCTATTCTGCCAAGAACCAAAAATGTTTCTAAATAAGTGTAAGGATTTGACAACACAAGTATACATACCCATTTATACCATATAGAAATGCATTTATTGACAGGATACAGGACTTGAAGGATTTCTTTCCCATTTTAAAAAAGAAATACACAACTATGCCCTATAAATATGTGTAATATTCACTTACACTGTTTGGAAAATAAGTACCATTTCTTATTGATATTCTGATTAAATATTCTAATCAATATTTTTACCAAACTCCCAAATAACTATGCTGAGTTTCTTAATAGGAAACTGAGATCTCTAGCCTTCTGTTAGCAAGCCTAGTGAGCAGACTATGCAAGTGGAGAGGTTTACATGCAAATTCAACCATTTGGAAATGGAACACATCTGCAGTTTGTGCCATGCTGAGTGGTGGTCTGTTCTCTGAGTATTTTCTCTTCGGTGCCTGGGCAGGTAAGCTGAAGAACGTAACAAACACGGTCACTGTTTGGAGAGGTAAAATGCCACTGGATGTCATTATTTCTCTTCCTTTGAAACTGAAGCAAGTCTTCTCTAGAGGTGGAAAATATGGCTATTACAGAAGGTAGACGAGTTCGATTTTGAATATTCTTGGTGTTTTGGAATACTTGTTCTTAATTTAAAATAGCTCTCCAAAGTCAGACTCCTTCATGAGTCAGTGGAAACAAACACAGCCCTTTGCAAACGCAAGCAAAAGCTTCAAACACCCTTGTTTTGGTCCAAATTGGTCAGTCTGTAAATGGCTCAGCTAACTGGATGTGCCTCTTGCATTGTGCTCTCCCAGCCTTCCCTCCCCAGCGACTTCAGGGAAGCCAGTTTTAGGGTAATATAAAACTAGACTAGAATCCAAGCATGAACTTAGTCATCAGTGTCTGTGAGCATTTGAAACCATCATTGAGATCACGGAGTCTCTTCCTGCAGCCATCAGAAATCCAGTTTATTTGAGTGCAGTAGTGGGGATATCAGTAAGAGGGAAAGTACCAAAACACTGAATATCACACTTAGTTATTGCACAGGCATTTCCTCTAAGAAAGCACTGGCAAGCAATACTGGTGGTTACACTAAAACTCGGGATTTAATTTTATGTCTTTCACTTTTATGGTCTGAGATATCAGTGAAAGATCAGGAGCTCAGATATTTCTCCTTATTAATGGCTCTCAACACTTGATACTTACTTACCAGAAAATGGTGCCCTTTCTTCTATTACAATTAGTAATCTTATCAGAAACCTGAGACTAAGAACCAACAGAGAAATATTTTCTGCACGTTCCTTATTTTCAGAGCTGAAGCAAGGAGCTAAATTGCAGCAATATAACATAGTAATATTACTGCTTTTTACATTCCAGACCCTTGTACCTCATCTATTATACCACTGTATTTATGAGTCAGATCTGCATCACAGCCACTGAACATCTGTCAGTGATGGCATAGCTGAAGGAGTTCTTTGGTCCATGATTTTAGCTGTTTTGAAAGGCAACAAGGAAAGATCCCAGCTTAATATCCAGACCTGGCTGAGCTGATACAGTTGCGAATAACAAAAACACCTTTATGTTTGTAAATGAGGCATCCCATGTGGAGAAGAAACCTTTTACATAAATACTTTATAATGGGGAACTGCTCTTGAACTCTGTTCTGTAGCTGATAGGACTTTTCTCTATTAAATTCTAAAAACAGAGAACCTCATAGCTTCTCTGTCTTGCCTACCTACAAAATTTCCCTGTACTTACATGTAGTGTTTGGTCTTGTGAAGAAATTGTAAATCTATGACACCAGCAGAGAGAAATGAAGTTTCAAAGGCAGAGATTTGTGGGTTTATTCTGAGTTTGCAATAAAACTTGAGGTACACAAGTGAGAACTGGAATGAATTCTCATCATTGTGGCCCATGTGAAAGTATAAGGGACTATGCCTACTAACCTTGAAAACTAAGGGAATTCAGTATGGAAATCATGCAAAAAAGAAGGAAAAGCGTGAAAAAAATATTGAGTTTAAATTAACATGTAGGACCATTAAAATTGAGATAATAATTTTAAGAAAAGATTGGATACTTGTATATTTTAATCTCAGTATGTTAACAAAACTATGAACATTTTAGGACTTCCTCAGATGACTTTATAATCTAACATTATATGCCAGATATTTAGAAATAACAGAACTATTTTCCTTGTCTCCAAAGACACAGACAAAACATTAAGTTTGGGGCTAGTAGGTGCTTTCACTGCAAATAGAAATACATTTCTTTCTTATGTTCTCTTCCCTGAAATTTTCCATAAGAAATAAAACCCACTCCCAACCAGTTCCACATGTGATTTATTTGAGCTAAACTGTGTGGAATTAAATCTTAACAAGGGACTGATCTGTAATCTATAGAAATCTCTGGGACTCTTTCTATTAATTTGAGTGGTCTTTTGATCAGGCCTTACATGAAGAAACAAATTTATGAGTCCCAAAGATGGAACTCATTAAATTATATTTCCTTTATTTTACATGCGTAATTTAAATGATTTTATATTTTATAATTCCCAATGAAAATATTTGATTCTAAGTTATATAAAGATGGGGTGTTGTAGTGATATAGGAACCAGGACAAAAAAAAGTTTGCTGGTATAAGTAAGTCCTGTTCTATTAGCTTTTAAAAACTTCCATTATTTGCAATAACGAGAGATAAATGCATATGTTAGCTTTCATGCTCTTTTAGCAACACAAATGGGAACATCATGTTTTAGGTGCAGGTTATAAATATGATTTTGTTAAAAATTGGTTCAGCAAGATCTACTGTGGAAAGCAGTCAAAGGCAAATGTTTTTACCAAAATAAACCAAAAACTGGCGACATCCCAGCCTGGAGAAATGTGTGCAAAACCCTTGAGGAAAAGATCTGTGGCACCAAGCAAGAGGAAAGATGCTCAGCCTTACGAGTAATGTTTTTGGGGAACAAAGGAAAAGGCTGGATCTGTCATGGTCTAATGGCTTGAGACAACTCACATTACAACAGGTAAAGGCCAGTGCGTGCCTCAAAACATGGCAAGGAGAGAGATCTTCTCTGTAAAATGGCAACAAGGGCTATTGAACCCTGAGTGCTGACAACCTGGTGTGAACTCATGGAAAAGGAATGACATAAAAATGGATTTTTTATTGTGTTTTGTCCCTCCTTCTCCCTCAGAGCTGCCACAGCAGGAATGTGCTTCTTGGGAAGAGAACCTGTGTTATTGTTTGATTTCTGTTTTCTGCCAAGGGCACTGGCAGAAACCAAGACTTTCCTGTTACAAGAGAGAAAAGTTTCCCAAAATTCTTATTTTTCTCTACTAATTTCAGTGTAAGAGATCTGAATGATAACACAGAAGGCTTATGTGCTTGCCATTTTACAGTTGTTTTGGTAGACTGCCTTTTGCAAGTAGTGATTATTTATAGTGTCCTAAAAACTGACTCCATAACGCATGAATGGTACCTAAATTGCTGGTATCAATATCCATTTTGCTTACTATTCTTAGGTTTAAGTGAGTTGAACTGTAATTAAATAAAATAAGCAGATTTAAAGATATTTTAGATGTTCTTAGTGATTAGATATCAACATTCAGCAGTTATATGTTCTAGAAACACCAAAGCAGTGATCTGCAATATTTTCCCTATTTAATCCTTGAAAGTATTTGATTTTGTCTTGGATCTATCTATCTATCTATCTATCTATCTATCTATCTATCTCAATAGACTTTTTTTTGGGGTGGGGGGAGGGTTGGGGAGTGTCACTCTTTATGTAACACATATTTAGAGAAAATATTAGGGGAAAAAAAAACA